>CM066337.1:607500-1161554 GCA_033807585.1 Hydrophis major
GGTCTTGTGGCCAATGGAAGGCAAAAAGAGCTCATGGTCAAAGCTGGTCGATCCCCCCTACCCCAGTCCAGCCCTTTAGACGGACTCCCTACCTCACGAGGCCTTGAGCTCTCTGGCTCGCAACACCTGCCTGCAGCTGCTCTGGAGGGACCTCTGAGGTTTTCACGCCAGCAGCAACAGCCCGGCGGCCAAGTTTATCCAGCCCCAACCCCAACCCCAAAGGCCAGTTGTGGGAAATGGCAAGATCTGAGAGAGACTTTGACTCCGTTCTTGGAGCAACCCCCCTTGGTTGAAGTCCCTGGGGCAAACACAAAACCTTAAAGGCTGGTAGGTGTCAAATTCCCTCCTCGTGCTGTGGCACAATAGCTGAGCAGTTGGCCCATGTGTCCATAGCAGGATTCTATCCTGGGTCAGACTAGATGGCCTCCAAGGCTCCTCCACTCTGCCAAGCCAGACGATGACTGCCCTCTTGGGCTGTCTATGTTTATCCAGCGGATAGGGAAGCTGCCTCTCCGCTGCCTCTGGTCCACTCTTCTTCCTCCTCCTCCTCTTCTTCCTCTGTGAGGCCTGTAACAGGCTGGGCTGCCTGCTTCTCTCCACCACAGGCCGCCACGCACCAGGACATGATGTACTGGCTGCAGGAGCTCCAGCAGAAGAGGTGGGAGTATTGCCACACTCCTGACGCTGCCAAGTGCTATGGCCGGAGGTCGCCCACCCTGGCTGGGTGCTCCAGGGGCCTAGTGGCCAAAGACAGTCCCGGTAAGGGATGCACCTCTTCCGGGGACAGGGCCCCGGGGCCGCACAGGAAACGGCTTGGCAAATGAGGTCACAGCTGAGGCGGCTTCCACATGGTGTGCTGCTTCCACACCGGCTTCGTGGTCCGCGTTTGGGGGCCGGATGGGAGGGTGAAAAGGTTCCAGCCACGTGAGGCCAGGCACCTCAGGCCAGGATCCCTGGACAACCAGGCCCAGTTGGTCTTCCTCACCTGGAGGTTGTGCTGGGACTACAACTCCCAGCAGGGATTGTTCACAGCGCGGTTCACAAGCCAAACAAGGCTCTGTGAAAGCTGCCTCACCACATTTTTCCCCCAGGGGTCACAAGAAGCTGTTTCCTTGATTTGCTGATCATTTTTTGCTTGTTTTTCTCCACAACAGCAAACATTTACTTAAAACTCTTACTTTAAAGTTAATACATATTGGAAGTTGCGATGAATGTATATGTGTCTTTGTGCATGTGTATACACACACATGCACATCAGCAAATACAAGCAGCCAGCTTTTTGTTTCATTTTGTGTTAACACTGGATTTCTAACTGAATTCTTTTGCCCAATGTTAGTTTTTTTCCAAACGTATACAAGGGACGCTATGCATCCGTGCACGTATTGAACAGAATGTCAGTTGCAACAATATTGTCATTCACAGTTTCCCCCTTTTTAACGGCCGTGTTTTTAAAGAGGTGGGCAGTAAATAAAACATTCGCCGCCCTTGTGGGTAAGGGAACCACCGTGCGGTTGGCATTGGCTGGGTGGCTCTGATGAGGCTGTCTGAGCTTTCTCCAAGGGTGATGGCCTGAGTGTGTTTGTGGGTCTCCGCCTCCTGTTGCAGTTCCTGCAGCTCCAGAACGGCTGTGGCCCTGGAGGGAGGGCTAGGCCAAAGGGGGGGAGGGGTTGCCTTGCCCTTCCCCTCCTCGAGGAGCCAATTCAGCTTAGCAGGCGGGATCCCTGTCAGCCCGTCTCCTCCCTCCGCAGAGCACTCTGAGCTGCAGCGGAAGAGCTGGGCCTGCCCTCCTTGCTGGCTGTGGTTTCCTCCGGGGGAGCCACTTCAAGGCCTCCTGCCCAGCTTCTCCCCAGGGAGCAGAGGGGCCAAGCCTGGGAGAGGCGCTCTGTGGGCGGACAGGTTGGGGAAAGCCTGGGGGGGGGGGCAAAGCGCTGCCACCGACCGTCCCAGAGAGGAACCCTGGTAGTGGCCACACAGAATCCGGCAACTGTGGCATGGGATAGGGAGCCACGTGGGCATGCGCTCGCCCACTGAGCCGCAGGAAGGGGTTTGCCCAGCTGGGCATGCGCTGCCAGCGCCGCTCCTGTTCGGGTCGAGCAGAGAGGAAGTGTGAGCCAGGCGGCTGATGAATGCGTCTCTGCGTTTCCTGCGAGGGTCCGTGAAGAGCCGAGGGATCAGCAGGCTCAGTTGTTCCCCGACAGGCCTCCGTGGTGAACCCCCTGGGCCTCCTGGGACCGTTTCCTGGAAGCCTTGAGGTGGAAGCAGATAACAGGTGGGGTTATTGCTCTTCCTCAGATTCCACGGCGCTGCCTGCAAATGCTTCGGCAGAGAAAGCCCGCCACGTCCTCGCCGTCGAGATCGCCCCCACGGAGCTGGTGGGGGAGCAAGCCGCCTGTCTGCCCGCTCCGGGCCACCCCGGCCCCATCAACTTCTCCCTGAGGCAGCTGGGCACCGAGATCAGGTGAGTCCTGACAGAGGCCAGCTGGAGAGCTTGCTGGGCATGAATGCGCTTCCGCTTCTGGGGCCCATTTGGCCTTAAGGCTGGCGGCCCTGAAGCGAGCAAGGAGACTCTGGAAGTGGCTTCCAGCAGCCAAGCCCCCATAAGTGATGCTGCCTGTTCTGAACTCTGAGCTCCCCCAGAGAAGTCCTGTGAAGCGCAAGGATGGCTCTCTTAGGCTGTGCCTCTCAGAGCGCCACGCTGGGCAGCAGCACCTGCCTTCCAGAAGGAGGGTGATGAGGAAGGGCTATCACGAAACCGAACGTGGAAAGTGTGGTGGCAAAGTGACCTTTTGGGTGTGTGTGGGGGGGAGGGGTTGTAAATGAACATGGAATGGACATCGGGGTCTCCCCTTTGAGCTCTTGGCCATCGGAAACCTCTGCAATGGCCACCCCAAAGTCCAGCCCCTTTGCCACAAAAGCCCCCAGCTCCCCTCCCACAAACCCCCTTGGCTCTCCCCCTGGTCTGGGGCAAGGCAGGCACGCAGCCTGCGAGGTGGCTGGGGGCACTTGGGAAATGACCGGGCCCTCGTGGCACAACAATTGGCAAACCCTTGTGAGTCAGACTCTGCTCCCCGCGTGAGGCTTGAGTTCCTCCTTGTTCTTCAGAAATGCGGGCTTGAGTTTCTGTCTGGACAAGGAGCCCAGCGGTTGGTGGCCACAGTTGCTGCTGGTGCCCGGTGAATGGACGGCAGCTACCAAGGGAGAAGCCTTTGTTGCCCCCCAGAGTGTGCCTTTTGGGACTTTCCCTGCTGGGCATCTGCCTGCCAAGGGCTTCCCTCTTTTGCTGAGCCTTCCCACGGCCTGCTCGGCAGTGCACCCTTCCGTGGGGTAAACAGAGGTTGGATTTGGCAATGGGGCACGCCTCGTGGCCGCTGCGTTGAACCCGCTTTCTCCTTGGAAGGAGGGAGGATCTGGGGCCTGGAGGTCTCTACCTTGGGACAGAGGAATCTGGCAATGCCGGTGTCAGTTTTAAAAAATCCTTGGGCTTCTGTAGCTTTCTTGAGAAAGGGTGTGACTTCCCCGTGGGACCAAAATAGAACGGTAGGGTCTCCCGGCTTTTGAGCGAGGCAGGGAACGTCACGGGCTGGTCAGAGCCAGCGTTGGTCTTCCTAAACACCCTTTCTTCACCTGGGTGTGTGTGTGTGTGTGTGTGTGTGACCCTGTCTTGGCTTATTTTCTGCCCCATCCCCACTGGTGAGAAATGGAGATTTGGCATTGCAGAAGGCCAGTAGCAGCTGCAGCTTGACCACAGGCGGCCATCGGAGGGCCAGGCTCCTGGTGTTCACGTTTTAGCTGAGAGTGGCCAGAGGGTGGACAGCGGGGAGGCCCAGAGGTTCTGGCGTTGGGAAGGAAGCGCAGCTGGGTCGATGAGCCTGAGCATCTGTCCACAGGCAGTTTCCAGAGAGCAAAGGCTTGTGATGGAGGGGCAATGGAGCCGTCCTGTCCTGGGCCACTTTGGAAGCCCAAGGAGGGAGAGACGCTGATGCTCTCGGGCACAAACATTCTCCAGGCGGCCTCTGGTGGGGGGCGGTCTGCTTTAAGGCCCCCGGAGAAGAGGCTGGGGTCTGGGCTTCTGCAGCTTCGTGGCTCTTTCCTCTGCCCTCCCAGCCACTTTGGCCATCTGTCCTTTGCAGGAATTCTGTGTCTTCCTTGAGAACCGGAAAAGGGAGTGGCGAGAACCGCAGGAGCGTCTTTTACACCGAAGAATGGGAAATGCTGGACCCCTCCCCCAAAGACCTGCAGGAGTCGGCAGCCCAGGAAGAAAGGCGGAGGCTGGCAGCGGAGCCCAGCAAAGGTGCTGCCCATTGCCCCCCCCCCGCTCATTTTCTGCTTTTGCAGAATCGCCCTGGCTTTGCAGGCTTTGGGGGTGGGGGCCCTTGGCCCCCTGGCGTCAACAGAGGCCCCCAAGGGTGGCAGGATCCCAGGTTGGCCTCGGATCACCACGAGAATCTTTGTTCCCCCAGACCTGGGAGCTGGCAGGGCCAGACTGGGGGGGCAGTGGCTGCAACAGCAGAGCCCCCCCCTCCCCACCACTGGAGGACGTCCAACGTTTGTCCCAAGAGGTTCGGGGTCAGGGCTCGCAACAGCAGGCTGGGTGTTCACTTCGATGCCTGGCTGGCTGCCCTGGCTTCTCTCACGGCTAAGATTGTTTGGCAGTCTGGAGGGAGAGGAGGCTCCTCCCCTGCTTGGACAGGTGGGCGGCTCAGGGCTCTCTGCACTTGCCTCTGTATCACTGAACCGGCCAGCCTTCTGTGTCCCCCCCACCCAATGCTGCAGGTGGGACCGGCCCGACCTTCCCCTTTGATTTCGGCCACCTCCCACACAAGGCCAGGCGCCCCTCGAAGGACCCCATGGCTTCTGGCAAAGGCCGAGGCAGCCCGGAGGGGTCCCCTCTGGGGTGGAACGGAGGCCGGCCGGCTGCAGAGATGCAGCTGAAGTTGCAGAGGCAGCAGGAGAACCTGGAGCAGCTGGAGACGGAGCTGGCCAGCCAGAAGGTAGGCAGGTGGGCAGGCGGCTTTGCCCACCAGGACAGGACGGCGCCTGGATGGGAGGTTCCTCCGCTCGCCCGTCACCTTCCCCATTGGCACCGGGGACCCAAGGGGTAGGCAAGCCCTTCCTGTGGGGCAGCCTTCGGCCCGCTGGCTGAGGCTTGCCTGTTTCCGCACACCCTTTCCACGCTCAGTGCCGAGTACGACAAGCGCTGGGCTCCTCCAGCATGAGCCACACCACCTGACGCTGGCTGGGGCTGAGAGGGAGGGAGAGAGGGTGGCCCAGGAGCCCCTGGAGCTAGTTCCCACAGCGAGGACTAGAACCTTGTTCTGCCCACCCCTCAACCACAAGGCCACCAGCTCTCTCTTTAAGCAAGCAGCAGCAGCAGCAGCAGCAGCTGTCCGAGGCTTTGAGGGGATGCGTGGCAGGTGATGCTGGGCTTGGAGGCAGCCCTGGAAGGGCAGTTTAGTGAGAGGCCTTTCCTGCCCCTTGGGGAGCGCCTGGGGCTGGAGCAGGAGGCGCTTCTCTGCCAGGCGTGGGGCTTCCGGGGGCAGGGGGCTCAGACCCGCCAGGGCAGCAGGTCCACTGCAGCAGGCGGCCCAGCTCCCCAAGAGGCTGCCAGCGTCTCCTCCCAGCAGCCCCCTTGCTCCCTCCCAGGAACTGGTGCGGCTCCTGCAGCAGACCGTCCGCTCCTCCCAGTACGACCGGTACCTGGCGGGGCCCCTCTGCGACGGGAGCGCCAAGGGCCACTTGGAGCTGCTTCACCAGAAGGACCACCAGATTCTGGGTCTCAACCACCAGCTGGAGAAGCTGAGCCTGGAGAAGGAGCACTTGCGGCAGGAGGTGGCCAGCCTGAAGGCCTCGCTGGGGGAGCTGGGCGAGCGGCTGCAGATGCTGATGGAGACCATCCAGGCAAAGGACGAGGTGATCGTGAAGCTCTCCAGGGAGCTGAGCGAGGGCGAATCCTCCTGGCAAGGCGCCCCAGCCGACCCCTCCCTGCCTGGCAGCAAGGAGCAGCAGGAGCTCAGCAAGTTGAAGGTGAGGACCCCGCTTGCCTGCTGGAGCCCGCCCACCCGCCTGGAGGACTGCCGGGATGAGGAGGGAAGATGCGGGGCCGGTTGAGCGGGAGGAGGCCTTGCTCGCCTCGGGCCGTTGCGGCCTCCTTAGGCCCCGTTCCTTAGACGAGCCGCAGGGGGATTCTCCCCCCTCCCCGACTCCTTCCCTCTCCAAACGCCCCCCACTCTCTCTCTGGCGACAGGACAGCCTGCAGGGCTACAAGACCCAGAACAAGTTTCTGAACAAGGAGATCCTGGAGCTTTCTGCTTTACGGAGGAATGCCGAGAACCGGGAGAAGGCGCTGAGGGCAGAGGTCAGGCAAAAGGGCGAGACCCTCCCCGTTTTCATCCCCCCCCACCCCTCCGGCCATCAGAGCCACTGACAGCTGGCCCATTCTGGGGGGTGGAGACCCAGCGCTTCGCTTTCCAAGCTGACCGGTCTTTCTGCCCCCCTCCCCCCCAGGGGCTGGCTGACCACAGGCCTCGGGGCTCTCGCTGGGGTTGGGGGGCAGAGCCGGACTGGGGCGGAGGCTTCCCTTGGCTCAGCCCCTCTCGGTGTGCCCCCACAGCACACCAGCCTGGAAGCCCGGATGTGCCAGGTGGAGAGCAGGTACCTAGTTCTGCTGCAGGAGAGGAAGGCGCCGGTGTGCTTGGAGGAGCCCAGCCCCAACGGCGACTTGGTGGCCCTCTTGGAAGACGCCCTGAAGGTGGACAGCGGTGAGCTGCCCGAACAGGCTTACTTCAAGCCCCACATGGTCAGGTGAGCCCCAGTCCGAGCTTTGGTTTGGGCCTCCCCATGGGAGTGGCTGCGGGAGGGAGATGTGGGCCTAAGAGCAGCTCCCCCCCATCCCGGCCTTTAGCAGAGGCCAGTCCAGTGGCCGGCTCCCAGGCATGGATCCCGGGCTCTTCTGGAGCTGGGGGTCGAGCTGAGCTCCGCGTCCAGCTTTATGCAGCCAAAGGATTGGAATTTGGCCCAACCTGGACGCCAGAGGCGGCTTCCGTGACTTCCCTGGCAAGCTTTCCTGCCTCTGGTGGCCGTGGCAAGAGATGGGCTCGCTCTCCTCCCCAGTGAGTACGATGTCTACGGGTTCCAGACGGTCCCAGAGGACGAGGCGGAGGAGGAGAGGCTGGAGGCGAAGGTGCGGGCCCTGGACCTGAAGTCCTTGTCCCTCACGGAGCACCAGGAGATGTCCACGGGCGTGAAGTGGGAGAACTTCCTGGCTGCCACCGCGAGCAGGGAGATGGTCCGGACGGTGGAGCTGAAGAACCTCATCCGGGCCGGGGTCCCCCACGAGCACCGTTGCCAGATCTGGAAGTGGTGCGTTGGGCACCACGTGAAGAAGCTCAAGGAGAAGAAACCGCCCGACTACTTCCAGGAGCTGCTGCAGGACATGCTGAAGAAGCAGAACCCGGCCTCCAAGCAGATCGAGCTGGACCTCCTGCGGACACTGCCCAACAACAAGCACTACGCCTCACCCGCCTCCGAGGGCATCCAGAAGCTGCGGAACGTCCTGGGGGCTTTCTCGTGGCATAACCCGGAGATCGGCTATTGCCAGGGGCTCAACAGGTAGGCAGCCCTGCCAGGCCGAGGGGCCGAGAGGACTCCAGTCCCAGGGATGGATGCCCCGTCCCCCTTTCTCTCTGTGCCCCCCCAGCTCCTCCCTCGTGCTTCCTTCCTTCCTTCCATCTCAGGGCTATGCAGCCTCTCCTGCTCCAAAGTCCACCGGTGCCTCCTTTGCGCTGAGACAGGAGGTGGGCCGCCCTCCCTGTTCCTCCTGCCCAGGAGAGGAAAGCCTGCAGCCCTCAGCTGCCAGCTGGGCCCATGTCAGAGAGCAGGTGTGGCTCACTTGCCTGGCTCTGTGCCAGGAGGCACTTTGTGGCGCCACTCCATGCTTCTCCATTGCCCACTTTATGGGCCCCGGGAGGAAATGAAATAGGCTTTTTAAAGGCTGCTGCTTCTTGCAGAAACTAGGTCTGGCTTCCACCTCCCGGCTCTGTGGAGGCAGCCAGGTTTATGGTAGTGTGAGTGACCTTGGGAGAGGAAGAGAGGCAGCCCCACAGCTGCCCAGAGGGCCCAGCAAGAGGCTCAAGAGGGACCCCCCCCTCCCGTTTCCCAGGCTGCAAAGGCGGACAGGGAGAATGGCATCTTCCGATTTGCAAAACTTTCCTAATGTCACCTTTTAATAAAGTTGAAGTAGCTCACCTGGGCGTGTGTCCTGCCTGGAATGGCTGCCCGGATGCGTTGAAGGGCGTTTCGTTTGAGGGGGAGGGAGGAAGGGAGAGGCACAAAGCCCCTTCCCCTTTCTGAAGGCTTTTCCTGGGCTCTCGGCACAGCCGGGCGCCAGTCCTTGGACTCTGGGCAGGAAGCAGCGCTTGTGATGGGGTCTCTTTTCCAGGCTGGCGGCCATCGCTCTCCTCTACCTGGAGCAGGAAGACACCTTCTGGTGCCTGGTGGCCATCGTGGAGGTCTTCATGCCCCGGGACTATTACACGAAAACTCTGCTTGGCTCTCAGGTATGCACAAACCCCCTGGAGCTTTCTCCGGAGGCCTTAAAGCCACAGGGGGTTGGAGAAAAAGGCGTGTCTCCCCCCCATGGACAGTCTGGGGCAGCCTTGGAGTCGAATGGCCCAGCCAGCCGAGGGAGGGAGGCCTCCGGGGTCCCTCAGGAAGCCCCTCTCCAAGAGGGCTGCCACACACCCCTTCTCCTCCTCCAGGTGGACCAACGCGTCTTCAAGGACCTGATGAACGAGAAGCTGCCCCGGCTACACGCCCACTTTGAGCAGCACCGGGTGGACTTCTCGCTCATCACCTTCAACTGGTTCTTGGTCGTCTTCGTGGACAGCGTGGTCAGCGACCTCCTCTTCAAAATGTGGGATTCCTTTCTCTACGAGGGACCAAAGGTAACTCGCCCCACCCTCCACCAGTGGATTCCCTGGGGATCTTCTGGAGTTGGGAGGGGGGCCTTCTGTGCGGCCTGCTCTCTTTTGTAACCCAAAGCATCTTGGACTCCCAGGTGATCTTCCGCTTTGCTTTGGCGCTCTTCAAGTACAAAGAGGAGGAGATCTTAAAGCTCCAGGACTCAACGTCCATCTTCAAGTACCTGCGGTCCTTCACTCGCACAATCCTGGATGCCAGGTGAGGACGCCTTGTGTGCTCAGCCCCTCACACCTGTTATTAGAAGGAGCTCCTGGTTTTATCTTCTATGGGAGGAAAGAAACACGGAGTAAAACAATGGAAGCGGGGCCATAAAACGGGGTTTCAGCCCTGGCCTTCTTCAAGGAGGACTTGATGGGGCTCCAGGAGGAGATTAAGGGCAGAAAATGTTCACTCCAACCCAGCTCATTTTCTGTCGCTGGAGCTCTCGATGGGCGGTTCCAGCTGCAGGAACCAGTTGCTTTAACTGGAAGTTCCACAGAGGTGGGGAAAGTTTGCTCATCCCTGCGATGATGCTTTTGAGTCGGCTCTTTGGCACAGTCCACAGTGACTTCCTCCTCCTCCTCCTCCTCTTCCTCCCCCAGGAAGCTGATGGGCATTGCCTTCAGGGACCTCAACCCCTTCCCCCTGCGCCAGATCAGGAACCGGAGGGCCTTCCACCAGGAGAAGGTGCGCCTGGAGCTGCTGGAGCTGGAGGCCATGCGCGAGGACTTCCTGCGTGAACGGGAGACCGACCCAGAGAAAAGGGACCTGATTAGCGAGGATGAGGAAGACAGCTGAAGGGACCCCAGAGGACCCCTCCTGCCAGGGGAGTGGCCTTCTTCCTCAGGGCAGGACCTCGTGGGGATCCAGCCTTTTGCAACAGGGGCGGCTCCTTCTTATGTACCCAGCAGCACTTCAGGCTTCCTTCCAGTTGCGCAGCTGGGCTGGGCGTGCTTCCTTCCTTTCAAAGCCTCCGAAGTGCCTCCAGGCGTAACGCTGAAAGGCCCGCTGCCATTTCATGCCAAATCCTTGGTCTTTAAATTGTGCCGTTTGGGAGACACGGTCCTCGTCTCATCTTTGGAAAAGGAACCAAGTCATGATGCTTCATCGGACACTGGCGGCTTCAAAGACATTCCGCGCGGCCCCTGGGAAGCCGCAGAGGACCTGGAGGCAGCACCGGGGCTGCCGTCCCCCTTCTGGCCTGGGTGTCTCTACTAGAACCAGCCGGGCTCCCAGGAAGGGCTCCTTTAAGGGGCCAATCTTCTCTGCAGGAGGCCAGCCCCATCATCGCCCGGCTGCGTCTCTCTGGTGCCGGCCTCCCCGGTCCTCCTGGGGAGGGCCTGAGGTTGAGCGGAGGAGACGAGGAGGCAAAACCCAGCCGTGTTTCTATTGGGGAGCCGGGACAATTCACCCCAGAAGGATCTAGTCCTTCCGCCTTCCTTCCATGGAGCTTTTGTTCTTTAATACCTGCCCCGCAACCCAGAGGCCTTCCTTGGGGAAGAGATGGGGAGGCCATGCAGCCAGGACCTCTGCCTCCGGGCTGACGCTGCTTTGTGGGCAAAGAAAGTGCCCCACAGCCCAGGGTCGGTTTGGGGAAGGCAGGACCCAGGTCCTCCGTGGGCGTCTGAATACCTTGAATCCTAATCTAATGCCCTAATCCGCGGCTGCAACGGGGGAGTCCCTCCCTGGTGGAAGTTTGGCTGACTTGTGGCTCCCTGGATCAACGTTGGTGTCCTCGGCTGTTCTGCTGGCCAGTCCGGTGGGTTTCCTCTGGGGGGGGCTACGTGGGGTGGCCCAGGTTGTGTCATGCAAGGGTTCCTCTCCCTGCGTTCCTCCCCACAGAGCCCAATGGGCTGGACGCCTTCATTGCCCAGAGGCCTCCCAGATGGTCAGCACGGAGGAGGGAGACAGCCACACACGGCCCCAACACACAGCCCGGTGGCACTTGGAGGTGGGTGGGTGGGTGCCAACGCCTGGAATTGCTCTGCTGGCTGGGAAACTCAGAATGTCCCAATATTCAGGTCTCAGTTCCGGCTGCCAGGTTTCCCTTCCTTTTTATAAAGAACCCCAAACTCTGCTATGTATTATATATGCAAAGTATTTTATGCATGGTGTCTATTCAAGCAGAATGTAACACACATACACACACACACTCTTGCAATTTGCACAAGCTTCGCAGAGATCCAGTCTATTTTTCTGCCTTTCTTGTTGGAGCCCCCGCCTGGCTCTTTTCCTCTGGAGGTGGGGTCCCAAGGAGGGATCCCCATTATGGAGGGAATCCATTGCAGGGCCCACAGCTGGAGTAAGCCAGCTCCAGAAGACAGGGTGGGGGGCTGGGGATGACAACTGGGGGCTCTCTTCCGCAGTTGGGGATCCTGAGAGTTCTTTGGGGGTTCAGAAGCCCCGAGTTCATTTGCCAAATGTTTGCAACCTCTTGAAAGTGGACCATTTCCTGTCTTTCATTTTTGATGACTTTTGATCTCCCTTCCTGTCTGGTTTTGTCTGACCAATCCTAGTGAATAAATGCACACGACCACCTGCAGCTGTTGGATGTGCTTTTCTGTTTGCGCCTGGAGGCAGAGTGGGCTGCACCCTCTGAGGCCCTGGCAGAGAAGGGGGTGGTACCCGCAGGCCAAGGGGAGTCCCTTTGCAGCAGAAGAAAGCCGAGCTCTTTGAGACCCTTCGGCTGGGGGTGTGGAGGGGCCGATGGGCTGGAAGTGGCCACTGGGTCCAAGGGAGAATCCCAACCGCCCTTTGCCCTGCCCTGCGTGATGGGCCCTCCCTTCCCGAGGAGGATCACCCATTTCTGGGGGAGGGGAGGGGAAGGGGGGGTGTCAAGAGGGGTTCCAGCTGGGTGGCAGTCGCTGCAGTCCCAGAAAAGGGCAGGAAGTGGCAGCTTGAGGGGGGGATTGTCTGGCGGAGGCAAGAAAGGAGCTTTTCCTGCTTGCGCCTTTGACCTCCAAGCCCCCCCCCCCCAATCTTGCAATGGTCCGCCCCACAGCCGGGGGCAGTTGGCGTTTTTGCCCCAGCAGCTGGCACGGGCAGCGCCAGGCTCCGCAGGGAGCCCCCCCCCCCGCCACGCCTACCGGGGCTGCTGACCGGCCGTTCAGCCATGGGGCAGCAGGGGGCGCCCGCGGCTCCTCCCCGGCCCGGCCCGGCGGAGAGAGGCGGGGAGGCGGACGGGAGAAGCGCCGACGCTGCTCCGGGCGCCCTGGGCTCGTAGCGCCGGGCAGGTAGGCTCACCGGGGGCGCGAGGCAGCTGCTGGCGGGGCTGCCGGGGGGTCCCGGCGGGGAGGGGCGCTTCTGTTCCCCGGAGAAGCCCCGGGCGGGGGCGGGGGCGGGCACCCCCCGGCGATGCCGCTCAGTTGGTGGGACCGGCGGGGGGGGAGCTGCGTGAACGAAGAGAGCCGAAGAGAAGCCCCCCCCCCGCCTTCGAGGGCTCCCCAACAGGCGCTCGGAGGGGGAGGCCAGAAGTTTGTGTGCTTGCCTTGCAAGGAAGGTGCGTTTCTCCCCTGAGAAGGAAGGGGCTGCTGGCCGCAGGACTCTGGCGGCTTGAGGGCATCGCGTGGCCTCTGCACAGGGGCACCAGCTGCCCCAGCCCTGCCCCGCAGGCCCTTCGGGAAGAGAGGCGGCTGCCCCTTGGAGCAGCCTCCGAGCCCTTCTGGCCCGGCTCTGCGCCCGAAAGGAGCTTCCTCCCTTTGCAAACGCCTCGCCTTCTCCTAGGCTCTGCCCGTCCCGGCCTGGAGCCGTGAGGGATGGGGGGGGGGGGCAATTGGGGAGACCCTGGGAGAGGAAGGGGCTTGTGGGGGAGGGGGGCAGGGTCCTGCTCCTGGAGGTCAGCTTTGGCTTCCGCCGAGCCCCACCGGGCCAAGCAGTGGGGCAGCTTCGGGGGGGGGGGGCGTTTAGCACACCTGCAGATGAGTTTGGGTCCCATGTGAAGCAGCCCCTCTTGGACCAGTCCACGTTTCTCAGACTGCTGAATCCGTCCGTTGTGTACCAGTCCAGGGAGCGGAGCCTGAATGGGAGCCGGATGTGCCGTGCCTGGCTTTAAACTCGTGGCGGAAAAGCGGGCAAGGAGCCGAGCCAAGTGAGCGGCTCCTGGAAGGGCCGTTTCTTTCTTGGCTTCCCGGCTTGCGGGGCGCAGCGTCCAGGGATGGCCGTCTTTCAGCAGCAGAAGGTGGAGGAGCAGTACGAAATCGGGGAGGAGCTCGGCAGGTAAGCAGCCCCCCTCTTCCCTTCCATCCAACCCACTTCCAGCCTTTCCTCTCAAGTCTTGGCTGTGGTGTTTCTCTGCCAAGGGGACGCACCCCCCCCCAGGTGGGCTTTTAGGGGGCCACCTGGCCGAAGGGCTGCTCAGTGGAAGAAAGGAGGATAGTGGCCCTGGGGGAGGGCCGGCTGGCCTGTTTAGAAAACATGGGGGCTGCAAACTCTGGGGATGGAGACGTCATTTTGGACTTGCTGATATTTCCACGCTGGGGCGGGGGGCAGGGGGGGACATGGAAAGATGCCTGAAATACACATTCAAAAGACATTCGCTGGCCTGAACTGGCCTGCTTGCTGGGCAGAGGTGAAAAGTGCTTTCTCCTCGTGGGAACCAGCAGCCCTTCTAACATTTGGGCTCTGAAAGCAGCTCTGTGGGGCCAGAACCCTGACGGCATCGGGAGGGGGGGGGCAGAAAGACGCCTGGGAGCGGCAAGGAGCAGCCTCCTCCTTGGTTCCTCAAGGGGAGCCTCTGACGGCCTCCCGGCAGACAGGCGGCAGCTCCAGGCGGTGACAGCCGCGTCTGGCCAGCGAAGGGCTTGACAGGACCTCCCGGAGCAAAGAGGCTTTCAGCTGGCGGGGAGGGGAGGGGAAGGGGGTGACTGTCCTGCCCGCCTTGCTCCTTGTGCCAACAACGGAGGCTGCCTTCTCCTGGCACAGCAGTCGGCTCAGGCGCTTCCGGAGCGGCCCAGCAGGAGCCCTGCCTGCCTTGGGCCCTGGGCCCCACTTGCCTCCTATGGAAGGGCGTCCTCAGCAGGGGATTCCTCTGGGGCAGCGGCCGGTTGGTGCTCCTCGCCAGGAGTTGGCTGGCACCTGGGTGCTCGGGGCCTGTTGGTGCTCCTGCCAGCCTTGGGTGCCGTTGTCAAGGGGTGGAAAGAGGAAGCCGCTCAGGGCATGAATCAAAGTGTGTTCCAGTCGCGTAATTTCCTGAGCCAAAAGCTTTTGGAATTGCAATTCTGGCCCAGTGCAAGTGGGCCCTCCCCTGCAGACTGCTAGCTGACCTCACAAGGTCCCGGGTGAACCTGAGGAAGTATTGGGTTGCTTAGGACTGTGGCCCTTCCAGTGATGCCCAGCTAGGCCGCCACATGGTCAGCCGGTGGCTGGTGGGGGTTTGGCAGCGTTGGGGGGCAGCGGCTCCTCCTGGGCCCTCTGGGCGCTTGGGATCGTGGGGCTGAGAACGGCCCCGAAGTCAGGGCTCCCTGGTTCTGTGGACTTTCGAGGGGCTCCAGCGGGTGGTGTTTGCAGCCCGAAGGTGGGTGTGTCGTGGTTGTGGAAGACAGTTGCCCAAGGGGGCTCAGGGCCAGCCTGCCCAGCTCCCCTCCATGCAATCAAAGGTTTCCTATTTCCAAAAGTGAGGGCTGAACAGCCGCTTCCCTAGGTCTTCCCCCTGAGATGGGCCTCCACCCTCCACTGGATCCGGTGAATAACCAATTCCTTGGGAGGGCGTGGCGGTTTGGGAGGATACTGGTGGGGCAGAGCCCCTCCCCACCCAGCCCCTGCAGGGGAGCCTCTGAACCCCAACCAAGGAAGTGGAGAGCAAGGTTGACCGCGATAAGGCAGGAGGCGCAATGGGGCCCAAGGTCACGCTGGGCGTTGGCCGGTTCCTGGACGCAGAGCCCAGTGCCGGGAGGAAGCCAAGGGCTGCTGCCCAGAATTGGGGTAAAGGGGAGCGATGACTAGGCAGCAGTCAGGACACCTGGGAGGAGCTTCCAGATGCGCTTGGACTGCAGTTCCCATCATCCCCTCTTGCCAGATTAAGGACCAACCCGAGGAGCCTGGTTTCTAAGGGTTGAGAGTCCCTGTAAGCACTGACCCGGGTGCAGCCCCCACCAGCCAGAAGGAGGCCTGTCCTCCCAGGGAGCCTCTGGGGTCGGGGACTGGCCTGGCCCAGGAGGGGGGGGGCAAAGGCAAGCAGCTGCCCCCCACCCCCGTGGGAAGGGGGCTGACTCAGCCATGGGTGCGTCAGCTGGGCTCCCTTCAGCCGAGTGTTTGCATTTCTGGGCTGGTTCTCTGGAACTGGGAGTGAGATTCTGGTGCCTTCCTTCCCCCAGGCCCTTTTCTCTTTGGAAGGCAGCCGCCCTGGCAACAAAGGGGGCGTTGTGGGCAGCCTTTGGGCCAATGAATGGACTAAACAAAGAGCCCCCCCAGAAGGGCTGGCTGGCCTCTCCCCCAACCCCTCCTTCCCAAGGTTTCCCGGGGTGCGTGCGTGTGTGTGTGTGTGTGTGTGTGTGTGTGTGTGTGTGTGTCTGGGGGCTGCGTTCCTTGCCTTGCCTGGCTTTTCTACCAAATGCAGGGAATGGGGAGCGGGGTGCAGAGGGGCTACCGAAAGGGGAGGGGCCGCTGCAGGGTTTCCAGCCACCCCTGGGTTTGGGCTCCAGGTCCCGTGGTCCCCGGCTTTCCTCCCTCCAACTGCTCCTGGCACCTCCATGGCTGCTCTTCGGATTCTGCCCGTTCCGTCCCCTGGCACAGTCCAGCCGTGGCTCCCCCAGAGTGAGCGGCCTTCCGTTTTGCTGCCCCGGCCCCTCGCTGGGACCCTCCCAGCGGTTGCCTCTCATTCCAGGCATAGCTGCTCCAGCTCCTGGTCTATCTTTAGCTCCTGGGAGGGTCATTCTGGCCACCAGGAAAGGCAGCTGGGGGAGGAGGGAGCAGGGAGGGGAAGAGGAGGCCGGCTGGATCAGCTGCCCCCCCCCCGCCTCTTGTGCAGCACCCAGGGGGCCTGGCTGGCAATGGGGCACCAGCCTTGGCCGAGGAGAGCCAGGCGGGAGGGCCACAATGCCTGGCTCTGCTCCTGAAGAGGGGGGGCTGCTTCCTTGCGGCCCCCAGCCTCAGCCCAGGGGGAGGGGGAGGAACCAGCAGCCTCGCTTAACAAGGGACCAGTCGATCTGGTGTGTTCTTGGGGGACCCCCTTTGACCGAGGAGGAGGAGCAGCCCAAACAGATTTGCTCTAACAGGGCCCGGAAACCTGCTTGGGGGGGGGGGGGGGCTGGCTGACATTATGGAAAGCAAACAAAAGGCAGGTCCTCCTCTGGGGTCCCACAGCCGCAGTGATGGCTTCAGCCCCCCCCGCCCCCCCGTCCCATTATGGCTCGCCTTGATGCAGGAAGCCCTGCCACCTCCTGGGGCCCTCAGCTGGGTTGGAAAACAGATCCCATCGTCCCCAGCCGGCCTAAGTGGGCAAAGAAGCCTGTTTTGCAGCGTGTGTGAATGCTCTGCCGCTGAGGTCATCTGGGCAGCATAAAGAGGGCAGGCAGCTGGTCCGCTTCCTCCTGCCACCGAAGGGCTCTGGGTGGTGCCCCCAAGTCTGATTGCAGCTGCCAAGAGAGGAGCCCCCTCCCCGTTCTCCCCCCCCCCTTTCCTCTCTGCCTTTGAGCCTTGCTTTGCTCCAGCCGGGACCAGATCTTGCACTCCCAGCTGGGAGCAGCTGCCTCTGCAGAGCATCGGGGCTCTGAAGGGGCCTCCAAACATGCCCCCTGCCCATCACGCCAGCCTGGTATGGGGTGCCGATGTTTAGATGACATGCGACCTGCAAGAGCTGCATTCTGGCCCGCCTGCCTGCCCTCTAAGTATGCTTTTTCCAGTTCGGATGGCCTTGCAACCTGGGGTCTCAAAGGCTGAGAGTTGAAAGTCCTGCAGTTTCAGACAGGGCCCGGGGGGGGGGAGGCTTATTCTGGGCCAGAAAGAGCCCCCACCCCATTGCTTATTCCACAGGGGCCACAAAGCCTAGCGCCATCTGGTGTCTCAGTTGCATCACTGCGCTATCCACACAGCCAGCGCCTGATGCTCCTGGGACCTTGGTGAGTTGGGATACTCTGAGAAGGGGTCGGAGGGGTCCATCTCTCGCAGCGCGGGGGGGGGTTGCCTATCCTCCGGCCTCCCCTCCTCTGGAGCCCATCCTTGAAAGGGTTTGAGGAAGGAGTTGTGCAGCTGCTTCCTCCCGGAAGCGTCTGGCTTCCTGCAAGGCCCCCTTCTTCGCACCTGGAGGGAAGAGGGCTTGGGGGAGCCCCCCCCGGCTGTGGCATTGGCTCATCCGCTCTCTGTTTCCTGTTTCTGACCTCGGAAGGGGCTCCTGAAAGGCCTGCTGGATGAGCCCCCTTGGGACTCCGATGGCCGGCTGTGCAGAGAGGCTGCTCCCTCCAGCCTTGCCAGCATTTCTCCCCCAAAGGCAAATGTGAAGGGAGATCCAGTCATCCAGGCCAAAAGTATCTAAAAGGTGAAATCATGGCAGCGGGGCCAGAGATGACTAAAAAAACCTCCTTGATTCTCTGCCTGCCCAAATCCTCACATTGACTGAAGGGGCTTCTTGAATGAGTAGCCTTGAAACACCTCAGTTCTAATGAGCGTCTGGTCCAGTTCAGATACTTTTGGCCCGCATGACGGGGTCTCCACTGGCGTCTTGGCCTGCTCCCCCCACCTCGTGCAGCCCTCATCCGGGGAGTGTCTCCAGACCCTGCCCGCCTCCCCACCCCGGAGTAACCCTGTCCGGTGGCTTTGCTTGCAGCGGGCAGTTTGCCGTCGTGAAGCGGTGCCGGGAGAAGGCCACAGGGCTGGATTATGCGGCCAAGTTCATCAAGAAGCGGCAGAGCTGGGCCAGTCGCCGCGGGGTCCGGCGTGAGGAGATTGAGCGGGAGGTGAACATCCTGCAGCAGATGCTGCACAGCAACATCATCCAGCTGCACCAGGTTTACGAGAACAAAACCGACGTGGTCCTTATCCTAGAGCTGTAAGTCAGGGGCTCCAGCAGTCTTTGGGGTTGGCTGGCTTCCCCTCTCCGAGGAATCTTCAGGAATGGCGGAGTGCATGAACGGTCTCGTTGCTGGCTGGGGAATTCTGGGAGTTGAAGTCCACGGATCTTAAAATCCACCCGCTTGAGAAACACTTATCTGTTTCATCAACACAGAGCCCTGGGAATCCTCCAGGTTATGGGGTGATTCTGGGTCTCTGCTGTGGTGTTTGCCTAAAATAAGAATCAATCTACCTGCAGATCAGTTCAGGGCTCCTGCTCCTCCTATCCAGGTTTCCTCCATTCACACAAGCAGCCTGCTGAGCCCAGCGTTTTCAAACTGATTGTCTGGATTCAACGGACCTCGAACCAGAGGGCTCAAATCAAACCAACCACATAGTGCCTGGACGTAGGTCCTCGTGCATAATAACAGTGCACCCTTTCCTTGTTTATTCATAACTCCAATTTTAATGAAGTGTATATTATCTGAACAAGAAAGAAACTGTTCCAGGTTGTTGGTTCAGAACAAAGGCAGACTTTCCCAAATGGTTGGAACTTGGAAGCCAAAGCTAGAAAATGGAGCACAAACTAGAAATGGATGCAACCCCCCCAGCCATCCTTTTTAAGTGCAAAACTCCCAAGTTACTCCGCCCTTCCATGTAAATATGGACTTGGGGTCACTGCAGCTATTGAAATACTCAGAGGGATCTCTAGAAGCCTGGATCAAAGCTGAGCACTGCCTTGCAATAAACTTCACTCACTTAAGCTTAGCGTAAACTCCTCCATCCACATTTCTGGGTCACCATTATTGCTGGATTTTGACAGAATGCAAAGCAAAGCTGTGTCTCTTGCCACAATTATGGATCTGTCACACAGCCAGTTCAATCATTTGGGGGCATTTCTGTTTGGGGGGTTCTGGGACTAAATGAAACTCAGAATTGTTGTAGTTCGTTTCTCAGAGGGCAGAAAGGATGAGAAAGCAACGTAAGCCTCAAAAGGGCAGCCTGATTGGTGGGAGGAAGGGTGACCTTTGGGAGACCCGTTCTCATCACAGGCAGGCTGCCAATTTGGGGGGGCTGCAAGAGGAGCCTGGGGTGGATCAGAGGATGGAGTCCCAGCACACCTTGACCCGCCGTGGGGAGGCTTGGCTCAGCTGAGGAAAGGAGCCAAATTGGAAGATTGCAACTCGATCCTCCTCCTCCTCCATGGAGTGTAACAAACTCCGTAAAGGAGAGGAGCAGCACCTTCACAGGAGGAGCAGCCATTTGTTGAAAGGGGAGCCACCCTCCAATTTTCCTGAGTGTCGTTGTAGGGCATCTCCTGGCGCAGGGAAGGGAAGGCGTCCTGGCTGATCCCCTTCCCGCAATTGAGATTTGTACAGGTTATATTCCCTGTATGTTTATAATGTTATTTCATTGGGGATGAATCGCCAGGTAGGCAAGGAGCAGGGGGACCTCCATGAGCTGCTTCTTCCTCCTCCTCTTCTTTTGCAGAGTATCCGGAGGGGAACTTTTTGACTTCCTGGCCCAGAAGGAGTCTCTGAGTGAGGAGGAAGCCACACAGTTCATTAAGCAGATCCTGGATGGGGTCAACTACCTGCACACCAAGAAGATTGCCCATTTTGATTTAAAGGTGAGGAGCCTCTTTCCTGCCAGGAGTGCAGCCCCCGAGCCCCCTCCCTGCCTGGCTCAGCCTGGGGGTTGATGCTCTTCTCCCCTCTGCTCCCTTTTCCGTCCTGAAGCCTGAGAATATTATGCTGTTGGACAAGACCCTCCCCATTCCTCACATAAAACTGATCGATTTTGGTCTGGCCCATGAAATAGAAGATGGAGTGGAGTTTAAGAATATATTTGGGACGCCAGAATTTGTAGGTAAGTTGGTGCCCTTTTGCCCTCAACTCATCCAGGGCCCGGGGTGGCGGGCTGTCTCAATCTGGGGCCCTGCCACTGTCTGCCAGGAGTGCGATTTCCCTCTTGGCCAAGGATGATGGGTCCTGGCTATCTCCGACACATCTGGGAAGCCTCAGGTTGGGGCAGGCAGCCTTTGTCTCTCTAACCTTGGGCTCAACACTCTCCTTCCAGCTCCAGAAATCGTAAATTATGAGCCGCTGGGATTGGCCGCTGATCTGTGGTGAGTCTTTTCTGCCTGTGTTTCCTCTCCCTCCAGCCTCCTTCCTTCACCTGCTTCTTCTCTGATTGGTCAGCTGGTTTTTGCCTGCTGGGCCTTTGAAAACAAGTCAGCAAACGGAAGACAAGTTTGCTCTTTTCTTCTTACTGTCAACCTGGCCAAGGGATTGATTTCAGCATAAAGCTGTGGATGTGTTTTCTTCTTTCCCTTTTCCCCAGGAGCATCGGAGTCATCACTTATATATTGTAAGTACTGGATTATTAGTCCCCTTTCCTTGTTTATTTTCATCCCTGCTATTTTCAATCCCACATTTCCTGCCAGATGTGCAGTCCCCACAACGACTGACCGTGTAAAATCAGCAGATTGAGAGGAAGAACGTTGCCTCAGGCAGCTGGTGGCGAAATAGGAGGTGGGCTCCGTTCCTCCAGCCCCTCCTGGGAAAGGTTGCCCAGGCGCTTAGCGGGGAGGCCTCCGGCCGGGGTGGGAATTGTGGGGAAAAATAACAAGAATTGAGCTGAAATGAAACAGAAGAGAGAGTGAGGCCGGGACCGAGTATTACGCAGATTGGATGGAGGTGCATACAACTAATGGTTGAGATTAAAAACATCCTCATCTGCTCTTTCTATTCTAATAGACTAGCAAGGTGGCGGAAAGCAAGCGAATGGAGAAGTCCAGGCTGGCTCTGCAGAGTCCTTGGACAGGGGAGGGAGGAGAGGCTCCATAAAGGGGCTGCTGCCCGCTTCCTGCTCTGTCACCCCAGCAAAGTGCCCAAAGTTGGCCAGGGGAGGCCATGGGGAATCCCTGGCAGCCGTTGCACAGGTCGCCCACCAGGGGGCAGCATGGACCTGTCCCTGGTCTTGGGAAGGCAGCAGCCCAGTGGGAGGAACTTCTGGTGCCACCCAGGGAGGAGGGCTTTGGGGGTCCCTGGCATGCATCCCCCCACCCAACCCCAGCAGGCTGCAGTTGCTCCCTCTTCCTGGCTTCTGTTGTGTGCACCCCGATTCCTACCAAGGCAGGAAGAGGAGCGAGAGTCCTGGATCTGGGCTGGGGGGCTCCGATAGTCCTCCCTCCCTCCCTCCCTCCCACTGAGCCACCAGGGCAACCTGGTCCTGGGCCACATAAATGCTCGTCTCGATTTTATAACCAGATTCTCCCAGGCCCTTTCCTGTGGGCTCTGCGCATGGGGCTCGGCCCTTCTGCCTCCATTGGCCCTGCCAAATCCTGACACTCTTGCCTGCCCCCCCCCCCAATTCCTCATGCAGGCTCAGTGGTGCCTCTCCGTTCCTTGGAGAGACCAAGCAGGAGACGCTGGCTAACATCACTGCCGTCAGCTATGAATTTGATGAAGAATTCTTCAGCCACACCAGCGACCTGGCCAAAGATTTTATCCGGAAACTTCTGGTGAAGGACACACGGTACATCCCAAGCGCCTTGCCAGAAGCTGGCCGGTGGGGTTGAGGGTCCTTCACCTGGCCCAGGAGGGGCGTGGGTGACCACTGGATCTGAGGAGAAGCTGGGGAGCGTTTGTGCCTCATTGGGACCTAGCAAGGGGAGCTCTGTGTTCGATTCAGCGTCATTTGGCTCCGGTGTCGCAGGGCTGAAGGGCTCTGCTCTGATGGGGCTCTCGGAGAACTCCCGAAAAGGAAGAAATGGGCATTTATGGGGTGCCCTTCCTGGCCCCCTGATCTAAGGGCGGATTTCCTCTCAGCGCCTTCGTAGCTTTCAGACCTGCCTCTTCAAAGTTAGCATGGAAGGTGCATTGATGGCCATTCATTGCAGACAAGCAGGCTTACAACCCCCCCCCCAATGTGGTCCCTGGGCTGCCTCCCTCTAAGCCCAGGGGGGCTCCAGATGGGCCTCCTCTTCCTGATCTGAGGTCTTCCCATGGGGGTGGGAAATGAACGTGCCCTCCCTGCGCCTCACGGGGGGCTCACGGAGGCCTTTCTCCCCCTTTAGGAAGCGACTCACCATCCAGGAAGCGCTCTGGCACCCCTGGATCAGGGTAAGTCATGAAGGGCCGGAGGTTTTGCAGTGGACAGCCGAGCCCTGCTGAAGTTGGACAGAACTTTGTATGGGCCTCCCTCTTTGGGCAGAGAAAGCTTCATGCTCAAACCCCCGGTTTTCATTATTGAGCCGCGTTTTCCGCTGCAAAGCCTGGCCAAGCTATTTCTGAGGTCCTTTTGAGGGGAAAGGCCTGATTATTTTATTCCTTTCCCCTGAAAAGGACCTCAGAAATAGCTTGGCCAGGCTTTGATGATGATGATGATGATGATGATGATGATGATGATGATGATGATGATGATGATGATTATTATTCCATGTTTGAGATACAATTTTCTGTCCTGGCACACCTGGAGTTGTCCATCTCTGCTGTCGGCATGGAATGATCCAGTGGGTTCTCTCGGCTTTGCTTGTTTGGGTCTTGTGGCATGCAGACTCCTTCCCTCCTGCCCTTCCTGAAGTCAAGAGTTGCTTGTAAGTGCAACTTGACAGGAAGGACTACGAGAAGGGAGACCCTCCTCAGGGATCAGCCCCCTTCCTTGTGGCCTGAATGCCAAAGCCGGAAAGGGCATCCTGATGTCAGCAATTGCAGAATATCAAAAACGTCTGAATGCTGGCAGTCATGTGTAAACTGATCCAAATGTTTATTTTATTTTTGGATATCCATGAAATGAGTTGGCACAAAATCCGCTCTTTGCTGGGCATCCTGTGTAAGACGGGCTCTGCCCCTTGAGGCTGGAATTTATCTTTCCCCAGGCCTCCCTCTATGAATGCTGGTGGGGCTGTCCCAGAAACGGTTCTGTTTTTACAGAGGTTAGTCCAGAGTTGTGGGCCGATGTGGATGCCAGCACATAGTGAGGTCATTTTCCTGGTGGGAAGGCTCCCGTTTCACAAGTGTTTGGCAAGGAAGATACCAAATGCATGAAGAGGAGCAAGGATTTGCACTTGCTTCTGGCACCGTGCACATGTGTGTGTGTGTATTTGCACCCCAGTGTGATGAGGCTGATGGTGTGATGTCTTTAGACCCTTGTGGTGAGATGTCCCTGGTCAATAACCATCCTCCGGCTTCTCTCCAGTCCAAAGAAGGCTCCAAAGTCCAAGGCCACAGGAGGACCAAGCACAGGCCGCTGAAGACCAAGTGGCTGAGAGATTACACCATCAAAAGCCACTCCAGCATTCCTCCGAACAACACCTATGCCACCTTTGAACGCTTTGCCCGCGTGGTGGAGGAGATCTCTGGCATGGAGAAGAGCTTCGGTGCCCTGGCAGCCTCCCACGACTCCTTGCAGGGGGACATGGATGCCCTGGTCTCCATCTACAATGAGAAGGAGGCTTGGTACAAGGAGGAGCATGAAAGCGTGAAGCACGAGCTCTCCCAGCTGAAGTACGAATATCGCAAGATCAACTCTCTGAAGAAGCACCTGAAGGAGGACGTCCAGGCAGCAGGCGCCAACCTCGCGGGGGTCGCAGGGAGGTACGTGGGCCTGCAGGCGCACTACGAACTCCTGAGCAAGGAGCTGTCGGAGGAACTCCAGTGGATCCAAGGCTTAACGGGCAGCTTCTGGCCTGCAGGCAGCGACGAGGGCTACGTGCCGGCCAGCTTCGGCTGCGTCTTCCAGAAGGACCTCAACGAGCTGCTGAACTGGTCCTGCTACGAAGAATTCCTGGCGGCCTTAAACCTGAGCGTGGCAAGATCCAGCCAGTGAGGCTGCTGAAAATGGAGGGGTTTATGCTGCTGCTTCGCTCCCAATGGCGGAGAAATTGCCGGGACAGGGAGCCTGTGTGCCGAACTCACGTTTGGGTTTATTTTGGAACAGTTTGACAGACCCTTGTTGCCACCGTATTTTTACGTATTTGTTTTGTCCCTGAGAAAATATGTCCCGGTGGCGGTTCTGGATGTTTGTGCCTGCCTTGGTTGGGTTCCAATGAATTTCTAATAAGGCTTTGCATTTCCTCCCCCCCCCAAAGCTTGCCCTATTTTTATCCTTTGGAAGACGGCCTTAGCTTACCCTCACAACTGAGGGCCTTCTCAAGACATGACTGTAGATCAGATCCTTGAAAGCTTTTTATTTATGGCTGAGTTGCCGCTGAAAAGAGGCTTTGATTTTCTTTTGGTTTGAAATTCTGTATGAAAGTATTTTTTGATAATGGAGCCAGATGTGAAGTCTGTTGGGCTCTGCAAAGCACTCTCTGCAGGCTCTCTGGCTGAAAAACAATCTTGCAAATACCTTGGAGAATAAATGGAGGATTCTGAATAAATTTGCAGAATCCCTCACACGAGCTGCTGCGTAAGGCAGGACCTTCAGCCTGGACATTAATCTCATTCCTAATAAATAAGCCACTTCCTCCCAGTTAAGACATCAAATCTCTCTGTAATGGGAGAACTAATTTTCGTATAGAGATAATTTGAAAATGAAAGAGGGAGCAACGTGGAAGATGCACTGTCTGCCTTGCCCTTATGCTCCTCTCCTTCAGAGCATGCCCTTCTGCCCACTCTGTAACTAATCTCGGAGGACGGGAGTCAATAAATACTTGCTTAGCGTCATGGCTTTCTCTCTAGACAAAGCTTGTGTCCAAAGACCCTGGAGAATGATCTTGGGGCTAGGAGCGGGGGCCTTCCTTGCTCAGAAATCATTTCCCTCACAGGTCAGCAGGTTTAAGAGTTGAAGAGCACTTGATGAAGGTGAAAAGCAGCTGCACGCAAGGAAAGGGAGGGAGACTTTTAGCAGGAAAGGGAGGAACTGAGGCGGGGGGGGGGGGTCTCTTCTTCTCAAGCCCAGGGAGGCTACTGAAGGAAGCTCAGCTGTAGCCGAGAGCCTCCTCATCTTCTCCCTGGGCCTGAAGCGAGCTTTCAACGTAGTGCTGTACCACTCTTAATGTTTATACCCCATCCAAAGTCTTATGGAGTTGGGCAGCAGATAAACATAGCAAAGGAATAAAGACACAGTAAGCAAATAAATCTTTGAGAGACCAGCTTGGTCAGCTGTTTGTGGCTCTTCCCCAGCCAAGATTTATATACCTGAAAGGTTGTTGGAGCAGCGGGATGACCCTCCGTTGATTTTATACGGGATATTTAATGTGTCCAGCATGTTACAAAAAGAAGGCGATGGTGGGTCTCACTCCAAGGAACTGGAGGACTAAAACCCAACACCTGCAGAGGAAGGACTAGAAAGGAGGCAGGTGGACAAGGTAGCCGAGGTTAGGAAGAAAGCCAGCCCAAAAGGGAGCCAGGCGATGCCCAGAGCATTTGAGCACTTTCTCCTCAGGGGCCCCGGGGGCTGGGCCTGATCTTGTCCCTCTTGTCTCCAGCCCAAGGACAACCACCAGGCCATGGTAAGGCGGGAATCGGCCGTTAACCTGGAGAACTTCAAAAAGCAGTACGCCAGGAGGCGGTGGAAGGTGAGGAGAACCTGAGATGGGACCTCAGGGAAGAGAGAGGGAGGCGCCACGAGCTCCCAGGGAGTCCAGGCCAGGCAGCTTCCCTGGCAAAGATCCTTCCATGGGGGAGAACTGGGGCAAGGGAATGGCCCCCATCCAAAGAGAGGGCAGAGGAGCGATGGTCAAGGCCTGCTTGGTCAGCCAACTGGCCTGACTCCTCCTTCTCCTTGGGCCCAGGCCTTGGGGCCGGCTGCCTGGACTGGCCAGAACAGGCCCTGAGGCAGAGCGGGGCAGGAGCTTCCTCTCCTCCCCCAGGTATGTTTTCCGCTGCCTCCTTGCAAAGAGGGGGATGCGTCTTAGCTCAGCTCTGTGGCTCCTTGTCCCAGGGGGGCTTAGAGTACCGAGGAGAATCTTTGGAAGGCCAAGGGGCAGCCAGGAGAATCTTTGGAAGGCCAAGGGGCAGCCAGGAGTTGGGGGTAGAAGGTGGCATGAGCCTTCCTGGGGTGGTGCTTTCTAGGAACCTGACGATGAGCATGAGGGTATCCCTGGTTTGGGTTCCCAGTGTGTGACCGAGGGCCTCTTTCTCCTCAGCTCACCTACAGCATAGTGGCTCTGTGCAACCATTTGTCTCGCTCGCTGGCGCGAAAAGTTCGCTTAATGCAAGAAGACAGTTTGGTAAGTAGGCTGAGCGCAAACAGTTGGCAAGTGAAGAGTCCCACTTGGGCTCTTGCTCTTCCAGGATCGAGGCCTTGAGAGGCGCAAGGAACTGGCCAATTTTAGGACCGGCCTGGGAACTTGGCTGCCCCAGGCCTGCTGGCCTCCACTTCCTCGCCCTCCGGAGTGCCGTTCAGCCCCTTCTGGGAGATTTGCGTTTCCCCTTTGTGGCGCAGAAGCTTGGAGGGCAGGACTGATTCTCATCAGGGGCGACCCAGGCTTGATCCTGGCAAGGAGCTTCGCGCAGGGGCTCCTGCTGGCCTTGCCAAGGAAGAGACCCGCAAGCTGGTCCTGGCCTGCTGGGATTGTCCTCCAAGAGGACTTTTCCTCCCCCAGCGGCAGCAGGTCTCCAGCCTGAGGATCGCACTGCTCTGTTTCAGCGCCATTGCGAAAGCGACCACGAAGACGACCTGCCTGGCCGAAGGGTGGCCTCCCATTGTGTCCTGAGGCGGAGGAGCAGCATCTCATAACTGGGACCCACCAGCTGGACTGCAGCGGCCGAGAGCCGAGCTCGTGGGATGGGCTGGTTGCCTTCTACAGGGCTTCCTGGGGGAAGAGGCCCTGGAAGGAGCTGCCCCAGGACAGGAGGCACTTTGGCCCAGCCCAGATGTTCTTGCAGGAAAGGGGAGGAAGGCCACCTTTCTCTCCGGGGCAGTGCCACCTGGCTGCCCCCCTCTCTTCTGGCAGCAAAAGGTCAAGCTGCTTGGTCAAAGCAGCGACGCTCCACTGGCCTCGTTTCTCCCCAGACATCTTTCTGAAGCTTGGCCGCTTCTAGATGGGTGGACTTCAACTCCCAGAATTCCCCAGCCAGATCTTGCAATTGCCAAGGCCGATGAACCCTGAGGCAGAAAGGTGCAGCGGCCTCTGAAAATGCCTGAAAGCAGCGTGGATCTAATAGGCACGCCTGAGGGTGGGCGTGGGTGCAAGCGCGCATGTGGCTCTTATGCTGATGCGGTTTTTAAGAAATGGCAGGATACACACACAACAGCATCAAGCTGGCCTTCTGGAGAGCCCGCCTTAAACCAGTAAGAGAGCCCCAGCAGCCGGGCAGGGGTGAGGGCTTGGCCTGCCACCAGCCTCCGAGTACGCTGGGCTCAGCAGGGTTTCCCTGGCACGGATTCTCCCCATGGCTGGCCAGCCGTGTTTTGCTTTTCCCACGTGCAGCAGCTTCCCAGGCAGGAATTTCGTGGCAGCAACCTGCTTTCATTTCCTTTTGACCTTTGAAAGAGAAGAGGCAGGCGTCCACTGGATCTTCCCGGTCCCTGTTTTGCCAGCAGCCTAAATGCTAAAAATACACATGCAATGTTGGGCATAGAGGATAGCAGGAGGGAGGGAGGGAAGGAAGGAAGCTTGGCTGGGTGACCAATCAAGCCGGCTGAATCCCTTTGGAAAGACCCCCGGGGAGCTCAGGCCTTTCCATAACCCCAGAGACCTCCATGCTGCAAATTGGGGATTTTCCCCACATTGCTTTCGTTCCTGCTTCTTTGGCTGTATGTGTCTCCCTCGAATGAGGCAGTTTCTCCAAAAATAAAAGTGATCTATGGGACAGCAGGTTCAGCAACGTTATTGGCGTCACGCCTCTAAAGCTGCTGGGTTTCCCCAATAGGCTGTGCACCATGGATCCTCTGCACTGATGAAGGAGCCTCGTTAATGCTGAGTGTGGCCTGCCAAGAGACAGCAGACGGCCGGCCAAGGAGGCTGCATGGCTCAAAGGATCCAGGGATGCGGACCGGACCCAGCGGCCCCGTCGCCTTTTCCAGGCCCCTGAAGCGGGGAGGGGTCTCGGGGCGAAACGGGCTTTTGGGAGTCTTCTTGCCTTCTCTCCAAATGCAGCCGCCAAAGAGGATCGAAGGAGGCAAAAGAATTGAGACTTGGAGTCCGAATTACAGCCGAATTGCGGGGGGGGGGGGGGCGCGGCGCGCAGTCCGGCGCCCATGATCCACAGCCGCACTCGATTGCGGCTGATGGATGACGGACTTGCCGCAGCCTGACCGAGGGAGGCAGGCGGCAGGGACAGACTACAAGGCCCATCCTCCCATTCCCTCTTGCTAAGGGACCTGGCGGCGCTGTTGCTCCCTTTCTGTGGATAGTCACTCCCGGCGCCGGACGCCAGAGGGCGCCGTGGCGGCCAGCTCGCTCCTCCGCCCCCCTTCCCCCGGCAGTGTTGCCGCGCGACGGAAGCGCGAGGCGACGGCGGGTATCGCGAGGTTTGGCTGGTGCTGCCCTTTCCCCCCCCTCCCCCCCCCAAGTCCGCTCCCGCCTCCCGCGCGGGATGCTTCCTGCTGCCTGACGAGCCAACGCCGCCGCCACGGGAAGAGCCGAGGGGGGGTTGTGGACGGGCGGAACCGGGCAGGTAGGCGCGGCGGGCGGGCGGGCGATTCTTGGGTCGGGAGGCCTGGAACGTCGCCCCTCTGGCGGCCCGTCCCCGCGCGGCGGGGCTGAGGCGGCGGCCGGGCCGGAGCGCGGCTCGGACTGCAACTCCCGTCGGCCTCCTGGCCCCGCGAGGCATTCTGGGAGGGGCGGGAGCGGCGGCGCTGGACAGCTCCGAAGGACCCCCGCTCTCCGCCGCCGCTGATCGGCCTGGCCGCCACCCCGAGAGCGGACAGGTAGGTTGGCCCCGCTTGGCCGGGCTCCCCTCCGCTGGAGGCTCTGCCCTTCGCCCGCCCGGCGGCCCTTCCTCTGGACGGTTCCGGGCAGCTCCTCCGTCCGCCTGGCTGGGCCTCAACCCCTCTCTCCCCCGGGCCCTCCCGGCTCTTTCGGAAGCTCCCGGGGGGCTCCGGCCTCTTTTCCGCCGCGAAGGGCCTCGCTGGAGTCAGGCCGGGTCTTCCGGGGCGGGCAAAGGGGGCCGGACGCCCGGCTCCCTTTGCAGCCGAGCCCCGGGGCGCCTCAGACCGGCCCTGGCCGTGGCTCCGCGGTCCCTCCCTGGGCGGCGGAGGACCCGAGAAGAGGTTGGGTTTAACCGCCAGTCGGCTGGTTGCGGGCCACGGCCGCGATTCCTGCCCTCTCCGACCCAGAAACCTCCGGAGCAAGAAAGTGCCTGGAATCGGAGGGAGGCCTGATGCGGGTCGTCGAGTTGGGGGTTTCTGGTTCCGTCCTGGGGGACGATCCCCGTACGAGCAGCCAGCGCTGCCTGCCCGCCCAAGGGTATAGGCAGCTTTTTGTCAGGCTGGAGGCATTAGATCCAATGGCAGACCTAAAGGCAGGCCTGATAAACCCTGGTTTGTTTTGGGGGGTCTCCTTTCCTCCTGGCACAAAGAGAGAGAAATGAAAGGGGGGGCCTCCAGGGGGACATGCAGGTGCAGCTCCTAAGGGAAAGGGGAAAGGCGCGAAGCCTTGGGCCGAGAAGGTTGGGCGGTTGGTTGCCCACAGGGAAGGTCGCCTGAAGCCTGGGAATCGGCCAATGACAGCCGGGCTTCCAGGCCGGCCTGTTGGGGCTGATCCAGGCTCATCAAGCCAACTGGAAGGTTTCCAGGCAACCCGAGGATGAGGGTTCTTTTCTGGAACAATGGAGAGATGATGGACAATAATATGGAAAGAGCAGGGCCCCCACATTGGTTTACATTGGTTGGTTGGGAACTTAATAGTTTGAAAGTGTTTTTAATTATGTAAATCAGCTATGTGTAAATTTAGCAATCAATACTAAACTTTGCAAATCCACACCTAGTATGAAATAGGCCCAAATGCTCAATAGGAAAGTGTTTGCAGAGCCTTGCTGGCTATTAAATAGCAGAACACTGAAAGAGTCAAAGGTTATAAGTGGGGAAGACTTCTTTTGCAACTTTGCCAGGGTAGATTCAGCCGGGGCTGGGTTAGATGATCTGGTGCTCTGATTTGCTATGCACAGTTCACACATGCCCCTAATCCCTTCGTAAATATAGCTCCATTCCATGGGGAGAGCTCTTTGTTTACCCTGGAAGCCACTCCCTTGCCTTCATTGGAGGTTGGTTTGGAATTCCATGTTCTCTCTCACTTTCATTGTGTCTTACAGATGGCGCTTGTTTCTCCTGTTTGAAGGAAGTGCTCTTAATGATTTTGCTTGCCTTGAGAATAAATAAATGATAGCGCAGCAAATGTAATCTTGTGTATACACACACACACATTCCTGGTGTACACATACAGTGTAAGAAGTCTTAAACAGCAAGATAACATATCCTGCTGCGAGAGAAAGCATGAGTGAGTGTTCTTTTTTCTTATACTCTTCAAAATACAAGCCTGTAAGTACAGTTTTCACAGAGAATATATTTGCAAATATATTTTCTAACCTTCTGAAGGAATGTCAGACAGTCTTAGCTTATCAACACATCAGATGCTAAATAAATATTTGTTTTGCTGATTGCAGAAGTCCAACTTTTCTGTAGTCTGTGATACTTTGAACTCTTTAAGCACATCGAAGCAGTGAAACAACACACTGAGAATTATAATTAGCAGCATAAACGCAAAGTATATTTTTTAAATCAAATTACTTAGTTTTTAAGATGTTTAATTTTGAATTTGTATGTCTATTTTGAAATTGAACTGGAAACTCAGAACAAAGAAACTACAATATCAAAATACTGAATTCACCTTGAAGTTATACAGTAATACTTTATCTGAAAATATTATCTTCTGTTATGAAGTCAAGATAAGCTTTGACTTTGTGGCTGCTGCTGAGACTTGCTGGAACATTGTGGCTAACCTTGAATATTCATTCCTCTTTGGGGCCTATAGAGCTGCCTCCTTTGCTTCTTAGAAATGGTTATCTGGCCAGAAATGACGGGTGGTTTGGCTTCTGCACTGTTGTGAATTTGTCCTGAATGGACCCCAAAAATGTCTGTATGATGTAGTTTATAAATTTCATACTTCAAGGATGGAGTTTGAGCCATCTTATTTGCAGCGTTGAGTACTAGAAAGATTTAAAGATTGTATTAATTTTGAGAAGCTTTTGCATTATTTAAAATAAAAAACTCTAAGAAAATATAATCATTGTTCATATCCTAATTTATGAAGCCTGAATTAGGACATTTGTTTCTTGCAATGAGCCCTGCATTTTCTTTAGAAATGTGTTGATCCAATAAAAAATACTGAAGTATGGTTGGCAACTATGTTAGTGGTTACTTTTATCCATTTATACAGTGTCCTTTTTGTGGAGGGAATTTCTCAAAATAAAGGCAAGGGGTTCCTTGTTTTGACCTAAATGTTGTTGATAGGCTGAAGAGCAAGGGAAAAAAAGCTAGCTAAGAATATAAAGAATGACAGTGAGCTAATGCAATCACAGGTAACTGGAAGTAAGACTAGATCATTCAGAAAATGTACGGCTACAATTTCTTTTTGAGAATTTCTGTATCTCAGCGTGTGATGTAACATCGACATGGAGTGGACTTTCATTGTGATGACATGATGTTGGCTGCTTTGTTCTTTGGTGGAAAGAGGAAAGAGGTGCCAGATTGATTCTTTCAGCTCAGGGATCCCTGCATTATCTGAGATATTGAGGGTTTTTTTTAATGTGAAGGATTAGGCAGCATCCTGACCATTCAGGAGCCTGTGAAATGCTGTAATCCAAAGAGCTGCCTAGCTAGACCAGAGCCCAAGTAGATCCAAATGAAATACGAACTCTAAATAGGATTTATACTGCATTCGCATATCTTGACTATCCATTGTTTATTAAAATATTTCTGCAAAATTAAAAATTCTCATTGAAAAATTCCTTCCGCCTGATGTCCAGCCTAAACCTTTGGAGCTAACTCCATAGTTCTGCTCCTGCCCTGCTCTTTTTTCTTTGGAACAACACTTTGAATATTTAATGTGGCTGTAAAAAGTCATAAATGAGCTGCTGCAGTGTTGGAAGCCATAATCCTGTCACTCTTCAATTCTGCCCGTGTTGTTATCTGTCTCCTTTGGCAAAGCAAGAAACACACCGTTGCTGGATTATGTCTTAAGTACCTGCCCTGCAGGTGAGGTTCTGGCTCCTGAGGTTTTGAGATGCCATAAAGATCCCTTTGGGGATCTCAGATGCAGTTTAGCGTCATTCTGTTTCATTATAAAATACCAACAATATCTGCCTATTGTTGAGTTATGGATTTCATGGTTGAGACAAATTTGGGCTTCAATATCCTCTTTTTCTTTTATTCATAATTCTGGACAAAAGTTATGGGTCTAGGTTATAATCCCTTTATTTATACCTAGTGTATAGCAAGAAGTTATTCATTAAATGTTGTTTATAAATAAAGTTGTTTAATGGGAAAGCTTGTTCTTTTAAAAAGAACAATGTACCCAAGAAAAATAATTTAAATATTAATTGCCCGAAGAACAAGGACATTTCATCAAATATTGATGACTGAATCATCTTTAACCCTGGGGGATATTGGATATTTTATTGTGTGGTCACCCCACCCTGTATTCCTCTGGGGACGAGTAATGAAGCTTGTCCTGTTGGAGCCTTTTCAGGCTGATTCCTTACAGCTCTGTTGCTATAGCAATGAACGTGTGACAGTGGTTCCTTCTGCAGTCCTCGTCATGGGTGTTGGTATGCAGAACACACAACAAGCAGGGAAAAGAGTGTAATCTGTAGCATAAATCTTCCTCCAGTATTAATGTTACTGTTTTCTTTCCCTGTTGCTTTGTGTATGTCTGCATTGGCATACAGGTATATCATCCCTAATTAAATCTTGAAATGCCTTTTTAAAATGGCCACAGTAATGCAATTGGAATTTGTTCTGTTGTCTTCTTAGTCCAGAAAATGAGAGTCTAACAGGTAAGGCAGAGTCTTCAAGAGACACTTTAAAAGAATCAAAACAACTGTATGTATATGCGTATATAGGCCTTCTCACGTATGTACATAAAGTTGTATGTGTGAGTTTTAATAAAGGGTTGTCCCATTTCATTGTATCCATCCATATAATAAAGCCACCAGTGGGGAAATTAATTTAGATGTGGTTTTCTGGTCATTGACACCAAGTGTTCAGTCCTACTCATTTCCCCAAACGCCTGTTGGTTACGCTGATGGTGTAGATCTATTCCAGTCTGATTTACTTCTCATTGTAGGAAATAGTTGCTTTAAACAGATGATGTGGCAGGAAATGGAAAAGAGGAGAGACAAATTCTTGCTTCCCTTGAATTTCTCAGAAGTCTCATGGTGTCAGAAAATGATGGTTGGGCAGTTCTGCTCTATCCCATTGCTAGTCTCACTTTTACCGTTTTTAGTTTTAAAGGGAACCAGGGAGGCATTTAGAGTTTGAGCTGAAACTCTCCTTTTGGTGGTATTGACAATTTGGGACAAATATGTGCAAACGCAGTGGGACTGAATCCAAGCAAGGCAAGGATCAAGGAGACCTGGCTCCTCTGGACAGAGAGGAAAGGTGCTTTGGGGACAGCGTGGTTGCTGTACACAAGCATGAGTTTGCATGAAGGGGGCCCAATTCTGGGGTTATTTGGGGGGGAGCATAATATATAGAGTAACGACTATTTGGGAGTCACAACTTTGTGATCATTTCCCTCTGGCAATTGTGTCATCTGTATTTCACCAGTGGCAGTGGAGATCCAGCAGCTATGAGGTTGGTTTCTGGAAATGCAATCTCATAAAAGAAGCTCTGGGTTTTTTGGGACATACGCTTGCCTTTTCATTTTAACCTACGAGACTCACAAATAATTAGTGTTCAGAAAGCATCCAGTTTTAAGGAGTTGGTGAAGAGGGATTTGAGAAGGACGGCAGTTGGAAGAAGAGAGTTCAGAAAAGTATGAGCTGGTTGCGGCTGACTTGCTGACAGAACCACTTTCCTGCCTGGGCAACAGTTCAGCCAGCCAACCCTTAATCCCCAATTTGCAGGGAAGGGCATTGCATGTGTGTTGGGACTCCCTCCAGTGATGCTCGGTCTAAACCCCGAATCCCTGAATTAGTGTAGATTTAGAGAGCTTTGCAGCAGGACCTGGACAAGCAGAGCAGGCCTCTGAGGGAAGCCATTTTGCCTGGAGTCGCTGAAGCAAAAGGCAAGTGGGGGCTTCTGCACACAGCTTTACTTTGGCGGTCTTAATGCAACAGACACACAAGTGTATTTTCCCTTTTAGGGGAAAAGAGGTTCTTAATTCAGGAGGCGAGAGGCAGGCTTTGATTTGGGTTGTTAGTGCACAAATCAGGAAGGTGGGGGTTTGTTGTTGTTGTTTAAGTTTACTAATTAAATGTCTGTGCCGCCCACCTTGCTGCCCGTAGGTGTTGATAGGATATGGCCACTGTTTCGTCATGAGTGTCTTTTCCATCTTAGATCTGATGGCCAGTTGGTAGACCAGAATGGCCACCATGGTTCCACCTGTGAAGTTGAAATGGCTGGAGCACCTCAACAGCTCCTGGATCACGGAGGACAGCGAGTCGATCGCCACCAGGGAAGGCGTCTCCGTCCTCTACGCAAAGCTCATCAGTAACAAAGAAGTGGTCCCCCTGCCGCAGCAGGTCTTCTGCCTCAAAGGGCCCCAGCTGCCTGATTTTGAACGCGAATCTCTGTCCAGCGATGAGCAGGACCACTACTTGGACGCTCTCCTTAGCAGCCAGCTGGCTCTGGCCAAGATGGTGTGCTCGGACTCCCCCTTTGCCGGGGCGCTTCGCAAGCGCCTGCTGGTCCTGCAGCGCATCTTTTACGCCCTTTCCAATAAGTACCACGATAAAGGACGGGTGAAGCAGCAGCAGCACTCTCCGGAAAGCAGCTCGGGCTCCACAGACATCCATTCGGTCAGCGAGAGGCCCAGGTCGAGCACGGATGCGCTGATAGAAATGGGGGTCCGGACGGGGCTGAGCCTGCTCTTTGCACTGCTGAGGCAAAGCTGGATGATGCCCGCTGCGGGGCCTGGCATCAGCCTTTGCAACGACGTCATTCACACGGCAATTGAGGTGGTCAGTTCCTTGCCCCCTTTGTCTCTGGCCAATGAGAGCAAGATCCCCCCCATGGGCCTGGACTGCCTCTCTCAAGTAACAGTCTTTCTTAAAGGAGTAACAATCCCCAACTCTGGGGCGGACACCCTTGGGCGAAGGCTGGCTTCCGAGCTGCTGCTGGGCCTGGCGGCTCAGCGTGGCTCCCTGCGGTACCTCTTGGAGTGGATTGAGATGGCCCTCAGCGCATCGGCTGTGGTCCACACCATGGAGAAGAGCAAGCTGCTGCCGAGCTCAGAAGGCATGATCAGTTTTGATTGCTTCATGATGATCCTAATGCAGATGAGGCGGTCGCTGGTAGGTATGCCCTGCCCTCCAGGGAAAGGAAGGAAATCTAGGAGTCTGGAGCTTCTTTGCAACTAGAGGTGGCACAATATCGGATGGCTGTCCATCCTCACCTGTGGTTGGTGGTGTTTGAACCATTTTGAAAAGCATTGGTCGTGTTTAAACCCTCACTTTGCTTCTACTAACAGCCATTCCGATTTGAACATAAGAAATCACAATAAACGTTAAATAAAGTAGGCAAAAACAGAAATAGCGCCAGCAGCAACTTAGAACTGTGTTTGGTATTCTTAATTACTTGAGAGGTGCCTCTACTTCTATTCTAATTAATAGCAGCTACCCCCAAAAAATGCTCTTTTAATGTTAGTAGCTTGAAACATTGGCACCTGTACTGCTTATCTCTTGTTTCGAAGAAGCAAATAAAAATTCAGGCATTCTGATGTAAAACTAAAATGAATTAAAAATAGAATGCCAAAGAAGATGCATACAATTATTTGCAAAAATAATAAAGAGCTAGATCCAATCTGGGTCGGTCATTGAGACCAGAGATTTCATCTTCCAAGCTTTTGGACTTGTGCTTGAACTCCTCCTTGGGGAATTTCTCTCTAGCAGAGTGCGTGCCATAAAGTGCTGTTACTTTGAGGAAATACATTCCTTTTAAGTCTGTTTTATTTGGGGAAATATTCTACTACTTGGTTGGTGAGATATGTTTGTATACTTTTCTATGTGTGTGGTTTTACTTCAGTCACACTCTTCCGTAACTTCTATTACAGGGGTCATCTGCAGACCGAAGTCAGTGGAGGGAACCAACCAGGACTTCTGAAGGGCTGTGCTCGCTCTATGAGGCAGCCTTGTGTCTCTTTGAAGAGGTTAGTCTGGCTGCCTAGCCATCAGTTAAGGGCGAAAAAAGCCTGTTTCACATTCTTCCAGTTGTGAATTTCTCACTCCTCTGAAAGTGTGAAGGAAATTTGCATCCTTGATTCTGTGTATTTCGACTCCGTGGTTCCATTTCAGTTATATTAACTGAATTTCTATCCTACTTCTTCCCAAGATTCAAGGTAATGAATTGCTACAGAATGTTGAAGAAATTATATTTATTGAATTCTGGCCTGGCTTTAAATTCAAAAGTATTAAAACAAGAACCATTATAGCAGCCCTGCCTTGGCTTAGCCTGTGCAAATGCTAGGAGAAGGGAATTTGCAAGACACTTGATCTTTCCTTTTAGAGAAGAGTCTTGGGGGCACAGAAATCTCAACTGAAACTGAAAAGGTAGTTCTGTCTTAACAGGCTCACCTGTTTGGTCATTGGATCTAATGCAGTCAGTGGGCGTCCATGCACGAGAGGGAAAAGTTGGCTGAGATGAATCCCCTGATCCAAACTCCCACAATCAGATGTGTCCAGATTTTAGTTCTGTGCCTGAGAATTCCTGGAGCTGAAATCTAACCACACAGAAAGCACCGAGTTGGGGAAGGTGTGGGGTTCCTTTGAGTTAATGAGACAGCTGGATAATCGCCTACAGATGTTTTCCTGTACGGCCTGTTTTTTTTAATAGGTGTGCCGGATGGCCTCGGACTACTCCAGGACATGCGCCAGTCCCGATAGCATCCAGACCGGGGAGACCCCCATTGTTTCTGAAACCTGTGAGGTGTATGTCTGGGGCAGCAACAGCAGCCACCAACTTGTGGAAGGGACCCAGGAGAAAATCCTCCAGCCTAAGTTGGCTCCAAGTTTTTCTGATGCGCAGACAGTGAGTATCTTTGGACAGGGAGGGTAGATTGATTGGTGTAGTAAAAAAAAAGGATCAGCTGCGGAAGTTCAATGGTCTCTTGGTTTTTTTTCTCTCCCCACTATAGATTGAAGCTGGCCAGTATTGTACCTTTGTCATATCCACGGACGGCTCCGTTCGAGCTTGTGGCAAAGGCAGCTACGGCCGGTTAGGATTGGGTGACTCCAACAACCAGTCCACTCTGAAGAAGTTGACTTTTGAGCCTCACCGATCAATCAAAAAAGTGTCGTCTTCCAAAGGCTCCGATGGCCACACGCTGGCATTCACCACCGAAGGAGAAGTCTTCAGCTGGGGGGACGGCGACTACGGGAAACTGGGCCACGGCAACAGCTCCACACAGAAATACCCTAAGCTTATCCAGGGGCCTTTGCAGGGAAAGGTACGCCGTGCCAATGAACGTTCAACAGTCTGCCTTTGTTCTTTCAGGGGGTTCACGTTGCGAAGGTTTTTGTTTCTCTGTTTCTGCCTTTTTGAGTTATGTCCCCATTTTATAGCCAGCTTATTAAGGAGCTTCTCCACCTGGGATTGGAGTCTAAAAGGAGAACCTTCTTCCCCTCTTATCCAGGTGGTGATTTGTGTCTCGGCCGGGTACCGGCACAGTGCTGCTGTCACAGAGGATGGTGAATTATATACCTGGGGAGAAGGGGACTTTGGCCGGCTAGGTAACAGGAATAATCTCACTTTCCACCTTCTTTAAACAGCGCTAATTAAAAAGAATTTGTTTAAAACAGGTTAGGAACGGGTTCTAGGGTATGTTTGGTAGAATGGCGAGGCATAAAGAGACCCACCCCTGCAAATCTGCTTTCTCTCACAAGGTCACGGGGACAGCAACAGCCGTAACATCCCAACTCTTGTCAAAGACATTAGCAACGTTGGCGAGGTTTCTTGCGGCAGTTCACACACCATCGCATTGTCCAAAGATGGGCGAACGGTTTGGTCCTTTGGAGGAGGAGACAATGGTAAGAGCCTTGGCTGAGGGGTGACTGTCGTGCTTGAGGTAAGGAATGACCAGCCTGGAAAAGCCCACGATCCTTTTTGACCTGTTGCCTTCATCTGCAGAAATGTTTGCTAAGCTTTAAGCTATCGTAAATTGTAAACATTTGTTTTATTGCGGAGCAATTTGAACATGAATAAATACAGAAGCCGCCTAGTCTTCTCTCTCTCTGCTTCTTCTGTCTCAAGCTGGCAGAACACAGGAATCCCTGTTTGTCTTTAGCTAGCAGTCCCTGCTAGAGCCAAACTGGAGATAGTTAGCTTGATACCAGTTAATATTAGGTCTACCTAATCCTGGTTCACTGGCACCTCAAAGACCAGGGATGCCCACTTGGAAGACAAGACGTGTGCACTGGAGAGCTGCAGGCTGTGGCACTTGCCCACCGCTGAGACGGCCAGTGCAGCTGCTCCGTGGAAGAGCTTGGCACACAGGTTAGGGAACATCCCTGGATCTGGTCATTGCTACTGCTGCTAAATTGTAACGTTATGGTTAAATATTTGTAATTTAAGTTGGCAGTTTATTATTTTAGATGGGTGTCAGTGACGTAGCCCTCGATCTGCAGATTGTAAATTCCCTTGTATGTGTGGTCCCAACAGGCAAACTAGGTCATGGAGACACCAACCGAGTGTATAAACCCAAAGTGATAGAAGCTCTTCAGGGGATGTTCATACGGAAAGTTTGTGCTGGAAGCCAGTCTTCGCTGGCTCTAACATCAACTGGACAGGTAAGCAGAACAAGTTGCAACGGAGCACCCAAAAGCTACGAGATCAGAAACAGTTTCACTAATTCTTTGAAGGAGTTTGTGGCCCAGCAAGCAGCCTGGGAGGAAAAGAAACTGTACTTGGGTCGCTAAAGCTTCTTTCCCTGTTCTCACTTTAAGTTGGAGCTATTTGCAAAACAGGGAAGAAATAATTTGATAAAGAGCTTCCCTCATGTTTGTTTGTTCCAATAATAGGCAAAGACTAATTGATAAGAGAGCCGAGCCTTAAAGGGAGACAATTCCTATTCCTACTTTTAAGTGGCCAGTATGTCCCCAGAGTTGGCTCTGTCTTCATGGTTTGCAGGGGATGATGGCAGACTATGTCTGGAAACATGACGCAGGCATTTGTACGGATTTAATCAGCCCCGGCTTGTCAATTAAATGAGCAAGATTTCTTTAATAGTGTCCGAGTTCTTACCTGGGTTGTAGTTGTTGGCTTATGGGCTCTGGACTGTGGGGCTTAGCGTTCTTTGTACCCCTTTGATGCAGGTGTCTGCCTGGGGCTGCGGGGCATGCTTAGGATGTGGCTCCTCAGAAGCCACGGCTCTCCGGCCCAAGCTGATTGAAGAGCTGGCTGCCACACGGATCGTGGACATTTCCATTGGTGACAGCCACTGCTTGGCCCTTTCCCATGGTAAGAAGATGTGGCCCATCGTCCTCTGCGTAATTTGGCATTTTACCAATGCCAGTGTGGTGATCTCGAACTGCTTCTCTTTAGATAATGAAGTTTACGCTTGGGGCAACAACTCCATGGGGCAGTGTGGCCAAGGGAATTCTACTGGCCCCATCACTAAGCCGAAGAAAGTGAGCGGCTTAGATGGAGTCGCCATTCAGCAGATTTCAGCTGGAACATCCCACAGTCTGGCTTGGACAGCCCTTCCCAGAGACAGGCAAGTCATACCTGCGCAAGTGCACTTCTGTGTGATAAATAAAGCCGTGTTGTTTCTATTGCCAACATCTAATTGAAGTGCCTGATGTTTTTGAGCACTGGGCCTTTTCCTCCTGGGGCCCTTTGTCACCAGGGACCTTGACTGATTTTCCAAACTTCCTGCGTGTGTTTTATAACTCCTTAGTTGCCAATATCTGTCTACATTCTCCTTTTATAACTGGCCTCCAGCATGGGACTCAACGGCTGCTGGATGCTCTGTTTTGGACCGTTGTCCACAGGAGGCCAACTCAAGACAAGCAGAACGACTTTTAAAGCAAGAAATTGAATGAGCGGGGAAAGGGATTAAAGGGGTGATTCAGTAGGTCGTCATTCTGAGGGGGCGTGCTACAAGTGTGATCAATAAATACAGGGCGATTTTGTGTTAACTGTGTTCTTCTAAACTGTTGTGAGATTTCAGTTTCACTCTCATTTATTTGTGAACTGCTCTTTCTGTGCATTTGACACAAAGATAACGTAAGGCTATTCGGAAAAGAGTGGCAGCCCTCAAAAGGCCCCTGTTTCCAGCCCATCACCTAGATCGGAGTAAGTTTGGAGGGCTTCACTAGCAGGGTGCATAAAAGAGAAACAGGAATAATGGCTGTAAGAATTAAAAGGAGGCGTTCTGCTTTTGCTCTGATGAGCAAGCTCTGACTAGCTAGGGTTGATGTCAAAACACTCAGCGGGGTAAGTTTGGAGGCAGACCTGGGCAGCTGAAACCCCTGCAGGAAGGCCGTGGCACCCACTGCTCCCACCATGCAGCCAGTAAAGCTGCAGGACGTCACGTCCCCCTGAAGATGAGCTCGGTTTGAAGGAACTTGGGCGCCTTTCACAGGATCAGATCTCCTTTTATTGGCTTTGCCTAGTTCTGCTCTGCGGGGACTGTTAATGTGATGGGTCTCTCTGTTCCTTAAGCTTCCTTTCTTCGATTGCAGGCAGGTGGTGGCCTGGCACAGGCCGTACTGTGTGGATCTTGAAGAAAGTACCTTCTCCCACCTCCGTTCTTTCCTCGAGCAGTACTGTGACAGAATCAATAGTGAGATTCCGCCTCTTCCTTTTCCTTCCTCAAGGTACGTGTTCTTGGGGGCTATGAAACCCTTTCGGCTGCTTCTCTTGCGATTATCCTCGTTACTAGTGCGGATGGCCTCGGCTGGTACCTTCAGCACGAGTCAATCTTGTTTTCTTATGAATGCAGAACTAGAATTCCTCCTTTTTAAGATTTCTGATTAAGTAATAGAAATCCTTTTGGGCAGTGATGTATGGACTTTTCAGTCACCAACTGAAGGCTTTGCTGCTGGGTGGGAGGGAACCTTTGCTGATTTCTGTTCCCACTGCAGCATGAACACAGAGCATAGGACAAGGCCCGCCGGGGCTTTGGGGGGGGGCTCCCCCACCCGTGCTTTCGGCAGTTCAGTCAACTGGGGAGCCCCGTTTGTAAAAGGAAGCTGGACAGCCTTTGCTAAGGGCGTCTGTTGGTTTTACAGGGAGCACCACACCTTCTTAAAGCTCTGCCTGAAGCTGCTCTCCAACCACCTGGCGCTGGCTCTGGCTGGAGGGGTGGCCACCAGCATCCTGGGCAGGCAGGCGGGACCCCTGCGGAATTTGTTGTTTCGCCTGATGGATTCCTCCGTCCCAGATGACATACAGGAGGTCAGTCTCAGCCGCTGGAGCTCCTTTGACTCTCACCCGACCAATTGGGCAGTCGCTCGGCACCGAGTTCTGAATTTCACCACAGCCTTGAGGTGAAATCTGACAAAAAGTAGGAAGGAGCCATCATTTCAAAATACATTGGCTGAACGATATCAAGTCTGTTTTTCAGCTTTCAGTGGGATGTTGACGTGGTTTGGTCTCCCTCCAAATTTTAGGTGGTGATTGAGACTCTGTCGGTCGGAGCAACGATGCTGCTGCCCCCCTTAAGGGAGAGGATGGAGCTGCTGCACTCCCTCCTTCCCCAGGGCCCCGACCGGTGGGAGAGCTTGTCCAAGGGGCAGGTAAGAAGTCCAAAGCGTTGACGGGGTGGTGCAGCTGCGGAGGATCTGGCGCTTAGTGTGCTTCCGAGTTGGAACCGTTGAAAAGGGAGGATGAAACTTGTCTGTCGGTGAAATCAGTTAAATTCTGTACTGCTGGGCAGTGTGAAGATTAAGTCAAAAAATCATCAGTAGTATTGCTGAAAACAATGTGCAAGTGACCTTGCTTTGACATCTTATCTGGTGGTTATTGTCAGAAGATTTCTAAGTGAAGGAAGTCATTTTCCTTTTCTTCCTTCAGCGAATGCAGTTGGATATTATTCTGACCAGCCTGCAAGACCACACTCACGTTGCCTCCTTGCTCGGCTACAGCGCTCCCTCGGATGCCACAGACATCTCCTCCCTGTGCATTGCTTATGGGAATCTCTCTGACGCAGCCTATGGGGCCCAGAGTCACCACCCCGACACTCACCTGGCCGAAATCTTAATGAAGACTCTCTTGCGCAATTTGGGGTTCTACACAGTGAGTTCACTGCCTGGGTTACCTTACCTACTCTTGGCCGCCCTGGAATAGTTTAGTCCAAAAACACTAGTCAGATCAGAGGGTTGACTGGGGGTGTGTGTGTGTGTGTGTGAGTGTAGTGGGGGGAACAGCTGTTTAAAAAGAATGGCTGTTCTCTTTCACAGCTTAAGTATTGTCCACATCTCTAAATTGCATTAATAATTTGGTTATGTCATCTCGATTCTAACTCCTGGTGCTTTTTCCTAGTCAGTGAGAATTGCATTAGTACGAAGGACACAATATTTTTTAAAAAGCAGATACAGAAAGCAGCATATTTGTCAATAGAAGCATGGCTCCTATAAGAATGTGGTGGGGATTGAAAATAAGGGAAACTTACTCAGTGAGGCATATTAAACTTTGGGGTGGATGAATCTTCTGCCTCGGTAGGATCAAGCGTTTGGAGAGCTGGAGAAAAACAGTGACAAATTTTTACTTGGGACGTCTTCCTCCGAGAACAGCCAGCCGGCTCATCTTCACGAACTCCTCTGCTCCCTGCAGAAACAGCTGCTGGCCTACTGTCACATCAACAGCGTTGGTGAGGTTAGTGCCACGGTTCTTATAACTGTCCCCAGAGTAAGCAGAACCATAAAGGCCATCCTGGATGGTAATTTTAGGTGCAACCTTTTGGCCTGAGGCCATCATATGAGCAGAGGAGTCCATAGTTCGTGTAGCAGTTGACTCCTTGTCAGCCAAGTTCCTTCATGCAGCACCTTTTCCCATCTCTCTTTTGTCTGCAGAACTCCAGCAGCGTGGCCCTCCTGCACAAGCATCTCCAGCTTCTCTTGCCTCACGCCACGGAGATCTACTCCCGCTCAGCTACTTTGCTGAAGGAGAGTTCTTGGAACGGCAGTGTAGGTGAAAAATTAAGAGGTAGGAGTGCCTGTGTGTTTATCTGATTGTGCTCAATAGAGAATATAGTTGCAGAACTGTGTTTATGAGACTTTTTTCTCCAATTTGTCTGGTTTTTTGCTGAATGTTTATATGGTTCAATGCCCAAATACATGTCAGGTTTGGCTAGGCGGGTCATACTCCTGGTTTGGAGTAATGGCTGGAATTGCTTAGCCTGTGTCTTGGGGCCACTTAGGAACCGTGAGGCTGCTTCTTGAATCTGGTCAAGGGATGCCAAAGTGATGTTGGGGGGAAGACTTGCCTGCCTCCAATTGAGGAAGGAAGGAGAAGGAATTTCCCAGCCAGGATTCTGGGAGTTGAAGACCACACAGATTGAGAAAGGCTGCCCAGGAACCCTGGCATCTTTTCCTCCCCCCTGCTGCAGCCTTCCAGGCCTGCCGCTCATTAACCAGTCATTTCCCCCCATTCCAGATGTCATCTACGTGTCTGCAGCAGGAAGCATGCTTTGCCAGATCGTGAATTCCCTGCTTTTGCTGCCTGTGTCGGTAGCCCGATCTTTACTGAGCTACCTCCTGGATCTCTTGCCACCTCTGGATTGCCTTAACAGACTCCTGCCAGCTGCAGTGCTTCTAGAAGACCAGGAGTTACAGTGGCCTCTTCATGGTAAGCCGACTCAGAGTAGTTCTTTTTCTTTCCAAACCAGGGTGGGGGGTGGGGTTTCAGAGTGGAAATGGGCTTGTAACCCCACTTTTCCAAAACGCTGATTGCTCCCTATTCCCAGGTGGGCCTGAACTGGTTGACCCAGCTGGAATACCCTTACCTCAGCCTGCCCAAGTGTGGGTGTGGCTCGTGGACCTAGAGAGAACGGTCGCTTTGCTGGTTGGACGGTGTCTGGGTGGGATGTTGCAAGGGTCCCCGATGTCTCCCGAAGAGCAGGACACGGCTTACTGGCTGAAAACACCCTTGTTCAGTGATGGAGTGGAAATGGACATCCCCCAGTTAGGTAATCTGCTCAACAGCGTGAAAGGTTTTGAAACTGGAGACGAGTTGCAACGTAATCATGATGCTTGTTAAAATAACCCAGTCGGTTTCCAGAAGCGGGAGGAAAGGACGGAAAGATGTCAGGATGGTGGCCTTTTAGCTTAGAAAAGTGGGGAAGGGGGGCAGAATAAGAGAACCATAAAAACATACACTGGGTTGGAGAAAAAGTATTGTCCTTATTGTGCAATATTGGAACCCATTGGGGTTGTGAAAAAAAGATTCATCCGTGCCGGATTCTGGAGAGATGGGGGCAAGCCAGCCCTTCCCCACGCAGTTGGTGGCGTTGGCCCCACAGAAACGTCCCCAGCCTGGGTGGCTCCAAAAGGGAGCCGTTGGAGGCCGAGCATGCTCAGTAGCCACCCATGTTGGGGTCACTGCAGGGGCATCCCCGAACCTTCGTTGATTCCACCTAAGAATCGCCAAGTTGGCCCTGTCTGATCTGATCCCATTTCAGGTGGGTTGACCTGCGGCTCCCATAAGTCAGGATGGATTTGGAAGGTGGGTCTGAGTAAACCGACAGCCCTGGATTTGTGTCTCCTGTTCTTAGAGAAGTCGGTGAGTTCCCTCCTGGAGGTGGCCCTCTCCGGGAATGAGGAGCAGAAGCCTTTCGACTACCGCCTGCGCCCGGAAGTCTCCACCTTTGTGGACTTGGCCCTCGGGGGCGCCAAGGAGCCAGCCCGCAGCCTCTGGGTCAGCATGCAGGACTACGCCGTGAGCAAAGGTCAGCTCTGGGGAGCAGCAGAGGGGTGGCATGGGGTGGGAAGGGACCTGCCCTGGTGAAAGGCTACGGGAGTGCTTAGCCGCCACCTGGGGAAACACCCGAGGTTTTCGGAGCGGGGTCTGGCTCCGTTGAGCACAGGGAAGGCTGCAGCCTCTGAGCAGCCTAAGGGGGCAAACTCGGCCTTCTGGCGTCCAGGGAACCTTAGCCGGTCGTGAGCAGAGGCGATGCAGCAGCCCAATTTTCCATCCTGTTTGCAGAGAGCTTGAATCCGGCTGGGAATAGGAGTGGGGGGCCCTTGGGGGGCAAAACTCTGGGCCAGGGGGAAGCGGGGGGCTAATTGGAGCCCTTGAAAAGAACAAGCGCCAAAGGAAGCCAGCGTCATGGAATCTCTGAGGCCGTTTCCACTTCGGAAACCGCTTCCAGGGCGGTTTTTATTCCGTTTCTCTCCCGCAACCTAGATTGGGACAGTGCAACCTTGAGCAGCGAGTCCCTGCTGGACACTGTCTCCCGATTTGTTCTGGCCGCCCTTTTGAAACACACAAATCTGCTCAGTCAAGCAAGTGGCGAAAGTAGGCAAGTATCCCAAAAACAATCTGGCCTTTTTATCTTTTGCCTGAGATCGTCGTCTCTGGCTGTAACCAGGTGGGATGCTTGTGTTTTAGGTACCAGCCAGGAAAAGCATTAGTAGAAATCTATCGATGCGTGTATAAAGTTCGGAATCGTTTGCTTGCTTGCAAGAACATGGAACTTATTCCGACACGCTCGTCTTCCAGGGATAGATGGGTAAGCTTGGCCAGCAGCCAAAGTTTCCTTTTCTTAAAGAGGGGAGGAATTTTAAGAGGAAAGATTTCAGGCAGAAATTCACGTGGGCATTTCTCCTCGTTCTGCTTGTGTTGAATCATCGCTTTATTACCTTTTCCTACGGATGGATTTCAGGTTTGAATTCTCTGGCAGGCTATTGAAATAAACGTTGGCTAAAAGCCTGCTGTGATAACCAGTGGGTTGTCTGTATCCCATGCAAGTGATGGGTTGTTCCCCTTTAATTGAAGCAGGGCCTCTGTTCACAGCTTCTCCTCTTTGCTCTCTTTCCAGCTGTCAGGTAACCCAGAACCGTCGGACATCGATGCTCAGGAAAGCCCCTTCACCCGGACCATCGACGAGGAAGCCGAAATGGAAGAGCAGGCAGAGCGGGAAAGAGAGGAGGGGCACGCAGAGCAGGAGGAGGAAGAGGAAGAGAGAGAGCACGAAGTGATGACTGCTGGCAGTAAGTGGACACGCTGGGGCCAGGCACCTTTGGCCGACTTGGGCTGGGGGCCGAGATGTTCAGCTGAAGAATGACTGCAGTCCTTGAGCTCTGCCTGGCAGTGAAGACCTTTTGTTTTTGTGTTGCACGTTACAGAAATATTTCAATGTTTCCTATCAGCCCGTGAAGTCGCTCGCAGCCGAGACCGAGAGAGAATAAATGGCGGGCTGGGGGCGCAAGCGGAGGATCAGCCCCCCCAGTCCCAGCAGGAACGGCGTGTCAGCAGAGACCTCCCGGAGGGCCAGGATGTGTACACGGCTGCCTGCAACTCGGTGATCCACCGCTGTGCCCTGCTGGTCTTGGGGGTCAGCCCGGTGGTGGAGGAGCTGCAGAAGCGGAGGGAGGAAGGGCAGGCACAGCAGCTCTCGGGCGGCACTCCGGAAGGGGTCGGCCTCATGATGACCAGGTGCGAGCAGCTCGGGGACCTGTTGCTGTGGCGGCTGCACCTGAGCTACGAGGCAGCTCGGTGCCCTTTGGGCTCAGAGAACCCAGTGGAGCCCTTATGGCTGTGAGGACAGGCATGCGTTTTCTGTCCAAAAAGTACCCACGGGGTTGTCCTTGGTGTTATGGCACGCACGAGGCACTTGCACTTCACGGGAGGGTAGATTTAATCAAAGGTGAGGAGGTTGTGGTGGAGTTTATTCAAGCAGAAGCACTCAGGCCTATGCTCAGCGGAAGGACTCCTGGCCAGACACAGAAGCTGCATGGGTGGAAGTGGAAGGAAGCGCTCTGAATTGGGGGGCTTTTCAGGATGACGGCCTATAATGCAACATAAAGCAGGACGCTGCGAATCCGGGCAAATGAAAAGGTCTTCGCATCATGGTGTAGTTTTTTCCTCTCTCTGTTGTATCTTTATGCGAGGCAGAAGCGAAAGTCTTAGTGCAGAAAGTCGTTTGGGCCACTCTACCTCAGGTTATAAACTGATGAAATCGAGGAGTGAATCTGACCTCTCCCAGCCCGAATCAGATGAAGAAAATTACTCACTGGTAAGCAGAACAGCAAGCTGTGACAAGCCTGATTCCGTTCGAAAGCCCCGCATGTGTTTAGATTCATCCTCTCCTAGCCAGTGTTTCTGGTCTTGGCTTGTTTCCCTCTTCCCTCCCTGCCCCTGTCTCCTTTTATGTTACGCCTCTTCATTTGTCATCCAGGATTTTAAAGCTTGACTGCCTCAGGAACGGTTACTACAAAAGTACCAGAAGGAGCCAGTAACATTTTCTGTTCTCCTCTTTAGAACGGAAGGCGAAATGTGGATCTGGATTTGGCATCATCGCATAGAAAGAAAGGTAAACCATTCATTGTCACCCCCTCATAGCCCTGTCATTCTCTAAAGCTGGGGTGTCCAGCCTTAGCAACCTGACGACTTGTGGACTTCAACTCCCAGAATTCCTCAGCCAGCCAGCAGTAGAAGTCCACAAGTCTGAAAGTGGCCTCAGTTGGAGACTCCTGCTGTAAAGCAATGACCTTTTGCAGTTTCTGACTATTTTTCAGGTCTGTTCTGTGGCATATAATGGCGGGGGGGGGGGGGGGGGAATTCTGAGAAAGGGCCTGAGCTGATGGTTCACCAGCATGTTAGCCCGGCTTGCTGGCCACACCCTTCCCCAAGGCGCGATCAGAGTTGCATTCCAGAGCAGGCTGAAGTTCTCAGTCATGGCTGCCTGGGTTTCCATCGGTTGCTTTAGGAGGGGAACCTCTTGGCCTCCAATTCCTCAGCCAGTTGTGCTGGGGAATGTTCAGGCACCTTCCGGTTGCCAAGACTGGAGCCTCCTGTAAATCTAACCTCTCAGATTTTAGGACGTGCATCTTTACGGCCACTGCTTGCATGGGAACCCTCAGCCCCCCCCCCCTCCTGACCCCGTTTTCCATGTATGGGCAGATTGCAGATTGAATGTTGTCTTCTCTCCCCAACGTCTCTCTTTGTCTTCGGATTCTTGTGTGGTGTAGTGTGTTTGCTCCTTTTTGGCCAGTTGAGCCCCAGAAAAAAGAAGAGCTTCAAGCAAGTACACGATGGCATGTTCCGATTTTATATTCTCTCTCTAGTTTGCCTACATACTTTATAAAACATAAAATATGTATAGCAGCTGCTCCACGTTCATTTTGAATATCGCATTACTGAAAAATAGAGGATACAAGGACAAGTAAACATGGGTGGTTCCCCCTCCCCCGTTTTTGTCAAGGACAGGGTTGAAGGCGTGAACAGTCACTCAGTATTTTTGGTAAGGAATATATTGGGCCCATGCCCTTCTGGTCCAGCCCATTTCTTCTTCGCTCTGCAGTTAAAACAAATAAAAACATAGCATGCATCGCTTTTTTAAAATCAGTTTTTTTTTCAGGATGTTCAAGAGAGCATCCCCGTTTCCTCTCCGTTTTCTTTCGCCCACCCAGCAGGTAGATCAGATGGAGACAATTCCCCTCTGAGCTTTCTCAAAGCACGGCAAAGATCGTAAAGCAGTTTCTGCTGAGTTTGCCTGTCTCCACTCCCGGGATCCATAAGCCTCTTGGGGGGAGCCAATCAAGGCAGCTTTGGCCTGTGTCCTGATCAGCCGCTTTCACAGGGCCCCATTGGTAGTAGTTACGCCTTTGGGTGCCTTCTGCCTCCACCTCTTGCCTTGCCCTTCCTCAGACCACACTGCCATTCTTCACTGAGGATGGATCGGCATCTGGCATCTGCCTTTGGCTTTCATGTTTGCGTACCTCCCCTAATGCTCAGGTGTTGATATTTAGGGAAAAGAAGGCAGCTTAAGACTCACATAAAATCTCCCAAGTCATTGTAAAGTTGAATGCAAAGGGGCATATCGTTGCTCTGAAACTAGAACGCAGAAGAATTACAACTGATAAAGAGTTTGACCAATCATGTTCTTTTGCTTTGTATGTGTATGTTTGTTTTTAAAAATAAAAAAATTTAAAAAGAGGGTTAGGGTTTGACCAATCATGTAACTAAAATTATTGCAAAACTGAGGAGCTGTAAATGGGGTTTGCCCCCATTCCCCTGATTCTAAAAGTTTCATTTTTTTATGCAAACAAGGTCGCCCTTCAATATTTTTCTTTTGGTCCCTGTGCAATTACTTAAAGAGTAATAGCTTTTTGAAATAACGGTCTTGTCTACTTGGCATCTGGTTAGATGATGCCTCAATGTATGACCATAATTCTGGGTTTAATTATGGCAGTGATTCGGGGGCTTAAATGTAGCTGCTTAAGCTCAGCCTCTTCACTCTAAAGCCAGGCCCACAGAAAGCCAGCCGTTTGTGCCTGTTTACTTGACCTTTACTCATCTCTACATAAACTTCCAGAAAAGCTATAAATCACCCACTCCTGCTTTACACCGATGCAAGTTAAATACAAACCTTTTTTTGCAATTAGATGTCAAGAAAAAAGTTTCTCTTCTTTGTCTGTGGCAAATATTCTTTTTTTCCCCCTTTACCTCTATGTTGTTTTATTTGCATATCATCTTTTTTCAACGTTCTAGCTTTAAGCTAAACAGTTTGAGTGGCTTGTGCTTTTAATTTCCTGGTAAGGCAAAACCTGTCGCCTGGAGATTTGCCAGCAAAACATACAGCTCTCATTTTTTTTGGCCTTTGGTGTGGTAGGCATTGCTGACCATGCGCATGAAATTGACAGGGGGTCCCATTTCCATCTGTTTCAAACTGCAAGTCGCGTGTTCATTTCTGCGGGTTGGAGAACTCAGTTGCCTTGCCGGTTACAGAATTCTGTGTGTTTCTAGGCTCGTTCCACAGCCCGATTGAAAGTCTCAGTGACTCGTGGACTCGGCTAAAACAGCGCGATTGGCTCTCCAGCTCTTCCTGTTTGTTCGGGGAGTCTGATGTTGACTTCACAAAATCCGTCGGTATTCATACTTTGATCGAGAACATGATTAGCTTCCTAAGTGGGGATTTAGGAAGCTCCCCAGGGTTCAAGGAGCCCGAAGAAAGCATGTCCACGAACCCCCAGGCCTACCTCGTCGCCATGGAGCAGCAGCAGCAGAGAGCAGAGGTGTGTGTTGCATGTTGTGGTTGTGTGTCGTGCTGATTCTCAGAGGACCCGGGCCTTGGCGTTGTCGGCTGCCATTCTGCTTGGGGAAGGAGCCCTTTCAGGTCCCTACACTCTGGCAGGTTGGTTGGTTTGGCCTTTGCGCTGTGAAAAGTAAGAATGGCCTCCCCGCACAACACCCAGCACAGGAGTCCTCTGGCATCCTCTGCAGACTTGATGCAGTTGAGCCCCCAGTGGATTCATGAACGGTTGCCTTCACGCAAGCAGGGATTATAGCCTTGTGGCCTCTGCCTTCTGTTTCCTTTTGAGGTGGCTGTTCTCCCAAACTCCAGGCTCCAGGTGCTTCCTGTGCATCTTGGGAGGAGAGGTGCCATCATACATGCTTAAGTCCTGTAAGCTTAAGTCCAGAGTATCCTCTGTGGCTTTTGCAGAAACCACCTATCCTGCTGAAAACTTGCCATTCCGTTTCAGGAATGGTATTTGCAAGGGGGCCAGGAAGGGCTTACCTCTTGCCGTGCTGCCGTTGCAGTTTGCTTTCCAAATATCAGCTCCGAATCCATTCTTTTCCATCGCCCTTAGCTGCGCCTGGAGGCCTTGCACCAGATCCTGGTTTTGCTTTCGGGAATGGAAGAGAAGGGGGGCACTACCTCCCTCGGGAGCCGCCAAGGCCTGGGGTTCCAGTCTTCCTCATTTCTCACTTCGGTGAGGCTGCAGTTCCTGGCCGGCTGCTTCGGCTTGGGAAGCGTGGGGTACGCTGGAACCAAAGGAGAGAACATCCGGTTGCACCACTACCAGGTAAGGGCTGTGGCCTGAGAAGAGGATGCCATTGTGCCTGGAACTGCTTGCCAAACCAGTGGGTGGCTCTTCCTTAGGACTGGCCCTCGGGCGGGCAGGCTTGACCGCCCTGGGTTTTTCACAGGATGGCATCAGGGCAGCCAAGAGAAGTATCCAGACCGAGATCCAAGTGGCCGTGCACAAGATCTATCAGCAGCTGTCGGCCACTTTGGAAAGAGCCCTTCAAGCAAATAAACACCACATTGGTAAGAAGAACAGATTGACTTCAGCATTATTTTTATTTCTGGGAAGAAATAAACCAGACTCCTCCAGCTCAACCTGGGACCCCTCTCAAAGTATGTCCTTGTTTTTCCCTTTGTGATGGTGTGTGTGTGCGTATTAGAGGCACAACAACGGCTCCTGTTGGTGACTGTGTTCGCCCTAAGTGTGCATTACCAGCCGGCCGATGTCTCCTTGGCCATTTCTACCGGGTTGCTGAACGTCCTTTCTCAGTTATGCGGGACGGACACTGTGCTCGGGCAGCCTCTGCAGCTCTTACCCAAAAGTGGCATTTCCCAGCTCAGCACCGCTTTGAAAGTGGCCAGCACGAGGCTACTCCAGATTCTCGCCATCACCACCGGGTAAGCACCAATGAGATCAAACTCCTTCCCCCAATTGACCAGTTGAAATACTGAAAAGTTGGGATGAAAGCCCCCAATTTGCCTCCTTTGCAAAACCAGGAAATGCTGGCCTCCTCCCCCACCCTCATGCACCTTGCAAACCCCCCCCCCCATCTGCAGGCATCTCAGGAGGTGCTGGCTGAAGGCCCAGACTGAGGTCAGCAGGGAGGGTGCTCCACGGTCAGCCTCAGGCCGATGAACAAGCGGCGTTCCCCTCCGTTGGCAGTTCAGCTCGTGGGAAGGTTAGTTCAGGCAGAGGAAATTCCCATCCTGGGAACGTCCTTCGGTGCCTGACTTAGGTCTCTTCCCAGGGCTCGGCCACTTCTGTCTGACCCCGCTTGACACCCACCCCTTTTCACATAGGACTTACGCAGATAAATTGAGCCCCAAAGTGGTACAGTCCTTGCTGGACCTGCTGTGTAGTCAGCTGAAGAACCTGTTGTCACAAGCGGGCGTGATGCTTATGACTTCTTCCTTTGGAGAAAAAGAAGTTGCAGATCAGGACGACAAAAAAACAGAGTGCAAAGGTGACACTGAGAGGAAAGACTTCAAAGGTACGAGACACCGACTTTTTTTAAAGGGAGAACTAACAATAGTCAGGAGGCAGCAGGAGGCGGGTGTTCTCCCGGATTACGATAATTGCCCATAAAACAGTGAGGCAACCTCTGCTGCCCCTTGCTTGCCCTGCCTTGTAAATGCCATCTTGCTGGCAGAGATTCACTCTTCTTGTTGTTTGCTTTTACAGTTGCCCTCCGAAAACAACACGCGGCTGAGCTGCACCTGGGGGACTTCTTAGTTTTCCTCCGAAGAGTCGTTTCTTCCAAAGCCATCCAGTCCAAAATGGCGTCTCCAAAGTGGACAGAAGTGCTTCTGAACATAGCTTCTCAGAAGTGCTGCTCAGGTAAGGGCCACCCAGGTGCGAGTGAGCCGAGGAAGGAAAGGTAGTATGATACGCAGAACCCAGGTTCTTCCATCCATCGATGGGTGTGCTTGGGCTTTATGGCAAGGCTTTAAAAACGGCCTGGCCACTGCTCAGGTCCATTTCCTGTGTCCTTTCCCTTTTAGGTGTCCCTTTGGTTGGCAAGCTGAGGACCAGGCTGCTCGCCCTCCATGTCCTGGAGGCTGTGCTGCCAGCTTGTGAATCTGGTGTGGAGGATGACCAGGTGGCTCAGGTGTTGATACTTGGGAGAGAATTTAGGATGGTTGCAGAGTGACATCTGCCTCTCTAAGCTCGGATTAGGTCTCTGCCTCCAGCAGCTGCGCCCAGGTTCACCTTCCACTTGTGCGCCAGACGCTGCTTTCTCCCAAACCGAATCTGGGGTCTCCCACCTCAGGGCGGTTTCCACCAATTGGCAGCCAGTGAGACTTCCTTCCCTCGTCCCGTATCTCTGGGCCATCCCTCCAGCGATGCCCAGAGAGACTTTGGGATTCTCTGGCTGCCTTGCATTTGCTGCCATTGGAGGGTGGGGGAGGGTTGCATTGAAGCCCTTACCTAGCCTCTGGGGAACCCCTGCAGCCCTCTTGGGGGCCTTTAGTGGGGGCCTTTTATCTGGAAGCAGAATGGAGAAGCAGAGTTGCAGCCTTTCCCGGGCAGTTCTTTGCATTGAACGCGCGGTGCTGATGCTCCCAACAGGTGATCGAACGGCTGTTTTCCCTCCTGTCCGACTGTATGTGGGAGAGCCCAGTTGCACAAGCCAAACAGGTGCTTCAGATCAAAGAGAAAGAACAAGAAACAAAGCCGCAGGTACCATTTTATCTACTTCTGATAGCTCTGTGCTTGTCGGCTGCGTCCCACTGACAGAGTTTTTGCCGTCTGTCCCTGAAGAAGCAGGGGGAGTCTGAAGAAGAAGACGAGAACCTGCCTATCCAGGAGGTCTCCTTTGACCCCGAGAAAGCCCAGTGCTGCCTAGTGGAAAATGGCCAGATTCTCACTCACGGCAGCGGAGGAAAGGGCTACGGGCTGGCATCCACGGGCGTCTCGTCTGGATGCTACCAGTGGAAGGTACGGAGATCGGAAATAACATTCCAGACTCAGGCCTGTGATAAACTATCATAGCTGGAGCTGGGCATCTTGTCTTCTTTCTTGGCATTTCTGGCTCCACAAGGTGGAATCGTGCTCAAAATGTCGGAAAGCGTATTAGAAACACGGATTCAGTAGCATTTGAGCCCAAGATGGGAGGTTTTCGCCCAAGAATAAATCCATTGCAACTGCCCATTTTAAGGTTGGGAAGAAGCCACCAGGAGCTGCTTCTCTGCTAGGAAGAGAGGGAGCCTGTTATTTTGTCCCATTTTCACCTGTGATCTGCCCGTGTTCCTATTTAAAGTTCACCGCCGTTCTGCGCTTTCTAGTTTTACATCGTGAAAGAAAACCGAGGCAACGAAGGGACCTGCGTGGGGGTGTCTCGCTGGCCCGTTCATGATTTCAACCACCGCACCACCTCCGACATGTGGCTATACAGAGCCTACAGTGGCAACCTCTACCACAACGGGGAGCAGGCTCTGGCCCTGACCAGCTTCACCCAGGGGGACTTCATTACGTGCGTCCTGGATATGGAAGCAAGAACGATTTCCTTTGGCAAAAATGGGGAGGTGAGAGGCTTTGATCCATTCCTGCCTGTCTTTGTTTTCACAAGCGGTTCACAGTAGAGGTTAAAAACGCCCCTCGGTGGCGACATTCACATACACACACACACACCAGTTTCAAACAAAGTAGTAGTAGTAGAAGAAGAGTGGCGCGATGTGTATTTCTTGCATCCGGCGGTCTATTCCCCTGGGAAAGTCAATCTCATGAACAGGTGCAGGGACCTATCAAAAATCAAAGGGAAGTGAATTCCCAGCCTCCTCTCAAGCTGGCAGAAACTTCATAGTCAACCTGGAGCGGAAGGAGCAGGAGCAGCTCCCTTGTAAACCTATTTTTCTCAACTCCCCTATTTTTTTTCCTTCTCATTAGGAACCCAAACTGGCCTTTGAAGATGTGGATGCTGGAGAGTTGTATCCTTGTGTGATGTTTTACAGTAGCAACCCTGGAGAAAAGGTACCGTGGCTGCTTCAAGGGCTCTGGAGCCGATGGGCACATTCCCTGCCAGTTTGAGAGGGAAACGGGGAGACCCTGGGTGGGGGGGTGGGGAGATAAAGAGACCCCCAGAAGGGGAATCAATTCCTTTGGGCTTGTGGAAGCAGCCTGGTCTGGCCTCATCTGCCTTAAGCTTCGTCCAGGAACCTTTCTAGCTTTGCTCTTAGGCATGCCAAGGGGGGGGGGGGGGGTGAGGAGCCAGGGTTTCTCACCTGCCTTCTCTCTCCTCCCCCCATTTTCCCACCCTGCCACCCCAGGGCACTGCGAAGGCTGGTACTTCTGCGCCTGGTGGCCTTGCTAATGGCAGGACTCCCAACGCAGCTGAGAAGGAGGGGAAGGGCTGTAATTGGGGAGGGGGCTTTTCTGGCGTTCTAAGCTCAGGGCAGGGGCTTTGAAAGCCTGAGAGGCAGCAAAGCAACTGTGTCTGTGTGTGTGTCTGTGACGGCCTAGGTGAAGATCTGTGACATGCAGATGCGTGGCACCCCAAGGGATCTGCTGCCAGGGGATCCCATCTGCAGCCCGGTGGCTGCAGTGCTGGCAGAGGCCACAATTCAGCTGATCCGCATCCTACACCGGACCGACCGGTGGACGCACTGCATCAACAAAAAAATGATGGAGAGGCTGTACAGAATCAAAGGGTGCCTGAAAGAAAGCGGCCAGAAGCTGAAGAAAAGCCGCTCCCTGCAGGGTCGAGAGGAGAACGAGATGCGCGAGGAGGAGGAGAAGATGAAGCACTGCGGCCGGCCTCATGGACTGGCCGACCTCTCGGAACTGCAGCTGAAGACGCTCTGCATGGAGGTCTGGCCGGTACTGGCAGTGATTGGCGGGGTGGACGCCGGGCTTCGAGTCGGGGGGCGCTGCGTCCACAAGCAAACCGGGCGGCACGCCACCTTGCTGGGCGTGGTCAAGGAAGGCAGCGCCTCGGCCAAGGTCCAGTGGGATGAGGCCGAGATCACCATCAGGTACAGTGCTGGTCTCCGGCAAGCAGCCAGCGGTTGAGGTCCAGGAAAGGGTCTCCGGGGTTTGAGTTTCCACAGCTGATCTGGGCGCTTGTGGCCTGGCAGGGCAGCCGCTGGTGGCCTTTTAAGGGCCAGGAGATACGAGTCATGCACCCCCTACCCAGAGGCCGAGGCTCCTTCCAGTATGGGGCTGGGCTGCCCTTGCCAGGGCTTTCTGGGGGCAGATGGCACCCCAGGTAGGTGCCAGTCAACCGGCCAGCCGGCGGTCCCTTCATGCGGGCAGCTGTGCCTGGTGCCCTTTTCAAAAGCAGCTTAGAAAAGCTCCCCTGTTAGTGAACAGTAAACCACGTCAGGTGTTTTGAATTAAAGACATTGCTGTAGAGATCCCCCCACACAAGGCTCGTTATTTTTGTGTTGAACGTCCTCCCTCTGCACAATCTCATTTCCCTGGTTTACCTTGATTTTTAGATTGTCAGCTTGTTTAGAGCGTGGTCTATTTTGCATCTTACTTTGCCTGTGTGATTTCCTGTGCTTTCCTCTTGTCTATCCCTCACTTGCTTCTTCCTGTGTCGTTCTGGTCTTTATTAAAGCTTCCCAACTTTTTGGTCGCCTAGTGATACGCCGCTCTATAACCTGGAACCTTGCGAACCGCTGCCTTTTGATGTGGCAAGATTCCGGGGACTGACGGCCACCGTCTTGCTGGACCTCACCTATCTGACTGGCATCCACGAAGACCTGGGCAAGCAGAACGTTAAGCGGCACGAGAAGAGGCACAAGCACGACCCGGAAGACAAGGGGGACCCTGAGCAGAAGTCAGAAAGCGACGCTGCGTCCGAGGCACGATCTGTGCCCAGCACCGAGGAGGCGAAAGGACACGGGGCCAAGCTGGAGAGCGAAAGCTCTTCCTTCTCTTTGGACGCCATTTCCTTGGGCATGGAGTGCCAGCATCTGAACGCCGAGGGCAAAAAAAAGAACCACGAACATGCCGCCAAGAATTACGAGGCCGCCCAGTCAGAAACTCGGGCTGTTCAACTGTCCTACCTTTACCTGGGAGCAATGAAGTCCCTCAGCACGCTGCTCAGTTGCAGCAAGTATGCAGAGCTGCTTCTCATCCCCAAAGTCCTGGCCGAGAATGGCCACAACTCTGATTGCGCCAGCTCCCCCATAGTCCACGAAGAGGTGGAGATGCGCACGGCCTTGCAGTTCTTGATGCGCCATATGGTAAAGCGGGCAGTCATGCGCTCGCCCATCAAGAGGGCGATGGGATTGCTGGACCTGGAGCGGGCGCAAGCCATGATCTACAAGTTAGTTGTGCATGGACTGCTGGAAGAGCAGGGCGGCTCCAAAGCCAAGCAAGGTATGTCCCAAGCAGGCAGGTGTAGCGCTGCAGCTGGAAGGTTGGCGCGAGGCCTGCGGCCACGGAGGAACGCCAGGGCCTCCTCTGCGTCTCCCTTGGTCCAGTGGCGGCATTTCTCCTGAGCTCAGCTGGTGACTCCCCTCCCCCCATTCAGCTCAGCTACTAAAAGTGGCTGAAAAACAAATGGGGTTTTTTTTGGCCGCAACCCCAGGAGAGCCCCTAGCTGACACGGGTGAGGTCAGCTGGTGGCTGTTTTGGAGGGAAAATCTCAGTGGGCCTGAAGTGCAAGAGGCCTCAATAGCCGCCGTGGCGGCAGCAGCCCCTGTTGCCCAGGAGCGATGGCTGGCTGGGAGGTCCAAACTCCTCTGTGCTTCCTCCGGGGCCCTGGCATCACGAGCTGCACAGGAAACGGTCCTTGGGGGGCCGCCTTGGTCAGCTGTAGGCAGGGAGACCGGCCCTTGCTCCTCCAAGGAGTGGCTTCCAGGCTGTGCTGGAGGAGCCGGGCAGCTGGGGGGGAGGGTCAGTTCTTGAGTGCTGCTGATTTAAACCCCCAAGTAGAAGGGCCAGGCATTCTACGGTGGGTGAGGCCAGTGGCCCATCTCATCCCCCGTCCCCAGCACTCCCTCCTGGCCAGCGCCCTGCAAGGAGCCACACAGCTGCCTTCGAGGGCCAGGCAGAAAGGGCTCTCTTTGCTTTGCAGAAGCAGACCAGCAGGCCGAAGAGAATGACCAGAGTCAGCAGGCCCAGACCCCTGTGACCACCAGTCCGTCTGCCTCCAGCACCACGTCTTTCATGAGCAGCTCTCTGGAAGACACGACAACGGCCACCACCCCCGTGACCGACACGGAAACCGTGCCTGCCTCAGAGTCCCCGGGGGTCCTGCCCCTCAGCCTCCTGAGGTACCTCTTGATTTCCACACCTGGCTGCTCAGCGGAGTTTGGACCGTCAGCTGCCGGCCGGCCTTGCGTTGCTGACTCCCTTCTTTCCGGTCTCCCCGAAGGCAAATGTTCTCCAGCTACCCCACCACGGCTGTCCTTCCCACCAGACGGGCACAGACGCCCCCCATCTCCTCCCTGCCGACTTCTCCCTCCGACGACGTGGGCAGGCGCCAGTCGCTCACCTCCCCCGACTCTCAGCCTGCCAGACCTGCCAATCGCACAGGTGGGCCTTGTCCAGAGCCGCTTGGCTCTCCTTAAGCCTGGGCCAACTTCTGTGTTCGGCAAACCCAGGCATTAACTTTTGTCTCCCCCCTCCCTCCCCACAGCTTTGTCTGACCCAAGCAGCCGCCTGTCAACCTCCCCCCCTCCTCCTGCTGTGGCCGTGCCCTTGTTAGAAATGGGCTTTTCCCTCCGGCAGATCGCTAAAGCAATGGAAGCCACAGGTAACCAGGTGCTCCTGGGCCGGGGTGATTCCGGAGCTCCTGGAGAGAGCCTGCAGGAGTGTCCGCGAGGGCCCCCAGTAATGCCGCCTCCCCCCCCTTCTTGCGTTTCACGAGGCATGGAAATCTGGACTCTGCCATTCCTTTGGCCCAAGCTCATGATGCCTGCGTGTGTGTCTAGCGTTGCATTTTATCCTGTTTCTCTGCCGCCCAGGATCTTAAGTCACTGGGGCAAGGACAGCTGGTGAAACATGCATAGCGATTTGTTGGGGGAGCAGGGGATTCTGGGCCGGGCAAAAGCGATGCTTGGTCCCTTGGTTCCATTCAACGCTGCAGCAGGTGGCTTTGCTGGGATGTTCAGATTACGGTTCCCGGTTCCCGCAGGTGTAAGAGGGGAAGCAGATGCCCAGAACATCACTGTCCTGGCTATGTGGATGGTTGAGCATCCTGGGAATGAGGAAGATGAAGAGCCTCAGTCGGAGGAAATGGTGGATGCCCAACAGGGAGGATTAGGCCCTGGAAGTGGAGGAAAGTCCAGCGACCAGGGCTACCTGCAGTCTCCGGGAGACTTAACTTCAGCTGATGCCCCTGAGTTGGAGGAAGGCTTTGGGGAAAGGTGAGCTATGAGTATTGGCTTGCCACCTAATCTGTCAGTAGGTGGGCGGTATGATTAAAATTATTTTGGGCTCTGTTAAAAAAAAAAAAAAGATGATTAGACCCACATTTTAATGGCTGTTAAGTCACGATAGTGGGTTGCACCAGCGTTTCTGAGCTGTTTTTGTCCTTCCAGCCACGATAACATGGATCACGCAGAAAACGCAGCCTCGGGAAGTGGGCCCGTGGCAAGGGGCCGGTCAGCAGTAACCAGGAGACACAAATTTGACCTAGCTGCTCGGACGCTGCTGGCCCGTGCCGGTAAGCCTTGCAAAGACTACGTTCCGCTCTCCTCCTCGAATTTCCTGAAGGTGCTGGCGGTGTATTAGAGCACGTGCTAACTTAACCTCTTTGTCAAAAAGAAAAAGTGCGAAAAAAGGCATCTATAAATTCTGTGCATGTCAGGATTTCTTGAGCATAGTTCAGTTTTATAAAGGCTGTCCCAGAGTTGAGGGTGGAGAGCCTTCTCTGTCTAAGAAAATGCCTTCTTCCCCCTGTCAGAATAGCCATTTCTGAGATTCCATACCAGGTAGACCAGGCTGAGAAACAGGTGCCCTGCAGACCGAACGCTACTCTCCTCAGAACAGCTCTAGGGACAGAATCTTGCCAGGGTGAATGTGCTGCCTCTTCCTGAGAATTTGGGGGGGGGGTGTTTAGGGCCCCCTTTCTCGGATCATTGCCTTGGTAGCAGCCGTTCAAGTGCATCCTCTTCATTCACTGCCCAAAGGCCCTTCCTCAGGATCGGGCTTGGGATAATATGTCTTTGTGAGAAGTCTTCACACGGCCAGGAGAGCAGGGGATGATGGGTTCCCCCGTGCCCCTGGGCAGATGGGCCTCCATTCCTGCAGTCTCACGCACACACACACACACCCCACGCTGCTTTTGACTCACCCAGTAAACTCTGGCTTCCTCCTCTGTTCAAGCGGGATTGTACCGCTCTGTCCAGGCCCACCGGAATCAGAGTCGGAGGGAAGGGATCGCCTTGCCACAAGATCCTGGCGCGCTCTACGACTTCAACCTGGATGAGGAGCTGGAGCTGGAGCTGGACGAGGAGGCCATGGAAGCCATGTTTGGGGCGGACCTTGCCGGGGACAATGACATTCTGGGAATGTGGATCCCAGAGGTATTGGACTGGCCGACCTGGGTGTGTGTGAGACGGCAGCTGAGCTGCTGCTTTGCTTCCTTCTTGTGTGTAGAACGTGGCTTCACTCTGTGCCGTGGGAAGCCGCCTTGGTTAACATCCTGGTTGCTAAATGGGGGGGGGGGGCTGTGACTGCGGCTGCTTTTTATTTGCCAGCCCTCTTTTCTCCGGGAAGTAACAATTGCCTTTTTTTCTTTACAAGCACTTTTAGAAATAGGTGTAATTCCACGCTTTAGTAATCAGAAATAGATGCCCAATGTATTTCCTCTGATTTAAATTTAAAAAAAAAAAAAAAAAACTGAAACGGGGCGGCACCACCAGGGGTGCTGCTTGCATTTAAAAGTGGAGTTAAACTGGAGCCGTTCAGCCCGTTGCTCAATGCCGTCACCTCCCTTCAGGTCAAGGGTCCAGCCAAGGCTGCAGAATCCTGACCTCTTCCGAGCTGATTCCCTCCTGGTCCAGAAGGAGAACGAGGGGCTCCTTGTTAATGCAGAACTGGAGCAGAACCCCTCCAGAGAGGGCGATCTAGAAACCAGCCTCAGTTCTGCCTGCTAGGAAGGCGATTAACTTGTGTGCTGCGTGATTAGTGTGGCTTTCTTGGAAATTGTGCAGCCTCCTCTTCTTCCTCAAGGCTTCCAGAAAAGAAAACTCTTGAAACTGAACTGGTAGAAATGGCTCCTGGGAGACTGCATATTGTTTTGAACTGCATGTGGAGGAGGGGGGTTCACTTGGGGGGTTCTTCCACTTAATGAGGAGGGCACGACTATCCATGCTGTTGAGTTGCCTCGTTTTCTTGCACATCGTCTTTCTCTTGTCTCCCTCTGACAGCCCCTCCCCACTTGTCGGTGGGTCTGGTGGCGACTCTAGGAGGTCATAGGAGCTGGGGTGGGGGGCAATGCGGAACGCGTTAGTTTGCTTTCATGCGGGTGTGGAAAAAGGAGGCGTGCGAGATTCTTCCTTGAACTTGAAACCATAACGGCGTAATTGTGTTGTGCAGCATGTGTGTGAATCTGAGGACAGGGAAGAAGTGGTCGTGTGTGAGTTGTGTGAAGCCAGCGTGGCCAGCTTCAATCAGCACATGAAGAGGAACCACCCCGGCTGTGGGCGCAGTGCAAACCGCCAAGGCTACCGCAGCAACGGCTCCTACGTGGACGGCTGGTTTGGTGGAGAGTGTGGAAGTGGCAACCCTTACTACCTGCTGTGTGGCAGCTGCCGGGAGAAACACCTGGCCCTGAGGAGCCAGAACAAGGCCTCCGCCTCAGACAGGTACCGGAGAGGGCGTGGGCTTCTGGGAGGGAGGGGGGCTAAGGGCTTTGCCCACTTTTCCCCCACGGGGAAGGCTAACCTCCGTGGCCAGCCTGACCGAGGCTCCTCCTGCCTGCTTCGGGGCCAAAAGTTGCCCGTGTTTTTGAAGTTCAGCAGCAGAACCTGGAAGCTCTTGGGGGCCTGGACGGGCAAAGGTGGGTGGGGAGCAGCTTTGCCTTTGCAGCAGAGATTCCAACCTGACCAAATCCTTGTCAGCCTCCCTTCCTTTTGCGAGAGGAGAACGTTTCAGGCTTCCTGTAGCCTGTCCAGCCAGGGCAGGCCTTAGAAGAGGAAGCGTTGAGCCCGTCTCCTGACAGGCGCTGCTCAAGGCCTTGTGCCCTCTTGGGAGGGACACGCCGAGATGAGTGTTTAAAATAGGCTCAGGTTTAGGACGTTTTTCCACGGGAAACTGAAGCTAGCCCGGTCATTGAGTGGAACTTCAAAAGTAGTTTTATGTCAGTGAAAAAAAAAAAAGGAGCATCCATATGAGTCGTGTGGTGCAGCTTCTTCATCCTCCGTCTTCCTTCTGCCGACCCTGCAGAAGGAGTTGATTCAGCTGCCCAAAAGGAGGCGGCCTCAAGTTTCCTTGTTCCTTCCAGTTAAAGTTAGCCACTGGGAAACATCTCATTATACGTGGCCAGCATCAAGAGAGGCGGTGGGGTGTGTGAAGGTGACCTGGGTTCTTCCCTTCTCTGGTGCAGGTACAAAGGCCAGGCCCCCGATCTCATAGGCAAGCAGGAGAGCATCTACGAAGGTACTTCTCCTCACGGTCTTTCTCACGACGCGAGCGTCGACTGGGGGCCTCTGTGGGAAGGTAAGGCCTAACCGCAGTTTGCTTGCCTTTTCACGCTAGAAGACTGGGACATGCTGGACGTCAACGAGGAAGAAAAGCTGACCGGCGAAGAGGAGTTTGAGATGCTGTCTGGACCCCTGGGCTTGAATGACCGGCGCATTGTGCCCGAGCCTGTCCAGTTCCCGGACAGTGACCCCCTGGGAGCCTCGGTGGCCATGGTCACGGCCATCAACAGCATGGAGGAAACACTAATGCAGATAGGTAAACCGGGCCGGTAGGGGGGGCTGAAGCCTCCGGCTGTCCTTTGGTGCCCCCAGTGCTGAGATCCCGTCCCTGGGGGCAGGAAGCAGAGGCGGTCCTTGTGGGGATGGAGACCTCGTGAGAAGCTGCAAAGGGCGGGCGGCCTTTTTTTCCTGAAGACACGATCGGGGAGGCCCTCGGGATTGGATCCAGGCCCTCCTGCCTTATCCCACACCCGCTGGCTGCTGGGAAGGGAACCCAGGGAAGGAGCCCACGGCAGCCACACACGATTCGTGGCACAGAAGGAGGGCAGGGAGATGAGGCCCAGCGTTGGCTGCAAAGTGTTGAGGACCCCTCGTTCCACGTTGGGCTTCTTTCCAGGCGGCAGCCGGGTTCCTTTCCCCGGGGACCTTGCTTTCCTTTTCCTCTTTCCAGGTTGCCAAGGCTCTGTGGAGAAAAGCTCTTCGGGCAGGATTACCCTGGGGGAGCAGGCGGCTGCTTTGCTGAACCCCCACGACCGTATCATGGCCTTGAGGCGGGTGACGGCAGCAGCCCAGGTTCTCCTGGCCCGGACGATGGTCATGCGAGCCCTCTCCCTGCTCTCGGTCAGGTGGGGAGGCTCCGCTGGTCTGGGGAGGAGAGGCGGGGCAGGTGAGGGCCCAGGGAGGCCACAGCTCTGACCCTTCCCTTCCCTTCCCAGCGGGTCCAGCTGCAGCCTCGCAGCAGGGCTGGAGTCCCTGGGCTTGACGGACATCCGCACGTTGGTCCGCCTGATGTGCCTGGCCGCGGCGGGGAGGGCCGGCCTGTCCACAGGCTCCTGCTCCGGGCTGGGCCCTTCCGAAAGGCCGAGAGGCGTCCAGAGCCAGATGACCAAGCCCATCTCCTGCCTGGCCTACCTGAGCACGGCAGTCGGCTGCTTGGCCTCCAACACCCCTGGGGCTGCCAAGCTCCTGGTCCAGCTGTGCACCCAGGTGAGGGGCGTCCTTCTTTCAGCTGAAGATGCGACCAGAGGGTGGGGGAAGGGGGCAGCTGGAGCACTGGGCAAAACCCTCAGATTCCACCTGTCTTTAATCTCTGAAATCGGTTACATCTGGTGGTGGGAATTAGGGCGACTTTTTCCTGTTTTAGTTATTCATAATAAGAGCAGACCGGTAAGCTGTATTTTGCTTTAAGTGTAATGCTGGATCTGCTTTGATGGGAAAAGTCTGTGGAGGTGCCTTTGTCTTGTTGAACAGCTCAATAGAGTGAGAAGTGGCCTTTTAAAAAGTCCGTCTGCATTGTTGCTTTCATTCCTTGTTTTAGAACTTGATTTCAGCAGCTACCGGCGTCAATTTGACGACAGTGGACGATCCGGTGCAGCGGAAGTTCTTGCCGAGTTTTCTGCGGGGAATAGCCGAAGAGAACAAGCTCATCACCTCCCCCAACTTCGTGGTGACCCAGGCCCTGGTGGCCTTGCTGGCCGACAAGGGGGCCAAACTGAGGCCCGGCTACGACAAAGCGGAAATGGAGAAGAAAGGTAGCTGTTCTGGGCAGGGCTGCTGCTCCCTCTCCTGGTGTGGCAGCCCTGTTCTTTGCAAGCAGGGCTGGGGGGCCCTTGGAGTGACCCCACCCCGTCGCTCTGTTCCTTCTGCCCTAGGGCCCCTGGAGCTGGCCAACACCCTGGCCGCCTGCTGCCTCTCCTCCAGGCTGTCCTCGCAGCACAGGCAGTGGGCCGCTCAGCAGCTGGTGCGCACTCTCGCCGCTCACGACCGCGACAACCAGGGCATCCCACACACCCTGGCAGACGTGGGAGGGGACCTACGCAAGTGCTCCTCCATCAAGCTGGAGGCTCACCAGAACAGGGTAATGCCCCCGCTCCCCCCGGACGTCTCCAGAGGCCCAGCTCAGCCAGCACCCGGGCAGCCTTCCTCAGCTGCGGCGGGAGGGGGCAGGTGGGGCTTAGCCACCCGTAATTCCCAGTCAGGGTGGTATTAAGCCCTGGATTTGGTTCCGACCAAGAGGCGCTGGGGGAGGACTGAAATGTCTCCAGAATCTGCTCCAGCCGGATTTTAACCTGGGCTCCAGCATCAGCGGAACAGGAGCCTCTGGCAGAGGAGCAGGCGGCCCTCCGGTCTTGGAGCCCGGCTGAAGCGCCTTTCCTTGCCACAGGTCATGACCTGCATTTGGTGCAACAGGAAGGGGCTCCTGGCCACCAGTGGCAGCGACGGGACCATCCGCGTGTGGAGCGTCACCAAGAAGCAGTACTCGCTGCAGCAGACCTGCATCTTCAGTAAACTGTAGGCAGCCGGTTGGGCAAAAGGGAGGAGGGGCTTCGCGGGAGAGTCCAAAGGATCCGAGCTGGGCCAGAGCAAGGGCGCTTTGGGGTCCCCTGGCTGGAGCCCCGGAGCCAGCGGCCAAGCCGGCCTTAGGAAAGGAGGCCTGTGGGGTGCAGGGGACGGAGGAGCCCAGGCTCCTTCCTCAGGGAGGCAGAGGGAACGTGCTGCACGGAAGGCTTGGCCTCCGCCGGATTCGGGCGGCTTGAGGGAGGAGGGTGGGTGGTTTTTTATCACTTGGGCGCCAGAGGTTAGTGACACGCCGGATGCTGCCCCTGTGTTGTCTTGCAGCGAAGGAGATGCCGAAGAAAATCTGGGGTCTCCCAGTGACCCCGGTTTCTCTCTCGCCTGCTGGAGTACAAGCGGCAAGTACCTGGCGGGAGCCATGGAGAAGATGGTGAACATATGGCAGGTCAACGGTATGAGCCACATCAGGCTGAGCCTCAGCCATTTTTAGCGGGACAAAATGAAGCAGAATTCGGTTGTGACGGGCAGTTTTATTGTATTCTTGTAATGAAATAACCTAGCCTTTCTCGTGACGATCAGGTGTTCAGTTCCCCCAATGCTCTTTCGGTTTGTGGTTTAGCCAGAATGAGGGAAACCTGATTGAAACCCTCTTGTTTATTGGAGAGCCAGCATGGGGGAGGTTCCTACTGGAGGCCCACTTGGCCTCTCAGAGCTTCTGGGCCACAGTTGGTTCTTCAGGAGCTGCTGGCAAGGAAATGGGGGGGGGGAGGGAAGGGAGACAGAAGGTAACTCCCCCCCCCCCAGTCCCTCCTCCCTCCCCTTCCCTGCAACGCGGCCCTTTTCCGTTTGGTCAAGCACTGGCAGTCCAGTCTGGCTCTGGGGCTCCTCCTCCTCTTCTGCCGCTTGTTATCACTGCAATCGGTTCCCCTGACCGCAGCCTAACCTCGGGCGAGGAGAGGGGTGGTCCTTGAAGCACCCACCTGCCTTGTTCCTAGGAGGAAAGGGGCTCCTGGACATCCAGCCCCACTGGGCCTCTGCCCTCACCTGGCCTGAGGAAAGCCCCTCCGCAGCCTGGACAGGAGACGCACCGGAGTTCCTGCTGGTGGGGCGGATGGACGGCTCCCTGGGGCTGATTGAGGTCCTGGACGCTTCCACCATGCGCAGGATTGAACTGGAGCATTGCTACAGGAAGGACGGTGGGCACCTGCCAGCTCCTGGGGCCCACAAGTCTTCGGGCTGGCCCGAGGGGGGTAGGGGGGCCAAAGGGAGCGTGCTGGAGCTGATGCCACTTTCCCAGCACTTCCTTTCTGCACTGTGAAAGATTTGGGTGACTCTTCCGTCTTTTCCTGCCCGTCTCCAGTGTCGGTGACCTGCCTTGCCTGGTTCAGTGAGGAGAGTCCTTTTGCGGTGGGCTACGCAGATGGGAAGCTGCTGATTGGCACCAGAGAAGCCCGGGAGAGTGGAGGGATCGTCTTGGTGGACGCACACAAGGTACAGCAGAGCCTGCTTGCTTTGGCCTGCCTGGATGGCCTGAGCTCCGGGAAGGGCAGAAAGAGGGGTGGGGGGGTGGGGTCAGTGCCCCAGCTCCGGGGAGAGGGAGGTTTGTGTCTTGTGCTTAAATAAAGGGGACTTAAAGAGAGTCTCTGTGCCCTCAAGATGGGCGGATGTGCCCCTTTTCTTCTCCAGGACACCCTGGTCAGCATGAAGTGGGACCCCACGGGGAAGATCCTCATGACCTGCGCGAAGGAGGAGTCGGTCAAGCTCTGGGGCTCCTCGGGGAGCTGCTGGCGGCACTTGGGCACCCTCCCCCACCAGGCCGCAGTGAATGCCCTGGTCTGGTGCAGCCTCCTGGGGAAAGGCCCCAAGCTGCAGCTGCTGCTGGCTACGTGAGTCGGGAGATTTGGCGCCTCTCTTGGCATCTGCAGGCAGGAAATCTGCGGAGGTGGGGGCTTCCAAAATGTTCAGATGGCGTTTGGCCGGGCCCAAAAGAGGGTGGATTCCTCAGCTTATAGCCATTCTTTTAAAGACGACTCAAAGGCAGGACCGTCTGGGAAAAAGTGACTTATGACCCATCCTCAAAGTTACGACTGTCGCACGCGATCACCATTCGGGTGCTTGGCAACCAGTTTGCATTGACAATGGTTGCTGCATCTCCTGGCCATGTGATTGCGGTTTGTCTGGTTTTGTATTTTCAGATTTTTTGCTAACTATAAAAAAAGAACCAGTCAGCCTTTCCCCTCCCTCCCTCCCTCCCTCCCAGTCTCCTGGTTCCCATTGGCTGCCATCCATGGGGGGTGGGGAATGCTGAGAGGGGCTTAGAGTTCCCAAGACCAAAGTCTCTGCTCGCTGGCTGGGCCTTTGCAGCCCTCAGAGTTGGGAGGGATTCCATGCGACCTGCAAGCCCCGCTCGGCCGGGTGCAGATCAGTGGCTCTTCAGCGCAGCTTCTCCTCTTGTCTTTTGTTTAGCGGGTGCCAGAATGGCTTGGTTTGTGTTTGGACAGTTCCCCAAGACGAGCTGGCCTCCCTGCAGTCGAGCCTGGGCTGCTCCGAAGTGTGGTGGGACGAACACATCGGCGGGAAGGTGAGGCCCGCAAGTGGGGCTGTCTCGCTTAGCGGGAAGGCCACCTCCGGGCTGGGAGGCAGAGATAAGCCGAGGCATTCCCGGCAGCTTTGGAAACCAGCGGTTCCACCTCTGGGCAGGGATGAGGGAAACGCCTCCCGTGCAGAGGTGAAGAAAGTGAGCTGGTGCACATTAGCCGGGCAAACAACCCTGCCTTGAAAGATTTGGGCTGTGCACATGGGCACGTGTGTTTCGGTTCTCTGGTGTGCAAAGGCCTGAGATTCTTCTCGCCCTTCCTTTCCAGGAGGCGTTCCGCAAAGTAGCCGAAACCAAGTGTGTTTATCAGCTCAAGGGACACATCACACCCGTGCGGGCGTTGACTTTCAGTTCTGACGGACTCGCCTTGGTCTCTGGGGCACTCGGGGGCCTTATCAATATCTGGTCTCTGCGGGTAAGCGGGGTGTTTTTGGTTAAAAATAACACAAGGTTGCAGGCTCAAGTTGAGCAAATCATCCTAGATAATGCGCTGATTGATTGGCGTGTACAAACCTGGTTCTGGAGTTGAGCAGAGCCCAAGTCAGAGACGTGGTGATGGTTGATAACTTTTTTGCCCTACCTACACAAATCCCTGCGTGTGTGTCATTGTCCTCCTGCTCCTCCCTGTTTAGGACGGGTCTGTCCTGCAGAGCGTGGTGATCGGTTCCGGGGCTATTCAGACCGTGGTGTGGATCCCTGAGGTCGGAGTGGCTGCCTGTTCTAGTAGATCAAAGGTGCGGTTCCTTTCTCTCCCTGCCCTCCCTCCCTCTCAGTGGGGCCCAGTGCAGCCGGCGGGATTGGTTTGGAAAGGCGTGATCCTCTTCTCCTGTCTTGATAGGATGTCCTGGTGGTGAATTGCACTTCGGAGTGGGTCTCTTCCAACCACGTCTTAGCCACCTGCAGGAGTGCTTTGAAGCAACAGGGCATTTTTGGCTTGAACATGGCCCCGTGCATGAGGGCTTTCTTGGAACGGCTGCCCATCATGCTGCAAGAACAGTACACCTATGAAAAGGTAGGAAGGCCAGCGGGGAGGGGGCTTGTGCGTGAAAATGCGCAGAGACCATTTCAGAGAGGTTGATCTTGGTCTCGGCCTGGTTCTGGGCTTCCGTTGACGCCTCCCGCCTTCCCAGAGTAGATCCGAGGGTTGTGCTGCATAAGGGCGTTGCTTAGATATATTCATGTTGGGCAGCATGTTACGCAGCTCTTTGCTGCCCCAATCTCCCTTGGAAGGAGCACCTGGCTCTGAACCAGTTGCTCTGTCCCAGCATCATCCCCACCCTGCTTTGCTGACGGAGCTCATTCTCCTGGACGTCGTGGCCTCTTACGCTTCCTGCCCTGGAGGGTCAGGAGGGATGGCCTTGGGGTAACCCTTCCTCCTCCTCCTCCTCTCCCTCTTAGCCCTACGTGGTGTGTGGAGACCAGCTGGTCCACAGCCCCTACATGCAGTGCCTGGCTTCCCTCGCCGTGGGGCTGCGTCTGGACCGGCTCTTGTGCAGCCCACCTGTCCCTCCGCATCACCAGGCCTGCCTCCCCGATCCTTCTGCCTGGAACCCCACCGAGTGGGCCTGGCTGGAGTGCTTCTCAACCACTGTCAAGGCTGCGGAAGCGCTGGCCAAGGGAGACGCCTTCCCAGAGTCCTTCACTGTCCCAGACCTGGAACCGGTGCCGGAAGGAGAACTGGCCCTCCTCATGGTAACAGTGCCCTGCACGGCCTCTGGGTGGGCCTGGCCCAGTGGAGCTGCTGGTTCTGCGGAAGAGAGACGGACCTTCGGAGTGCCGCCTCTTGCTGGGGAAGGGGCAGGCGGGGGCTCCAGACTTGGCAGGCGCAGCTTCTTGCCTTGCCTGAAACTACGAAAGTTGGGGTATCCTCCTTGCGTCAGTTGCTCTGGGCGAAATCAGGGCATCTTTTCAAGGGAGCAGCCCCAGATGGCAGAACTGCCGGCGTGGCTGTAAGGCACGGACTGTGTACTTTGCAGGACAACGGAAAATGGATCAACGGCCTGGATGAGCAGATCATGTCCTGGGCAACGTCGCGCCCGGAGGTCAGTGCCAGGGCTGGTGGGCTGGGAAGAGCCTCAAAGAGGCCCCACGTCTAAACCTCTCTGTTCTCCCTCAGGACTGGCACCTTGGGGGGAAATGTGACGTGTGCCTCTGGGGAGCCGGAAGGCACGGGCAGCTGGCAGAGGCTGGAAGGAACGTCCTGGTGCCCGTCCTGGCCCCCTCCTTCTCACAAGCCCAGCAGGTAACCGCCAGGAGCCTTCTGACCCCCTGACCCCACTCCACCCCCAGGTTCTCCTGGAGAGGAGCAGAGCCGGGCCAGACGAGGTGGATGGATTCCCGCAAGTCTGGGGGCTTTGCGCTTCTTCAGATGCAGAGAAAGGAGTCTCCCTCTTTCGTTTCCCCAGGTCATCTGTGGCCAGAACTGCACATTCGTGATTCAAGCCAATGGGACGGTTTTGGCATGCGGGGAAGGGAGCTACGGCCGGCTGGGACAGGGCAATTCTGACGATCTTCACGTGCTCACCGTCATTTCGGCCTTGCAGGGTACGTGGTGTACTTGGGCACGAGAGATTTGCCCAGGTGGCCGCCTTCTGTTTATTCCTGAAGGGCTCCATGCCCAACACGGGGCTCCAGATGGTTTCCAGAGCCCAAGGGAGTCCGGGCTGCTCCCAGAGTCCCTCCTGGGCCAGAGCATCTTCGGGGGGGTGGGTGGGGGGCAGGGCCTGGCTGAGGTTGGCCAAAGGGCAGCCCGGAAGGGGCACCGCACAGCCTCAGGGGAAGAATTGGGGAGTGAGGTTGGGGGGGGAAAGCAGTAGATGGAAGGATGTATTCATCTGGTCTTCGTTCTTCCACTCGTGTGAAGGTTTTGTTGTCACCCAGCTGGTGACCTCTTGTGGGTCAGATGGACACTCCATGGCTTTGACGGAGAGTGGGGAAGTTTTCAGCTGGGGAGACGGCGATTACGGCAAACTGGGACATGGGAACAGTGACCGGCAACGCCGGCCGAGGCAGATCGAAGCTTTGCAAGGAGAAGAAGTGGTCCAGGTACAGCGAAGGGGTCCAAGACTGGATCCCTCATTGACTCGGTGGGGTCTTGGCAAGAATTTGGGGGGGGGGTCTTGGTTCTGAATCCGGGCCGGGGGTTAAAAGTCCCAAATTGCAGCCCCACGAAGCCCCACGTGCTCAGGGGGTTCTGTTTCTTCCAGATGTCCTGTGGCTTTAAGCATTCGGCTGTGGTGACCGCAGATGGCAAACTCTTCACCTTTGGGAACGGCGACTATGGGCGGCTGGGGTTAGGCAACACCTCCAACAAGAAGCTTCCCGAGAGGGTGACGGCGCTGGAGGGCTACCAGATTGGAGAGGTTCGACTTCCAGGCTAAAGTCTCGTTCTTTAGAAACGTCACAGGGGAAGCGGGACTTCCATGCCTGCCTCAGACTGGGGCTCTGGGGTTTGAGACCCTTAGGCAGAACCGCTCCCTCCCTCCCTCGCAACGTAGGTGGCCTGTGGACTCAATCACACCATCGTCGTGTCTACCGACGGTTCCATGGTTTGGGCTTTTGGGGACGGAGACTATGGGAAGCTGGGCCTGGGAAACTCAACAGCCAAGTCCTCGCCGCAGGTGAGTCCCCGCAGCAGCAGCAGCACCTCCTGCCCTTCTCAGTCACCTGGCAGGTGTGCTCAGAAATGGGCTTCTGCGAGCGAGTCTCTTCCCAGGATGAGAGCCTGGGCTGCCTCGGAAGCCCCCCCGAGCCCCCCTCCCTCCCTGCTCGCTTTCTGGAGGGCTAGTCGAAAGGGGGGGGGGTTGAGGGCGGGGCTATAGTGCAGCATCCCTGAATTGTTCACCAGGGAAGCAACCACATGGAGCTTATGCCAAGGAGGCCAATTATCCATGTGCAAATGGCTCTGCATCGCCAGCAGTGTGGCCTCTGAATAGAAATAAGAATTAAAAACAAATTAATGCTATTTAATGGCTTTGAACGTGATCTCTGATGCTACCCGTTCCTGTTCTGTTTTTTTTTAATGTTTCCTTTTTCTGTCTCTCTCTCTCTCTCTCTCTCTCACACACACACACACACACAGAAAGTAGATATTCTTTGTGGCATAGGAATCAGAAAAGTTGCCTGTGGCACCCAGTTTTCGGTGGCTTTGACGAAGGACGGACACGTCTACACTTTTGGGCAAGGTGAGTCGCAGCCTTTGGGTGCCCGAGGAGATTTCGCGAGAAGCAGGACAGAGCTGCTTCTGGGACCCTCCAGGGCTTCCGGCGGCACCGTCAAGGCTCTCCTTCATTCCAGACCGGCTGATCGGCCTGCCGGAAGGACGAGCCCGAAACCACAATCGGCCCCAGCAAGTCCCGGCCCTGTCGGGCGTTTTTGTGGAGGACGTTGCTGTGGGAGCAGAGCACACGCTGGCGCTCTCCTCAGCCGGAGACGTCTACGCCTGGGGCAGCAACTCGGAAGGCCAGGTGTGCAGCACGCAAAGGGGACACGGGAAGGCGTCGTGGGAGGGCGCGGTCTGGCTGAGCCCTTCCTTCTCTGCCTCTAGCTGGGGTTGGGCCACACCAACCACATCCGGGAGCCCTCCCTCATCACCTCCCTGCAAGGGAAGAACATCCGGCAGATCTCAGCGGGGCGATGCCACAGCGCTGCCTGGACCGCCCCGCCCGTCCCCCCTCGAGCACCAGGTACAGGAGGGCTGGGGGGAGGGGGGGAGGGGCCTTTTGGCCCACTGGGAGGCAGCCACCTCTCCTCCTGGACACGCCTTGGGCTGGTTTCAGCAGCCTCCCCTCCCCCAAGAGCAGAGGCTTTCCTGGTGGGGAGGGGGCTGTGGCCGGGGGACCTCATGAGGGGGGGACTGGAGCAGGGGCCATGCGTGGGTGGGGTCGGGGGCTGACGGCCTCTTCCTCCCTGCAGGGGTGTCAGTGCCGCTGCAGCTGGGCTTGCCGGAGGCCATTCCACCCCAGTACGGGGCCCTGAAGGAAGTGAGCATCCACACCGTCCGGGCCAGGTTGCGGCTGCTCTACCACTTCTCAGACCTCATGTACTCCTCGTGGAGGTTGCTGAACCTCAGTCCCAACAGCCAGGTGAGGAGGCCGCGGCCTCTCCTCCCACCCCACCCCCAACGCACACACACCTCCAAGGAGACCCGCCCAGAGGGGTGCCAGCCTCACTGACTCAGCAGCCGGCCTCTCTCCACCGGCACCAGGCGCCCTCTGACCCGGCGGCTGCCTCCCCAGGGGGACCTCGGGATGGTGGGGCCCGGACCTCAGCCACCCCGAAGGGCCAGGGCCAGACGGGGAAAGGGGTCTTTGGGAGGGTCTGCAAGGGGAGAGAGGAGGGTCAGTCTGGCCAGGCCACGGGTTGCTGGGCCTGGGAGCAGAGGAAAAGGGTTGCTCTCCGAAGAAGCGGGAAGGTCAACTCCTTTTCTGGCCCCAGCAAGGGAGGGAGGGAGGGGAGGCTGGCCTTGGAGCCCCTCCCCTCCTGCCCTCCGAGCGGCTCCCTCCTGGCTGAAGCTCCGGGCCTCCCTCCTGCTACAGAGCAGCACATCTCACTACAACGCCGGCACTTGGGGCATCGTCCAGGGGCAGCTGAGGCCGCTGCTGGCGCCCCGAGTCTACACGCTGCCCATGGTGCGCTCCATTGGGAAGACGATGGTCCAGGGGAAGAACTATGGCCCACAGATCACGGTCAAAAGGATATCCACCAGGTCAGCCCTGGGGGCCGGGGAGGGGCTGGCAGGCGCGGTGGGCAGGAGCGGCTCTGGGAAGCCGACCTCTCCTCCTCCTCCTCTTCCCCCCAAGGGGCCGGAAGTGCAAGCCCATCCTGGTGCAGATCGCCAGGCAGGTGGTGAAGCTGAACGCCTCCGACCTGCGGCTCCCCTCCCGGGCCTGGAAGGTGAAGCTGGTGGGGGAAGGTGCGGATGATGCCGGGGGAGTCTTCGACGACACCATCACGGAAATGTGCCAGGTGTGGAGGGGTTCCAGGGCGCTGGCTGGCATCGCTTCCCTTTCAGGCGGCTCCTCTTACCGCCTGGCCCCCGAAAAGGGAGCGAGGACCTGGCTAGACATCAGGCACTTTGCCCCTCCAGGTCAGAAGGGAGGGGGAGGGCCACATCTTTGCTCTCCCCCGTTAAAATTCCGGAGTAAGTACACTGCTCAAAAAAATAAAGGGAACACAAAAATAAGACATCTTGGATCTGAGGAGTGGTCTGTGGTCACCACCTGCAGAACCTCTCCTTTATTGGGGGTGTCTTGCTAACTGTCTCTGCTTTCCACCTGCTGTCTATTCCATTTGCACAACAGCCTGTGAAATGGATTGTCAATCGGTGTTGCTACCTAAGTGGACAGTTTGATTTCACAGAAGTGGGATTGACTTGGAGTTCCACTGTGTGGTTTAAGTGTTCCCTTTATTTTTTTGAGCCGTGTAGTAAGTAGGGTCTGCGGTTCTGGCCTAGACCAGAGTATGTAGAGCGGTGCCCATGGCTGGTCCTTGAGCTGCTCCGAGGCTGCGCCCCAGGGCAGTTGCTGGGCTTCCCCCACACAGGGACCTTCACCCGGGGCAGCCCAGCCTCTGGGCAGCCAGCAGTCGGCAGTGCCAGCCGGGGGAAGAGGATGCAGGAGATTGGCTGAGATTTCAGTAGCTGCTAGGAGTCCTCGGCCGGGGTGGTTGGGAGGCTAGAAAGAGACCCAGCCGCCCTCTTGCTCTCGCCATTTCATCACCAGAAAACCCTTCCCCCTCCCCCCTTTAATTCACAAGGAGCTTGAAACTGGAATTGTGGACCTGCTGATTCCTTCCCCGAACGCAACAGCCGAGGTTGGCTACAACAGGGATCGGTAAGTTAGCCGCACCCCTTCCGACGGACACGCAGGGCTTCTGACCAGTGCCAGGCAAGAGGGAGACTTGGTGGACCTATGGTGGAGTTTGTGTTTCTGTGGGCCAGGAGTGGACAGGTTGGTCCAGAGACATTTGCCACAAGCCCCCCCCCCCCAGCCGCTCCCCCTCCCCACCTTTCTGTCTGCCCGCCGGCTGCACAGCAGGGGGAGGGGCCTGGCCAGTCCGTCTCCTGGCTTTGCCTTGGCTCTGTGCACTGGAAGCTTCTGCCTGGCCATAGTGCTTGGTGGCCCTCCCAGGGGATCCCGCCTCGGGCAGGGTCTGGGGGCTGTCGTGGGCCAATAACAGCCTTGCGTCTTGCCAGGCTCCTCTTGAACCCCTCGGCCTGCCTGGATGAGCACCTGGTGCAATTCAAGTTCCTGGGCATCCTGATGGGCGTGGCCATCCGCACCAAGAAGCCCCTGGACCTCCACCTGGCCCCCCTGGTCTGGAAGCAGCTCTCCTGCATCCCGCTCAGCCTGGAGGACCTGGAGGAGGTGGACCTGCTCTACGTGCAGACCCTGAATAGCATTCTTCACATTGAAGACAGCGGCATCACCGAGGAGAATTTCCACGAGGTGAGTGGAGGGCCCCCCCTTGCAGGCGCTTCGGGGGCCCTGGGCCCAGCCACAGCCATCACCCTCCTGACCCAGCAAGGACGGTCGGCAGTTCTTGGCGCTTCCAACTCCTTGGAGGTCAGCAGAAGGGGCTTTTCCTAGGGATTGGGGGGTTGAAGGGATCCATCAAATGCGATGAAGGAAGCGGCCGCTTTGCCAAGTGGGACCCCAGGAACCCGCTTGATTTCTCTCCTGTTAGATGATTCCTCTAGATTCCTTCATTGGCCAGAGTGCTGATGGCAAAATGGTGCCCATTATCCCTGGTGGGAACAGCATTCCCCTCACCTTCTCAAACCGGAAAGAATACGTGGAAAGAGCCATCGAGTACCGGCTGCACGAAATGGATCGCCAGGTAACAGTCCAGCCCGCCGGTCAATGGGCTGAAGCTCCGAGGTGCCCCTTCCCGGGTCCATTTTGCCCTGGCACTGCGCAACCGGCGTCACCCTTTTCAGCGCCATGGAAGGAATGCAGTTCATGGGCTCCACCCTTTGAGGGGGGACCCTTTGCCCGGGTTCCCCGCTTGTCCCCAAAGGTGGTTTGTTCCTGCCTTGCAGGTGGCTGCCGTGCGGGAAGGGATGTCTTGGATTGTGCCGGTGCCTCTGTTGTCCCTGCTGACAGCCAAGCAGCTCGAGCAGATGGTCTGCGGGATGCCCGAGATCTCGGTGGATGTGCTGAAGAAGGTGGTGCGATACCGCGAGGTGGACGAGCAGCACCAGCTGGTCCAGTGGTTCTGGCACACGCTGGAAGAGTTCTCCAACGAGGAGCGGGTCCTCTTCATGAGGTTTGTGTCTGGAAGGTCTCGCCTGCCAGCCAACACGGCGGATATTTCTCAGCGGTTCCAAATCATGAAGGTCGATAGGGTAAGATGGCGCTTCTCCCCCTCGCGGTTGCTCAGCTGGCTGAAACAAGGGGGGCCCTTAGTCCGCTTCCTGGGCGGCTGAGCAGACCCCGAGACCTCGGGCTTTTAAGGGGGGGCTTTTAAGCCAGGCTCTGCAGCTAAGGGCACACCTGGGGAGGAGGGGGAGCCCCTCAAGCTGAGCGGTTCAACAAAGGGGCTGGAGGAGAATCGCAAAGGCTCCACCCACCCACCGGGGATGGCGGGTTCTCAGAGGGAGACGCTGAGCCAGCTGGTTAAAGTGGGAACCCCGAGCTCAGCCAAAGGCCCACCAGCATTCCCTGCCCGCCTTGTGGGGGTCTATTGATGAGTGAGGCCCCCCCCGGTGGCCTAAGCTGCCCCCCCTCTCTCCCCCTCTTCTCCCCGCCAGCCTTATGACAGCTTGCCTACCTCACAGACTTGCTTCTTTCAACTGCGTCTCCCACCCTACTCCAGTCAGCTCATCATGGCGGAGCGGTTACGCTATGCAATCAACAATTGCAGGTCGATCGATATGGACAATTATATGCTGTCCCGAAATGTGGACAATGCCGAGGGCTCCGACACGGACTATTAACTGTGGACAAAAATCCTCTCTCTCTCTCTCTCTCTCTCTCTCTCAAAGAATGCCCACACCGGATTTCAGTGCTGACATGGTTTTACGGTAAAGATAGATGTTTGGCCACCCTTTTAGTTACTCTAAATGTAACCAAATTTAGATGTGTTTATTTTTTGTGACTGTAAGAAGAAAATGCAAAAAAAGTGAGATCAGTAAAGTTTTCCCCTTTCCCCTCTTCCTCTTTTTGTTCACTTTTGATAAGTTTGCATGGAGCCTTTCTGGTGCACTTTGTTGGGAACGGAGCCTCGTTTCCCTTTCCAGTGAATCTGAAGAGCTGTACATTGTGTATAATTGTTCATTAGAAAGGACAGTTTTACATGAATATTCATATATTTATTTTTGTTTTAATTTGAAATGCCTGTGCAGGGTTCCTTATTCAAATAAATCAGATTCAAGAAAGAAAGAGTTCTTTTATTTAAGGGTCTCTGATGATTATCCTTTTGGTGTGCTTTTATTTTTCTTGTTTTTATAATTTCTACGTTTCTGATTTTTGGCTTTGCTCACAATTGCCCAAATGAAACGGAGAGAGGGAGGGACGGACGAAGGAAGATTGTTTTATGTACAATAAATAATTTAGAGAACTTTACACACTTGGAAAAACTAAGAGAAGCAAGTCCATACAGTCGGTATGAGTTGAGAGGTACAATTCTTAGATTTAAGTTGCGTCAAAAATCCAGCACGTTCAACTAAAGAAGTACCCGAGAAAGGAAGGATGGTTTGTATAAATATTGCCCACTGATTGGGAAGTTCCATGTCACAAAATAATCCCTGCTGCTTTGAGAAATGGAACAGCACAGGGGTTCATCAAGTGGTCCACTAATAGGACAGCCTAATTTTTTGTTAGAAAACAGCCACTTTGCCACTTCCACAGTAGAGTTGAGTAGAATAACTTCCAGGACCCATTTTACATCTCTCTTGCAACGCACACAGCACCTCAGAGCAGACTCCAACCGCAAGCATGGCCGCTTGCTTGGCTAATGCCACAGCATTCTCTTCAAGCCTCTTTCCAAGGCCCAGCCACCCGGCCGTTTGTCCGGAATCATGTTTGCACTCCTTTCTGCACTGAGCATCAGGGACGGGCGCATCTTCTGAACTTGCTGCATCCCAGCAGCTGTTATGTTTCTGCAAAAGTCCACCTGCAGAGTTTTTAGGGAGTCTGCATGTAGAGCAGCTGCTTCCAGGGTCTGGTCAGTGATCAGGACGCAGTTTTCCAACTGGAGAGTCTGAAGGCCGGGGCAGCTTTTGAGAAGCAGCACGATGGAGTCATCTGTCACATGGCCACATCCAGAAAGCTTCAGCGACAGCAAGCTGGGGCACCTGAAATTGGGAGCATGGAGGGTTAGGAGTGGGGGGGCGGATTGGGACTGAACGCCAGCCCTGCAGCCTCTTCCTTCACCCTGACTTCAGGTAAATTCACAGGCCCAGACATGACGGCTTGTAAGAATTGTTCTGAATACTGCAAAGCAAAAGGTGGCCGGGCCTGACTTGAGAGGGATGGTGAAGCCTGAACAGGGGATACGAATCTATTCTATCTTCAGCATCTCACAAGCTTTTTGGTGTTAGCAAGAATTATAATGGTTGCGTTGACTTTGGAGCAAATTTTAAACTAAGCAGAAAAAGGCTTCTGTTTCACTCCTCTTGGAGTAATTCCTCCTACTCCAGGCTATGAAGGATCTTTAGTTACATCTAAAGACTAAACCATAAAACAAGCTAAGTGGTTGTGTTGATGTTAACTCACTGCATAAAGTAGTTTTCAATGGAACAGGATTATAATTTTATTTTTTGATTCAAGGTGTCTATTGTCCCAGATACTTAATTGTGCTTAGTTTAATGCTAGTGGTCAGCTTTAAAAATAAAATCGTTGAAATGTTGAAAAATTACAATTGTTATGATACTTATAAACTCCTTTTGATAAAAAAAGTAAGATCTCATTCCTGCCCAGGATGAATACAAGCGTCACAAAGATTGAGAGCTTCAGTATTAACTATATGGGAGGGTTTTGTGGTCCTTTTGTTCAGACCAGTGAGAGTTAAAACATTAAGTTCCCAAAGTGAGGGAGCAGCAGGAGAAGGGGATAAAAATCTCCAGCCAGGGGACTAAGAGCCTCAGCTGAAAATACGCTTGGAATGCCTGAGCATGGAGCAGGAATTGGTGGCACAAAATGCAAAGCGATTATGACACACAGAACAAGCTGGTTTGAAAACCGAAATGCTTCATTTTACACTTTCAACAATCCCTGGGGAGGGAAGCATTGGGGACTTTCCTGGGGCGCAGAAGTAGCTGTGTGTAAACAAAACTGCTTTTTCCTCATTTCCTTGGGGGGGGGGCTGGGGGGGGACATCCAAAGCCATCCCCACGAGCAGGGCGTAATGTAGGCTACACCCGCCTAGCAAGCAATATTTTTTTCTTACCTGTTGGAAACCTGGAGCAAAAACTCATCCACAAGGGGCTTGTGCAGGCTGCAGATGCTCCTCTGAAGCTCGTTCTTCATCCAATCCTCCACGTTGCACACCTTGACCTGGCTGGAATGCCAACAGATGGAGAGGTGGCGCAAGGCTGGTCCCAGAACAAAGTTGTCCTTGGTCAGTTCGGCCGGAGAGTGGAAGTGGAGCAGAGGCCACAGGGAGGGGTCCTGGAAGACCCACAGCAGCCTGCGGCACGTTTGGCCCAAACTCTTCCTGCTGTTTTTGTCCAGGAAGGAGAAGAGGTGCAGGAGGCATTCCCAGTTCAGCTCCGTCAAACGCATCGCCCTGGAGTGTCTGTGGAGCAAAGGCAGCAGGCGCAGCGCAAAGGGCGCTGGGCTTAATCAGCTTCCAAAGGCTCCAGGTCCCTTGCACAAATATGGTGTGGAATGGAAGTTATTTTTGGCTGCCGGCTGGGAGAGAAGTTTCAAAAAAGGACAAGGCGCCAGCCTCCCTTTCCTCTCCCTGCGGAGGCAGGGCCAGCCTGGGCTCAGAAGGGCCATTTGGTAATTTAGACCCAGGTTGGCAACTTCTAGGGAGAACCTGCTGGCTTCAGCTCAGGTCAACGGGCCTCGCCCAGAACCCAATTCAAGGGCACAGAACCCGATCGGCAGGAACAGGAAAAGGGCCCAGGGTTGGCACGGCTTCTCTCGACAAGAAGCGGGAGTTGACCGCTGCAGCCCAACTTAGGGGACGCTGGGCTTCCGAGTGCTCCAGCCCTGGGCAGCTGTCACCAGCAGGGGCAGCACAAGGCATGGGACAGAGCAGGGTGGGGGGAGGGGGGGAGGGGGGCGGTCCGGCTGTCAGCCTCCTGACCCCTTAACCCTAAAGCAGCCCAAACACCCAGCCAGGAAGCTTTGAAAGAGGGAAGGGCCAAGCCTGCCAGCTGTGCCAAGGCAGCTCAGTTCCGACCTCCAACCAAGCAGCTAGGCCCCATTTCCCAGCTCGCCTGCCCCCATCGAGGCAAGGCTCCATTCCCCCCTCCTCACCCCAGCCCAGAGAAGACAGGACTGCAGAGAGAACGTGGAGAGGAATATATTTTGCGCAGTTTCAACCATGGTCAAGATCACCAACAAATGCGCTGAAGACAACCACTCACCAAATGTATACATGAAACTTCAATGGCCAACAAAGAGACCCCCCCCCCCAGGCTGCACATGAGCCCAAGAACGCAACACACACGGGAACCAGGGAGAGAATGCAGATGGAGCACAAAGGCGGCCTCGCCCTGCAGGTCCTCTACGGGGCTTCTGGGGGCCCCAACCTTGAGGGGGCGCTTTTTCAGTGCCAACTTCCAGCAGAAGCAGGTGACGGGAGGGCCCCAGGGAGGAGGCAGGAGCCCCTCAGGCGACAACAGCCCCGGTGGGCAGGGAGGGGGAGGCCAGCATCGCCATCTGCCTATTTCTGCCAAGGACCCCTGCAGCTGGCACGGCCCAGAAAAAGTCCCCACCCCACAAGAAGTGGGGGGGGGTCTCAAAGAGGGGCAAAACCCAATACTGTTTCAGGCTCCAACTCAGAGCAAAATCCAGCCCACCAACAAACCTCCACCAGGAAGAGAAATCCGCTGTGTTTTGTGCAGATTCACCTGTCCATTGGCAAAGCCAGGCAGGGGTCAAAGGAAGAACGGAGGGGGCAACGGCCATCGACGTTGCCAAGGCCGGCACCTCAGCCAGGCCTTCTGCCCTCAAGGGGTGCAACTCCTAACGGGGAGGGGCTCAGGAGAGCCGAGTGCGAGTTAAGCGCTGGGCTAACCTGAAGGAGAAAACCTGGCATCCCTACAGCCGCCTCCTCCAGCAGGGCCACCCATTCTCTCTGGCACCTGTGGGCATCAGAGGGGGCAGAGGAGGCCCCAGGGGCAAGCTGAGCTGCTTCCCCGACTGGCGGTAAGAGAGCGCCCCCTGGTGGGAAGACACCTGCATTCTGGCCAAACAAAGAAAAACTCAGCAAAAGGGTCCAATTGATTGCAACGATACACAACATGGGAAGGTGAGGTCACAACCGACTCACAGAATGGAATCCAGCTTGGACATTGTGAATCTGGGCTTTCTTTTTTCTTGGACCACTTAATTCTCTTTCTACCTGTATGGGGAGTTCCGACAGCTCTTCCGTGATTCTGCAGCTCCAGCTCCATCAGCCCTGGCACTGCCTCTCGGGCCCTAGACTTTTATGCCAGGGGAGAGGAGGGGGGCATGTTCCTGGCATATTCCACCTCATGCCCCCCCCCCCCAAGTCCCTTTCGGGCTCTCCTCTCCTCCTCCTCCTCCCCTTCCCTCCTTGAGGAATTCTGCAGAATTCACGTTTGGCTGATTGGAACCAATGCAACCAGGGACCTTCCTTCTTTCCCTCAGGGGAAAGCAGCTCTAAAAGAGCCTCTTCCACGCAGGGGCCTTAAGAAAAGCGCAGCCTGGAAAGTCACCTCCCTGGCTGCTCTTCCAAAGGGGCCCAAGAGGGCAGTTTCTGGGAGAGAAGCGAAGACCGCTCTGCTTCTCCTCTTCTTCCAAGCGGCCTCAAGCCGCGAGGTCAGAGAGTCTAAACGCTGCGCTAGCAAAATGAGTAGCCGATCCTGAATTCTGATTTTTGGTACCTTAATTGCAGCAGAATAGTAATTTTCCATATACAAAGTAAAAAGGATTTTTTAAAAAAGAGTTTCTATTACAAACAATGCAGCCACCTACTGAAGTACAACCTACAGACTAAAAAAACAGCCTTCGGAGAAACAAAAATAGCAGCAGTTACATGGCCTGTTTAATGCCGCCCCGTTGGGTCCCTTAACGGAAGACGGGAGGTCCCAAAGTCCGTGCCTGCATCCCATTTGGGCTGGGGGTGGGGTGAGGGGTCGAGTCCTTGATCCAGGGAGACCCGTCGAGGCTGTGGCTGGCATTTCCTAACAGCAGCCAGACTCGTGCTCATCAAAAGCATTCAAGTTTCCCTCGTGGAAATGTGCCTTTAGAAAGCAAACCAGAACATGGAGACAGAAAGTCAAACATAGAAGTCGCTCTTCAACTATGTATAAAATTTGAGTTCAAGCAGCACATCAGTCAGTATCTGCTGAGGTTTTGCCTTTTTTTCTGGCATAACTAACCACAAAGTTAGCTTGTGTCCATTTTTTAATAAATCAGGTGCTACTACCAACACTGTAATAAAACTAGAACCCACAAAAAAATCTTTTAAAAAGTGCACAATGAAATCAAGAGTCTCGGATCAAGTATCTGTGGAGAACTGGAAATCTTTTGTCCATTGGACCTGATATGCACAGGGCAGAGGGAGGCATTAAAGTTTCTCGGATCCAGACTTAGCTTGCCGGTCAACGTAGAAGAGGATGTAGGCCTTGGCTTTCAAGACGGTCTCCTCCTCCGTCAGCGTCACCGTGCTGTCATTGAAATGGAACCAGCGCCCTTCGTGAGTCGCGTACGCCGTGTAATGCCCAGAACCGACCCTGAAAATGCCAGCACCCAAAACGTGAAAGGGAGTCCGGAGCAAACGGCTGCTCACTTCGGCCTCTTCACAGTGCCGGCCATCCCAGGTGGCCCCTTGTGCCAAGCCCTTCCTCCCCCCTCCCCGGTCATCAAGCCTCCCACTGGTTGAACCTCACCAGTTTATTGCCACCTGTTCACAGAAACGGCCACCCTGGGAAGGGAGGGAAGGCCACAAGGGAAGCCAGGCCAGTTCTTGGGTTTCCCTGCGAGGCCTTAGGAGCTTCCCCCCCGCCCTCCCTGCAACTCAAGGAGCTGATGCTGCCCTTTGCCCATCTGCCCGCCATGTGTCAAGGCATGCCAGGTTTTCAGAAGCCCAGCCCCCAACCCAGGTCCTTCCAAGCACTCACCCTGACCCATGGTGCACAACCACTGCTGCAAGGTCATAGAGGCAACTGTCTGGGCCGCTGTTTTCCGGCTGCATAAGGGGGGGGGAGAAGCCCAAGAAAGTGAGTGCCCTGAAGCCTTGGCCGGTCTGCTTCCCTCCTCTCCCTAGCCATGGGGGCCCTACCTCCAGCAAGTAGCACTTCATGTCCAGGCCGCGCAGAGGGAACTCAACAAAGGTGTCCACCTTGTTCCTCAGGTAGGCCGTCCAGTGAAAGCGTTTCAGGTGCAGGCACAGCACCTGGGCAGTAAAGGGACAAACAGCTGACAAGAAGCCCTTTTAAGGGCTGCATTTGTCAAAACCCTAAAATTAAAGCAGCTTTTGCAGCAGCTTCGGGCACAAGAGTACAGATTAACGTTATTTCTGTGAGAAAGTAAAACAATTTCACAATAACAGCAATTATTTAATATATTTCTATACCCCTTCCTATTAAATCTCAAGGCAGCACACAAAAACTCACAGGCACACAACCAACAAAAAGAACTGGAGTAAATATCCTTCAGATGCCAAGATGTTCATCTACAGGTTTTATAAGACACCACGCAGAAGCTCAAAGTCCCTCCACAACCTTCCCTAGAAGACATTACCGAGCATCTGCAGGTTTTCTTTGTCTACAAAAAAATTCCCCACAATATTCATCAAGTGGAGCTCACGTTGGGCAGCTTCTGCATCCAGAACTTCTTGGTGGACTTCTGTTTCTTCTTGCATTTGTGACACATGTAGAGCTCCGAGTCATCAAGTTCTTCCAGGTCGGTGAAGCTGCGGAGACAATCTAGAGCAACCAAGAGAGACGGTGAGTCTCTGCCGCGTGGCTCTTCGGGGGGAGGGCGGGGAGACCGGAGAGCCGCCTTCTAAGAACCTACCCCGCAACGTGCAGATTGGTCCATTCTCTTGGTTCTTGTTACGTTTATTCCGGAACTGGCTTGGAATATCTAGGGAGAGGTCTAAAAAAGTGAAGGCCTTGTGAAACGTCTAGAAAAGATTCTGGTGGGACCAGAGTTACAACGGGGAAGTTTCCTTGAATCCTTTCCAGCTGGGCTGGATATTTTCAAACCCTTTACCTAGGAATGGATCAAACTTTCTGGATTCAGTCCCACATATCAAGCAGTTGACTTCGTTCTGAAGGACGCCTCCGAAGATGGTGGTGACCACAGTGGAAGTGCCATTGCTGAAGGAAAGGCGGGAGAGGCCCGTCAGGACAGCAGCCTCCTCCCGGTGCCTCCTGCCCGAAGCTCTCAGCGTCCGTCGCACTGCTCTTCAGGCCCTTTGCCCTTGTGCAAGGCAGCCCTCAGGGAGAGTCCCCCCCCCTTCTACTCAGCCAGGCCAACCGCCCAAGGTGCCCCCCATCAGCGAGGGCCCTCCGTTGCGGGAGACCAGCTCAAGCGAAGCCACTGGAGGAGCCCGACTTACACACAGCACCTACTGCCGGCCGTGAGGGCGGGCTTCTCCTGGAGAAGGGCTGGGTGAGCAGCACCGTTGAAGCCTTCCTGCAGTTCCAGGTGGAGGTGGTCCAAGAGGTAGCGCATGAACTCGTGGGCGTCTTGCTGCTGGTATCCCCTTAACAGAAAGAAACCCAGAAAGAATCGCTAGGCAGGAAGGCCCAGGCCCTGGGTGCGGAAGCTTCTGGAAGCCTCAGGCTGCCTGGAGTGTTTCTGAAGCCGCTCTGGGGAAGTTCTTGGCTATTCAAGGTCAGAATCTTCCCAGGGTGCCAACTCAGGTGTTCCAACTTCAGGGCACTGTGGGCCTAACGGCACATGTGCAGCATGGGGACACACTTGGTGTGCGTTTGTGTGTGTGTGTAGGAAGCTCCTCCGCACTAAGCCTTAGGCTGGCAGGAAGGGGGAAAGTAACCTGAGAGCAGCCAGATGCAGGGAGGTTCCCCTCTTCCGCTGCGGGGAGAGCCAAGCCTCCCAGGGCTCCCGTCCAAAGGCCAAGCCGCCCTCCAGAGCTGCTCCTTGAAGCAGGCAGACCTACCGGAAGTTGGGCATGATTTTCCAAACAACGTAAAACAAGGATTCCGGGCTGAAGGCGGTTTGGCTTCCTTGCCACAGAGCACAGAGGGTTTTCCGGAATTCTTCCACCAGGGAACTGCCGAAGAAGGAAAGCAAACTGTAGCCCCACATGGACCCTCCCTCTACAATTGGGGAGGGGTTTTTTTTTTAACCCTATGTTTGTTTTCTTCTTGCATTCAGTCATGACAGGTTCTCAGAGGCTGCTCTGGCCAATCCCTGCAGTGTTCTGGGCGAGGGGTTTCCCTCCTTCCTAGGGCTGAGGGACAGGGACCAGCCCAAGCTTGTGGCTTCATGCCCAAGGCAGGTTTAGAACTCAGGCTCCTGGTTCCTGGCCTGATGCTTTAACCACTACGCCTCTCTCTCTCTCTCTCTCTCTCTCTCTCAGCCTACTACCAGGATGCCCCTGGTTCCAAATATCAAGCAGGGGAGGCCTCTTTCTCCGCTGGCCACTTGAGCCGCGCTCGCTCGCTCCTCCCAAACTCAAGCACTCACACGCTGCTGTCTCCTTGGCTCCGCGTGTGGTACGTCCGCCGGCCTGCCGTCTTCCCGTTCCGAAGTTCCACCGCTGGCAGTTCTTTGAAGTAACAGCAGAACTGTGGAATGTTACTGCGGGGAGAAGGGGAGGTCAGCCAGGTGTGCTGGAAGGACCACTCGGCCACCCAGAGCTCTCACAAGGCAGGTGGCACTCCTGCCCACAGCTGCCCTGGAAAGGAACCTGCATGGCAGGGGCAGAGGCCAAAGAGGCGGCTCTGGCATGGGCAGGTCCACAGGGCGCCTCATGCACATCCCCAGGGGCCCCCCAGGGGAAGGGCCCCATTCTCAAACGAGGGGTACCTGAGGGACTGAAGGATGGCGTTCATGAAGCACGTGTTCCCCAAGTTCCGAAGGCCTGTGGCACACAAACTTGTAGGGCTCCCCTGCGAACCAGGAAGGTCATCGTGAGTTGACATATGATAAACCCCCAATTTTCCTCAACCTCCTTCTAATGGAATGTTACACCACGACGCAAAACAGACTTAGCCAAACTTCTAAAGTATTTCTTACTGTTAGTCCATTACAGAGCATCTAGACCACAGAAAATGATAAATCCAAACTTTAAACTGTTTGTTAAATACCTCCAACATCCCAAATATACCCCCAGCCCTTCCCCTGGGGCCTGTAGGAAGGACACCCAGCGAGGGGCTCTCCATGTGCGATGGAGGCCTGGAACCTCCATAGCCAGGGTTTCTCTGCCTTCACTTAGGCCGAGGCCACCTGTGAACTTCAAGGCTGAATTAAAGGGCAGCTCATTATCTGGCCCATTCCAGACTAATATTTTTCTCAGCTGAAAGTGAATTATTCAGACTCTTTGCCACTCAGAATTGGGCCCGAGTGCTGCCAACACTGAAAACCTCCCTGGTGGGGCCAATTAAATGTTGAATCCTGAGACTGTTTTTTTTTTTTTTGGAAAGGAACTTCACTGATCAATGAGATTTGCTCCTTCCAAGTCCAGGGCACACAGAACAATGAAACCACACTTACGTTCACTTTTAATAACTTGCTGTTTACAGAGGCACTTTCAAGAACTTTTCTTTTCCTATGTCGATCTACTGTAAAACCTGAGCTGTGGAAGGGAATAAACAGATGATTTAAGACATGTTTAACAATACAAAGAAAGCAAACAAACCTAGTTACAATATATACCACTTAAGGCAGCAAGGGTTAAAGGTGTTTCATCATAAAGGAACATTTTTAAATGGCCTATTACACCTGGAATGCTCCTTCACCCACCAAGAGATTCATCCTTGTAGTGTCAAAACCAATTTCTGTAGCCCCTACAGAACTACCTGAAGCCTGATTTTATTTCCAGTTATCAGATAATCTCTTCATTAATCGGATGAACACCCTAAAACCTTTGATCTAAAACAGCCTCTTTTCCAAAAATATTGGACTAACCCCCCTCTGGGTCTAGAAGGGCCGTTTCATCTCCCCCAACCTTTCAAAGATCCTCTCTCTCTGGGGCCTAAGATATTCCCACCGAGGAGGCGCCCAGCTGGGCATTATTCCCTGTGGGGGTGTCCCAGGCAGAGGCCCAGGTCCCAGAGGGGAACCTCTGCCAGGAAGCAACCGCTGCCCCCATTCATTTCAGGGGCGCTTCCTAGAACTCTCCTCCTGGCCCCAGGGAAGTGGGGGGAGGGGCAGGCACCCAACTCCCAAGGAGGGGCTGCTCACAAGGGAGCCCCCACCCGCCTTCAGGTGAAGAGAAGCCACTTACTTTTCCAAGTTCTGTAGATGCTCGCGGACTTTCTGCACCAGGCCTAGCTTGGTGTCGTTGACCACGAAGTCATCACAGCGATAACTGTGGAGAAAACGTAGAACAATCAACGAACGGCCATGGCCGGTTCCCTGGAGAACCCGGGCTGCAGCTGCGGCGGCTGAGCTGCAAGTTAAGAGGGGCGGTGAAGAGGCCCAGGCGGCCAATGTCAGCCCTGACAGCCGCCTCCTTCAAGGAGGACAAGATGCAGAGACAGTGGTGCATCCTTTGGCTCCTGGCCCTGAGCGGAGCTTCCCCAAAGCCCAAATCCTTTTCCAACCATTTCTGAGATTCCTGGGCAAAGATCCTGCTTGGTCTTTCTGCCAATCTAATACTTTCGGAAACTGAATTGCTCTTTCCTTGTGAATAGCTCCAACTGGCAAGTCACTCAGCGATTCAGCTGGACTCGGCTTTGCCTTCCACACTACGGCCCATAACTGCCCGGCTGGAGACAGCAATTGAGGCACTGTGGAAGCTGCACCAGCTGAGCAAGGAAAGGCCAGGGGAGGACTTGCAAAGCAGTTGTGTGAGGTGGACCAGAGGCAGAAGGTTCTCCCAATAACAAGCCTTCCCCTTTTTCTTTACGGCCAAGTGTTTTCCTTCTCCCCTTTTTTAGCAACGCTTTTTAGACTTCTTTGGATTCCTAATTACGGCTCACCAAAAGCCTATCATGCGCTGGAGACCAAATGCAAGTGAAGGGGATGCAGGGACCCTGTTAATGCAGTTGACTTTGTAGTCTTTGGTTCACAGAGACAAATGAAGATTCAGCAACTACGGGGAAGACATCACGATCCGTGCCAAGAGCAAGAAGGAAGCATCGAAGCTGCAACAACCCAAAGGCTCCGTTCTTCATTTCAGAAGACTGGAGCATTTAGGTAACAAGCAAAGGCACAGAAGTGGGGTGTGTGTGTGTGTGTGGACCCCCTTCAAGAGATGGGGAATTCCTCTCTTTGCGTGGTTTCCAGAAAGTGGAACTTCTGTCCTCTCCTCTTTATGTTTGAAAAACCACCATTTTCTGTTTTAGCCAAACTATAAACTTTCTTCTGGCAAGCAGCATCAGACATGGATTTGAACTGAGCTCCTTCCTACCTTCTTGTCAAAGGCTCTGTCCCCCGTCAAAGGGGCCTTCGGAAGGCTTGCTCGGATGGGCATTTGGAGCTCCGGTTTAAACAGAACAGAATCCCATGTGAAAAAGCACAGAATTTCAGCCAATTAAGCCAAATGACGCTTAACATTACTTGCCGATGCCAAGAGGTTCGAGTAAACATACGAGGAGGAGGAGGAGGAGGAGGAGGAGGAGGAGGAGGAAGGGGAGGCCTGAGGGGTGGAGGGAGCCAGAAGCCACTTCAGCCTCCCATCGTGGGGACACCCTCTTGGTCTCCAAACACACACACACACACCCCGCTCGACATCATCCGTCAGGGGGGCTGCTGACTTACCAGTAGGTACTGTAACTGCTACAATCCATGCACACCATGTGCTGAACCTTTTCTGGCTTTTCTGCTTTCTTGTGGTTCATTAAAGCAACTTGAGCATCTTCATAATGCTTCTTGGCATGGCCGTTGACATACCTGATAGGATCAAGAGAGAAATAAAAGGGAGAAATTTTGGAAGCCTTCCCCACAGAAGGGCCTGCTGTCTCGGACATGTAAACAAGCTCGAAGGGCAGCAACTGCATCGGCTCCCGTTTAATATCGCCCAATTTCTTTCAGTACAACTCAGCAGGTTTTCAAAAACAGATTCAAAACGCTGGAAGTTTTGGAAGGGTAAGAGATTGGAAGGGTCCTTCTATCAGTTTTGTTGGGTTTATAGTCCTGCTGCTGATCCAAAGAAAGGGAATGTCAAATATTTTGAGAAAAAGCAATAAAAGGGTGGTTTTACCTCCCTTGCCATTTTACACGGCAATGTGAAGTATTCTTGCCTCGGGACACCCCCAGGAGTCTGGAGAAGGCCTACGGTTTGCCAGCACCCACATAAAGCAGCTGCAGGGGTCTGTCTGTCTGTCCGTCCCGCCTGCCTGCCTGCCGCAAAAGCAGGACAGCCTCATGGGAACTGGGGACAGGTGGCTGTTCCCTCGCCAAACCCTCAAGCGCTTCTACCAAATGTGGGTAGCGATGGGCTCTTCTCCCTGCATACCAGACCACTCTGAAGCAAGGGACGGGACTACGGATGGAATCCTAGCCAGCCTTCCCCGGAGGGGCTCATGGGCCAACCTGCAGGAGTTCAGTCCAGACCGAAGGCCTACGCCAAAGTCCTCCTCAAGATGTTGTCGTCCCAGGACACAGAGAAGCCGGGGGGGGGGCGCTGTGAAAATAGCACCTCTGGGAACTTGTGTGCCACACTCACCTTCCACAGTGGACACTTGAACAAGTCAGGCAGATCCAGGGACTTTTGTTAGAGCGGCACACTATTGGGGTAAGAAGAAATCAGACAAAAATCACTCACAAAGATGACATTCCTGCTCCATGAAACAACTGTCACAGTAAGAGTCGTGCTGCATGGACTTTAACATTAAATATTCAGTAATTATATAAGCAGGAAGGTGGGATTTAAATTTAAGTTTTTCCATATGAAATATGTTCAGTTGCATACTTTACTCCCCCATCGTATTTTAGCCACTTGGGTTTGATGTATTTAATGCTCAGTACTAAAAATAAAAATAAAATAAAACCAACCACATAATTAGCAGCATAATACAGTTATAGTGGGTGCATTATGAGTTATTTAGGAAGCTAAACTGAGGAATCAAAGCGATCACTGTACCAGATTTGCAACTGATCCGCCAGAGCATATACAAAGTGCAATGACCATATAGCTCATTATGGTATCTCCAACTGCAGAGCATGAAGAAGATTTAATGCACAGCTAATTGGGCAACCAATATGTTTCACACAACACCAGGGCCCTTTGGCTACTGTCCACCTGGGAAAGGCAGGCAGGGTTCATGAGCCATTGGCTAAATCTCACGGAATCTCCAAATTGGCCGTGGCTTGAGGTGTAGCCACTGTCGCTTAACATCTAAAAAAACAAAACAAAAAGGCTTGACTTTGAACGGTTGAAACCTCCTTGTCTTAATCTAAATGTCTTTCTCTCTCAAGTGCAGAACGCTGCCAACCCCGATGTTTATAGCCATTTGTCAGTTCTTATACACCACCAAGCTGTAGTTAAGCTCCATTAACTTGGTGCGCTGGAAAAAGGTGTAACAGATCGCACTTTTCACAGATGGCTAACTGGTCTTAAATATTCGATTCTCCATTGGAGAACTTAGTGCAGATATTCTCCAAGGCTGGCAGTAAGTCCTTTTTAAGTCTAAGAACAGCATCAAATACTCGTCGAGGAGGGATGTGGTGAAAAATAAAATCAGTGATGGTGTAAAGAAGCCTGGAGTCACATCCTCCTTTTTGGCAACTTCCTGTTAACTGAGTAATTCAGAAAGTATATTTTCTATTGCATAATAGAACGGAAACAATGCCATGGTTTCCACAAGACTCTGAAATGCCCAAGGGCCCTTTTCTTGAAGGGCCCCTATTGATGTGCAATAACCAGACCCTTCCTTGTGAATGGTGGAAATAGGCTGCCATAATGAACTGCTTCCTGCAGGGAGGCCTGTACAGCTGGAGTGCAGAAGCCGGCAATTCTGAACCAGTCAGAGCAAAACTGCCAGCTTCAAACTCCGATACCGGTGCAGAATTCCCACAGGCTGTGAGGACCCCTTCCTTCCCTCTCTTCAGAGTGTGGGTACTCAACCTTTGGATTCATCCCGACATCTCAAGCCCTTCCCTTCCCTTTGTTTGCTTTCTGTGCTGGGCAAACAAGAGGGCCCAGAAACTGTAGCCCTCACTCTGGGTTCTGCTGGCACACACCGAGAAGGAAAGGATGGGCCAGGCCTCTCAAGTATTTCCCCCAAAGAATAGAAGGCTGACCGGGATAAACACGGCCCCCGGCAGCCGCAAAAGAGGAACTCCTAGAACCCTTCTTACACCCTGCCTCCTCGTGCCTCGTCACTGCCCCCCTTTCCACTTCTGCTTCGGAAGGTGGCACGGAGTGGTCAAGCCCCTAGGAGGCTTATTCACCCACCAGGAGACCTGGAAAAAACACCCCCCCAAACATCTCCTCCTAAGCTTCTCTTTCGCTTGTTCCTCACCTGCCTGTTTTGCCCTGAAAAGCAGGAAGACACTGCAGGGGTAGCCAGAATATGAGCAAGTTCTCCTTCTTCTTCTTTGTCTCACAACTATTGTGATGCTGCTGAGTGGAAAGTGAACTAGGCAACATTCATAGCTGCCAAGAGAGCAATTAAGGTCAATGTGTAACCAAATGAGGGCTGCATTCATTCACCTGGTAAAGGAGCCAGGACAAAGGTGAAGGTCAGGTGCTTTCATATTCCAAACAGAATGCAAGTCATCCTGGAAACAGCTTAATCTTTGTGTCAAAAAATTAACCTTGGTGGCCAAAAGATTTTTGAAACAACAGTAAGAAATGCCACATCTTACCAAAATCAGAGAAGGAACTGGGCCCTCTCAGGGCTGCTTCGGTCCTCTTAACTTTCATCAGTGAAAAGTATCTGCAGCTCAGAAAAACCAGCAATCTTCTGAACTGGAGACCACAATCAGCTAACACAGTAATTGTAGATTTTCTTTGCTTTCGGGATACAAACCCTTTCGGGATACTACAGCAGCTTCCATTACTCCTTTTCTAGTTTTGTATATGAAGGCTGCAACTCTGACCTAAATACGAAATGTCTCTCAGCCAGCAGGATGGAAGAGGCATGGAGAGCTCTCCATGGTCCAGCGACAGTTTCCTCTCCGCAGGCAGAAGCACCTGGGTGGCCTCTGCCAGGCTGGGAAGTCCTGCACATATGTCTAGCCTGCCTGGTTGGCCCTGGCATGGAAGGCAGCAAGGGAAGAACTCTGCTGGAGGGGCGGATGACAGAAAGCCCCAGAAGGTGGCAGCGGCAGTACGGTGGCCAAGAAAACTACTACATGGATGTCCATAAAGTCACCCACAGAAGCTTACTTTTTTTAAAAAAAGAAATATTTACTTCGTTAAAAGCTCATTTCCACAATATCCTGCAGTGGACCACTCACCACGCCGGGGCCAGGTTTTCACTTGGCAAAAATTAATCAGCTTGGAAGATAGCAGACTAAGTTATAAGACAGACAAGCCTTAAGCTACTTCATTGGGCATCATCAGAGCCGGCAATGGGATCATTTAAGTCCATCTGTTAGCATTTTTTCCAGTGCAGCAAAACCACTCCAAGCCTTGACATTTATACAGCAGCAAGACAAGTTTTTTTTTGTTTTAATTCCATAAATTATAACGCAATTCAGTTTCTCCACATTAGGAAAACATCCTTGTATTGTTTGTCATCAAAGCAAGGAAAACATCCAGGAATATCACTCACTGCATTCCTTCCTTGCGGAACAAATGAGAGGGTTTTCAAAGAAGAGTTGTGAAATTTCACTTTTAAAACTCCCTAAACAGACTGGAATATAGGACGTTTATTTGTTCCGGCCCAGAATTCCATGGCCTTATATTACAAAACTACTCAAAGCACCACTCAAAGTACACAAATTATTCAACAATTGTTTAGACAGGCCAAAACAAATTCAGATAAAATCTTGGATGTTATCTAAATGATGATTATATAATTTTGATGATGTCGGTCTTAGTAAGCATTCTCAAAGTTGATGGGGCTGATATTAAGAATGTTGTATGACTTATTACTTGCCTTAATTGCAAGGGGCTTTAGGCGGTATAAGGGATATAAAACATAGAAACAAAATACATCACAATACAAAGAAGGAACAGTAAACAGCAGCACAACAATTGAAACGTGATGATTATTTTCAACCTGAGACGGATTTCTAACAGACAACTATTTTTGGCACAAATGTTTGCTCCAACAGGTTTGCTCTTAATGCAAGACATAAACTTTGCAAACATTGAGCTATTCCCTGGGCAAGGGCTGCTTTCTCTCTCCCTTATAAAACCCACCAGCTGAGACTTCTTTTGCTTTAATTCATTTCTTGGAGAGGAGGAGACCAGGGAGCCGGGATCCTTTTAAGCCTGGCGCTTCTACAGGGCACAACATCCAATGAGGGACGGTAGGGAATCGCCCTTCGCTCTCCAAGGGGGCTAAGGAGGCCAAACGAGCCACGGGCAGAAGGTAAAAGGGGGGCAAAACCGAAAAGTGGCCTCGGAAGCCGAAGGCGGGGATCTCGGGCAAAGAGACCGCCCGCTTTGGCCCGGCGGGGCTGGAGGAAAAGCAGCTGCCAAGGGGGCGGGTGGGGGAGCCCCACGTGTGCGGGACCCCCTTTCAGAACCGGCCCTGCACGAAGGGCCGCAAACCCCCCGGGGCGGGGCAGGCAGGAGGCCGGCTGGGCCGAAGCGGCCCCCGCCCGGGAGACGTGGGGCCAGCCGCCCCCCCGGCGCAGACCGGCCCCCCTCACAGGGTGGACACAGCAGAAAACGGCCGAAGCGGAGCCGCTCCGAGCAACCGGGGCGGGCGGGCGGGAGCCTTCGGGGCCCCGGGCTCTCCAGAGCGGCTGGACTCCAACTCCCAGCATGCCCCGCCCCGCCCGGCTCCGCTTTGTCGGGCTGGGGGATTCTGGGAGTGGAAGTCCGCCCTCCCGCGAGCGCCCCCCGCGGCCTTCGCAGCCCAGGCCGGAGCCCCTTTATGACAGCGCCGCCGCCGCCGCCGCCCCCCACCCCGGCTGGGGGACCCCCGGCACGAGGCGCCCCGGAGGCCCGCGGGCGGGGAGGGGTGGCACTCACCGCTGCAGCACCACGAGGAGGGCGAGCCCTGCGGGAACTTGGCCGAGTCGGGCGCGAGGCAGACGCTGGCGCCCAGGTGCGGGCACTCCATGGCGGCGGCGCCGATGCCCGCCGGCCTCCTCCGCTCCTCGCCCTGCGTCGCCCCACGCACGCACGCACACGCCGACGCACTGCGCCTGCGCCGCACGCGGACACCGCCGCCCGCGCTCCGCCTGCCGGGTTTTCCGATCGCGACGCCCAAAGGACACGCCCCCCCTCCCCGCGGCGCCTCCCTTCCGGCCGCGGCTGGTCCTCCCAGCGGGTTTTCCGCTCGGCCTCCCGCCCCTCGGGGCCAGGATCACTTCCGGCCGCGGAGCGAAGGCGAGGCCTGAGCGCCCCGCCCTCCCGCCCGGCCCCGCATCGCTCCAGAGGCGGCGGCTGCAGTTCCCGGCTAGCCGCCAGGGGGAGCCGCTCCCGAGCCGGGTCTCCGCCGACGGGGGTGGAGGGGGCTCCTGCCCGGCTCCGGCCTCCGGGAGCCCCTGCCGAAGGCGCCTGGCCAGCGCTGCCTCCTTCGGGCCCCGGGGACCCCCCTCTGCTGCGGGCGCCCCGACTGCACCCGGGCCTCGTCCGGCTCCATGTTGCCAAAAGAGCCTCCGCGGTCAGCGTGTTTCGGGTAAACCTCCGACGGGGATGGTGGCTTGTCCTTCGTTTCCCCACCTCTTTCCCCCCCCCTGGCAGCCGTGGAGGGCCCCGGGGAGCCCTTTGCAGGGGCCCCTGGAAGAAGCCCGGAGGCGGTGGGAGCCGCGCTCCGCTTCGCCCTCCTTGGAGCCGTCCAGTGTTTCCGGCTGGGAATCATGGGCCGCTGGAATTTGGCCTTGGAAAGGATAGGACGGGGCCGTTTCAGGCCTCCCGGGCTTTTCCTGGCCTCCTTCGCTCCAGGCGACCCCCCCCAGCCAGCCAGCCAGCCAGCCAGCCAGCCAGCCAGCCCGCCTCCCTCCCATTGAAGCACCTCTTTGACCAAGGACCTGGCCACTAATGACAGTGGCCGAAACCCAAACCTTCAAATGAATAACTCTGTCCACCTTTCTGGTCCTCCCTTATTTTCGCTCCAGGCTATAAAAAGACGCTTCAAACTTCAGAATTAGTTTCCCCCAGTTTATTTTGGAAGAGCCGCCGGAGTGGATCTCAAGCAGTGGAAAGGCCCACTGACAACCACCTCTCCAGCTCTGGGCCGGCTGGCAGGGCGGCCCTTTGCTCACCCATTCGAGGCCCTTTTCCTGGGCCCCGGTCAGCCCTAAAACTTGCAGGGTATCTCGATTGTGGTCAGGGGTTTAGAGCAATCCCAAAACACCAGGAACCCCTGTGAGGCATCCCCTTGCTGGGTCCTTTTAAAAGCTTGTCAGAGATCACCGCATCCCCTGGAAACGGGGCAAGATCTGCGGAAGGGCATTGGGTGAGGAAAGATGGGTTTGAACAGGGGCCCAGTCACGTTGCTTGTGTCGTGGGGCGGAGAGGGCAGGGAATATTGGAGGGGAACCTCCAATCCACAATACAAAATAATAATAATAATAATAATAATAATAATAATAATAATAATAATAATAATAATAATAATACTGCATTGGTATAAAAGAATTGATATCCAACTATCCTCCCTCTTACCCAGGCTCAGCCAAATAATGCCAAGAAGGCCTAGGGGAGCATCAGGCTGGCCGAGAAGAGCCCTCGCCTCTCGGCCATGTCCAGATGTTGGTTGGCTCTCAGCCATTCCCATTGGCATCTTCTCTCCCCGCTGAAGTCAGTGCCAGAGATAAAATGGGAATTGGGTGGAGTCCGCAGACCTTCTGTCAGGCTCTATTTTGAAACAGATGCTTATAGGTGCGGTGGGCAAACCACCCCAGACAAAGAAACTGCCGAAAAATAGAATTTCTCCCAGGAGGGTCTCACCTACTGGTGCTCAGGGCAGGATTCTCTGACCAGATCCAAAGTAATCCACCTGACTGAAATGCTCCTGATCCTTTCAGATTTGAGATCTGGGGCTCCTGTCTGCCAGTGAAAAGCCTCCCCCCCAGACACACACACACACACACACAACCTGCTTTTAATTGTTAAAGGAGAATGATTTATTGCTTTCAGTGCTAAAAATGTTGCCCTCTTTTTATGGCATTTCTTGTAATGTCACCAAGACAATCCTAGGAATAGATTGACATTGAAATATGGTTTTCTCCCTGCAAAATATCGAACAAGGCTGGGAATGTGGGGCAGGAGTCCCCACTTTCTCCCTCCTATCCCATATTTCCCCGCCCCGGACTGCTTCAGGGTTTATTGGTTGTGAGCAAGACTGGGGAGGCAAAACTGACCCTCCAAAGAGGATGGTCATTGAAGGGATCCCACACCCAGCCAGGAAGGCAAGGCCAGCGGAAGAAAGCAAGGCCCGCCCCAGAAACAGGGGTTCACTCGCAGAGGCTTCTCCTGCAGGGTTCTGTGGCTCAAGGCTTTGGGAGAGACATGCTGTAGAAGCAGGGGAGGCAGGGAGAAGAAACGTGGGAACTGATGAGCAGCCTGGCTCCTCGGGGCTCCTGCAGAATTTCTACCCGCCAACCTTTCTCCCGGGAGGCCTCCGGAAAGCCCTTCCTCTAAGCCAGCCCCAGAGGGGCACCAGAGGCAGCTAATTGCTGATGGCCCTCCTGGAGGGGGTCAGGTTCGTGCTTGGCCTCTCCCCCAATTGGGCTCAAGCTAAGGGGGAGCCGGGCTTTCCCACAGCCGGCCCTCTTGCGCTTGGTGGCTCCTGAAGGGCTCCGGCCAGATCATGGTGCTGGCCAAGGCCTGGGCTGCCAAGGCAAGGAAGTGCCCAGTGGCTTCCTCGTAAACTGTCACGGCATCAAGATGGGCAGGTGGAGCTTGACCAAAGCCACAAAAGAATCAGGCAAAGGGCCAAGAGCAGGAAGGGACCCTGCGGGTCTCAGGGGGCTCCGTTGCTGTCGGAGAGCCGGATGAAGGGCATTCCGAGCAGCTGAGCAGGTGCTCTACGCAAGGAGGCTGAAGGTCAGAATCAATATTTCATGCCAGGCCTTCCAAAGCGGTGTGTCTTGGCTTCAGCAACTTGAGGATGTGTGGACTTCAACTCCCAGAGTGCCGCAGCCCCCATGAAGTGGAGAAGCCCCCTCCTGAATTCAGCCCGAGAGGCTCGCAAAGGCCTCCTGGCTGCTCCTGGGGTGCTCAGAGGGCAGGTCTCTTCCTGCGGCCTCTTCTGGGAGGAAAGAGCCAAGAGAGACGGGCGGCTTGACTCATCTCCTGATTCAGCCTCGTGGTTCCTCCACAGGTGGGTTTGCAGCCCTGTTGTGCAACTTTCTCTGGCTCAGGCAGAAGGAGCATTTCTCGTTTGTTCAGCTCATGGGCAGCCCTCCAAGTCACGTCTAAGCACCATGAGGATCTCTGAATGCCTCCCTGGCGTGCCGGCTCCAGCCTCCAGCCTGGCTTCCACGTGTCTTCTCCCCCCTGTGCGCTTTCCTCAGGGTTTTTCCTCAGGAAATAGGACACAACGGACAACATCGACCCCTTTGGGGAAAAGCCGGCCTGCCTCCTCCTTCCCCTCGGGGGACCCCCCCTCCAGCTGCATTTCAACATGGTTTGTATGGTGGTTGTTTTGGTGTAAGGAACCCAGGGCATCCCTCATCCCTGGCAAGGCGCCTGCCCAGGGTCAGCCAGGGAATGCCATCGCATGGGAAGGCTGGCGCTGGACCCCCATAGGTCTCGCTGGGTCAGGCCCCCTTGGGAAAGCAGGAATGGGGGCCAGCGCCTCTCCATGAAGGCCAGGCCATCGTCCTGGGGCTGACCTTGGGCAGGACAAGAAACTTTCCAAGACTCTTCCTGGCAGCTCTTCTCAAAGTCACCTTCAGGAGGAAGAATGTGTGCCTGTGTGAGGTGAAGGGAGGTGTGCCAAAGACCTGCAGCTACACGTGCAGGCCTCTCTGTAGCCCTGATGCACTCCCCACTCCCCAGCAATTACGCTGCAGCCTGTGGGCTGGAAGCAAACACATGCTTCAGCCTGACTTGGGGGCCCCGAGGAGGCAGGGAAGCTGGCTCGAGCACTGGGCATCACCTGATGGACGCTCCTGTCCAGAGAAGCACATTTGTGCCCCTAGTTAATGGCTGTTTCTTTTTTCAGCCGGTGCTGTTGATTTCTTCTTGGTGACAGCAAACCTAGAGCCACATGGTGTCCCTATCAATACAATCAAGGAATAGAGTAGAGGAAGCCTCTTCCACTTGGGTTCTGAAAATGCAGCCTGGACATTGGTGACTGTATTATACTGAATTATCTCCCTGCGTTGTTTCCCCTCCTGGCTCACTCCTGACAACATCAGCTAGCCAGAATGATGGTAGCTGTAGTCCAGTTCTCCTGGAAAATGACCTGGGGGGACACTGTGCATGAGAGATCGATTTTCACAGATTCCATAAAACACTCCAGGAAATTAAATTTTGCATTTGGCAAAGAAAAGCATTTTTTGTATTATGCATTAAAACATTTCCATACCATATCCTGTAAAGTATCTCAAACCTATTTACAGTCGGATTTGAGAACAAGAGTTCTGTAAGGAAAAACACTGAACGTAAGACACAGACAAAACATAGGTGAAAGATAGCAGAAAGTACTTGCAAGAAAGGCAGAGGGAACAGAGGGCCACTTGGGAGAGTCTCAAACAAGGAAAGAGCCCTTCAGAAGAATGCTGGGGCAGTGAACGAGATGAAGAGATGCTATTTATTTTGGTCAATAACCAGATAAAGCAGAGCAAATATAAATTACAGCAGAGAGGAAAAACAAACATATCCACAGAGGCTATGAGGATTCTGTCACGTTCTGGAGCCCGCTGCTTTTACATGTTCAGAGTGGATAACTTGGCTAGTTTCCGCTGCTGAAGTTTTTTAAATGTTGTAAGCCACCTGGAGTCACCGTTGTGTGAGTTGGGTGGCTATAAAAATGCGTTTAATAAAATTTCTCAAACAGTTATGGGTCTCCAACTCCCAGTCCAGGAAAGGGGGCAGTCAAGAAGCCAGAGAAGGCAGCCACTCCCACTCACTGAAGCTTTTGGCCCTCTGGAGATCAGGCTGGCTCCAGCAGCACCTGGAAGGGCACCCCAAGTTTCTCAGGTAAGGGCAGCATCCTCTGAAGAGACACGTTTCTCTTCCAGTGGAGGCAGAAAAAAGGATTCCTCCCAAGTCCAGCGCCTGGATTGGCCACAGCTGCCTCACAGCCTCTATTTTCACCCCATTCCTGGGAATCTAACGCTGCAATTTGATGTTTTTCTTTTTTAATGGCATGTTTGAATAACCGCGCGGCTAAATTGCTCCTATTTTCCAGGACATTTTTCCAAATTTGAGTTTGGGTACGCTAGCGACTCAAAACCGGAGTGTTGCTGCAAAGCTAGTCAGGGACAGTGCAAAAAGAACAGACATCAATCCATTGCTGACAGGGACATAAGAGTTCGGGGGGGGGGCAGAAAGTGGGAGATTGCCCCCCAGTTCTGACCTCCAGTTCCAGAATAGCAGTTTGGGGGCTGCCAGGCAAAAGGCCCTGCCAGTCCTAGCAAAAGGAAGCCGAAGGAGAGAGAGAAATGGGTTGGGGTCTTTTGGAGACTTGCGCAGCAATCAAGGGTGAAGAGAGCCACAGCCCCCCCAGGCACAGTGCAGCATCCCTCTTGGGATGAAGGGGAAAGGCACAGCCTGGGCCCCAAAGGAAGAGGCTGAAAATCCTTTGAAGCTGCAGGCCAAGCAGGGAGCAGCCTGAAGAGCTGCAGGAGGAGGAAAGAAAAGCGCCCTGAAGTGGTGCAAGTGCCCAAACTCCCCATAGCTGCCCAAGAAAAGGGGCCACCACCAAAGGAACAAAACGGGGTGGGGGCCGGGGAGAGGCCCCCGGGCGCTTCGCTGCCTCCCTTCCTGGTGCTCCGGGGCTTTGACGGGCACTAAAGCCCAGTCAATGGCTTGGAACGCGGAGCGATCCGTCGGGGAAAACCCGAAAGACAAGGAAGTGAAGGGTGCGGGCGATGGGCTCGGGAGTCCGGCCCCTGCGGGGGGGGAGGGCGACAGAGGGGCGGCTCCCGGGGGCCGGTCGTCGGCTGACATCACGGCTCGGGGGCGCTGGGCAGGCGGAGCGAAGCTCGCCGCTCGGGCAGCCCACAGGTACCAACCGATGAGGCAGGACAGGAGCCGCACGACGGCCGAGATGCCCGCCCTGCTCGCCGCCCTGCTCGCCCTCTTGCTCCACGCTCACCTCTGCAGGCCGGCCCCGCTGAACGGTAATGCCTGCCCTGGCGGGGAGGGTCTTCCTGGGGCTGGGAGCGACCCGCGCCAGCCGGGGCAGCCCCCCCCATCCCCCGGCAAGGGCGCTGCAAGTGCTGGCGGGTGGGTGGGGGGCTTCAGCTCTGAGCCCCCCGCCCCGTCCGCCGCTCCGGGGAAGAGAAACCGCTCAGAGCGGAAGCCGCTTGCCGGGAGAATATCGCAGCGCGTTGTTTCGTGCCGGCTTCGGATGATGGTTTCAGGAACCTTCTAAGGCAGGGGTCTCCAACCTTGGCCACTTTCAGCCTGGCGGACTTCAACTCCCAGAATCCCCCAGCCAGCAACGGGAGTTGAAGTGGCCAAGGTTGGAGACCCCCGTTCTAAGGGATCCTCTCCGGGGAGGGCGACGTCGAGGCTTCCAGCCAGAAGCCGGAGAAAGACAAGGCAACTCCCTGGCGGGGCGGCGGGGGTCTCCAGAGGCCGCGGCGGGGGTTGAGACCCTCCAAGACCTCCATCTCCAGCGGAGTCGGCTACCAGCCTCCAATTGGACTCTCAAATTGCAAATGGAGACGTGGGCACTCGTATTTTTCTTAGCTTCATTTTTAAGTGCTTTGGTTTGATTGCATTGCGAACAGTTGCTGGGGTGCATCCACCGTTTCGTTGTACTTGTGCAATGACAAGAAAGTTCTTCTAATCCTAAAGGAGGAAACTCGGCTGCTTCGGAACGAAATCCCTGAACCGAGTTTGGTGAAGAGCGCGAGAGGAGCCGGCCAAGGCGTCGGGGCGTCCTTCGGGCAGTATCCCAGAGACCCCCAAGCCCCGCAGCCGTTGGCCAGGAAGGAAGAGCTCAGGATAGGGTCCTCCCCGCTCCGTCTTTTAGCAGGGGAGAGGGGAGGGGTCGCCTGCAGGGTCTCCTCCCAGACCTTTCTGGGAAGCGAAGGCTTCCACCCTCCTCGTGCACGCCAGGCGCGGGAGATTCCTGCCAGGTTTCTGAGCAGAACCCCGAGGGGAGGACGGAAGAAGCGGCAACGCCTGGAGAAGAGCCGCCTTCCGCTCTCGGTTAAAGGCAAATTGGGAGCCTGAGCCCCCGGTGCCAAACAGAGACGGAAGAGCTGGGGCTGGGGGAGCAGGTGGGCTCAGCAGGCAAAGGGCAGGGGAGCGAGACGCTCCAAGAAATGTTCAGTTCAGTGAATGGGAGTAACCTGACATTTGGGTCGGTGTTGAGCCGCAAGCAACGTGCGGCTTCTCCTCCTCCCGGGTCCTCCAAGGGACATTGCCAGAGACGAGGCTGCTGCACGGAGGGAGCCGCGCATCACAGGCCTTGCTTGCTCCCTGCTTAAGTTGCAGGCACTGCCTGGGGGCAGCTTTTGAAAGGGTGGCGCCCATCTAATCCCCCAAATCAGGTTGATTCACTAAACAGTGTTTCAAAAAAAGAAAAAAGAAAAGGAAGACCCTCCAGGCACAATTGTTCTGCTGCAAATATTCCCTTCTGCTTTTATTGCCCTTCTGGTCTGGCAGAATAGGGGCAGGTTTAATGCTGCTTTAACATGAAGCTCACGTCCCTTTCATTTCCCTTCCAGGATCGAAGTGGTCCTACGTTGGTAAGTCCCCACTTTCATTCATTGGATTAAATCGTATTTGGGTGGCTCCAAGTCGGATTAGATCCAGGGAGCTGCAAGCGACTTCACAGCTGAATCTACTTGGTGCCACAATCTGCCCAACCTCCCATTCGCCCATATAAGCTGCCCATCATGGGATCAAATGGGAGGGGAGCCTTCAGAACTGAGCCCGGCTAAGCCACAGAAATCACTTCAGGAAAGCCACGAAGATGCTTTTGGCCAGCTTGGGGTTGAATGTGTTGTGGGAACGAATGGAGCACTTATTTCCGTAAATTGGGTGAAGCAGATTACCAGCTAAGCCATCTTGTGGGGGGGGGGGAGGGATTCTTCTCAAGCACCTGATAGGTACTCAGACCAGGGGGTCTTTGTGGCAGCTGCCAGTTGCAGAGCCTTCATTGTCTGCTTGAAGCCCTGGTGCCTGCTGGCCCATTGTGGCGGGGGGTGGGGGGCTGAGTGGGAGAAGGGGCCGAGTGGGGGAAGGGGCCCATGGAAGGAGCAGGCATGGGATGACACCTTGACTTGACCCTCTGGAGGTCTTGCTGTCCTAGGTCCTGATGGAGAAAAAGGGTGGCCAAAGAAGTACCCCTTTTGTGGAGGAGTCTTCCAGTCTCCCATTGACTTCCACAATGACATCCTCCAGTTCGACTCCACCCTCCTGCCAGTAGAACTGGAAGGCTACAACGTCTCTGCTGATGTCAAGTTCCTCTTGACCAATAACGGGCATTCAGGTAACAGCAGCTAACAAGGAGGGAGGTGGGGGATTCTGAGGGAACCTGATCAGCCAGGAGCATGACTAATCCAGTCCCATCCTTGGCCTCCAGATGTTCTTCACCGGCCATGCTAGCTAGGGATCACAGCGTTGATGTTCACACATCTGGAGGCACAAAGCTGGGGCAGCCTGGTTTTCAACCTTTGAGCCTTAAAGAAAGACCGCCCTTGGCATTTTCCAAAGTTGAGATCCCTCCTGGGCACCTAATGCTGCCCCGCTTCTGCTCCATCTTCTCTCTCCTCTCTTCTTCTGCAGTAAAAATGAATCTCTCTTCGGCCATGCGCATCCGGAATTTCTCCTTCCGGTACTCGGCAGCGCAACTCCACTTACACTGGGGAAACCGGAACAAGCAGGAAGGATCCGAGCACACGATCAGCGGGAGGCATTTTGCTGCTGAAGTAAGACAATCCAGCCTTTTGGCATGATGCCTGTCCCTGCCCTTAAGGCCATGCTAGGAAACAGGGCATCGGTTTTGCAAATTAGCTAGAGGTGGTTTTCCTCTCTGTGGGATCCCGCATGCCATTACATGAGATCTTTTCTCGGTTTCCATCTTCAATAGAACAGCTGCTGTGGCTTGTGGGATTGAGATATCAGCTGTCTTCCTCCTAGCACCCTCCAGAGGTCTTGGGGTTTGTTTGACCCCCGTTTCTTTCCTCAGATGTCAAAAGTCAGTGGATACAGGAGAGGGAACCCACACAGCCTGGCCAACCTGAAGATGGGTGGAGTTCAACTCTCTAGAACTCTGCTGGCTGGGGAATTCTGGGAGTTGAAGCCCACCCATCTTCCAACTTGGCCAAGTTGAGAAACACTGCCCCGCAGGTGCTCCCTTATCCTCTTCTTTCTCTTCTTCTATCCATGCCATCCTGAACATCCTTTGACCAACACAACATTCTGGGGGCTTCCCCTAACCTCCAAGAACCTGCACCAGCTGTCACTCTTTCCCCCAGGGTGTTCCTTCCTCCAACAAATTCCCCATTTGCAAATAGCTAGTAATCATCTAAGCAAATCCAAGAACAGCCTTTTTCTCCTCCTCTGTTCACTTACGAATTGCTGCGTGGGATAAAATTACCAGACGAACAGCAGTGAGACAACAGGCTCATGTTCTCTAGCCTGGGAAATCATCTTTATCTGCTCATCAGTTTTGTGTCTCTGGTTGCATCATCCCAGTTTCCATGGGAGTCCCAGAGAACGGCCTCCATAGGACCCCTATGACACAATGGGCGGATCCAGCCTCAAATTGTCATTATCCTCAATTCCTCCAATTCATAGCCACAACATTGTTTCATGTCTCAGACTAATTATAAGTCTAGGAAAGGCCTGGGATGCCCCAAAGTCACAATTTAAGGTCATCAACAAAGACAAAAGACTTCAGTTCAGGGTTCAAGCAAGGGAATTCGGAGGCCTGGCTGCACAAGCCCAGGTTCTCCCAGCTGTTAAGCCTTAGAAATCGCACTTACCGTTTCCTTCTCCCTCTGCAGCTGCACATTGTCCATTACAATGCTGACCAATATCTAGATCTGAAATCGGCCATCGACAAGCCCAACGGGCTGGCAGTCTTGGCAATCCTGATGGAGGTAAGGCTTGCACCTTCCCTGGTGGTCTCAGGTGGTCTCTTCCTGCCAGGACCTCTCGATAGTCCAAAGCGCATCCTTTCCACGGGTGAAAGTGGCCCGTCCTTCCTGTCCTGCTGAAGGACCCTTGTCCTGCTGTGAAGCCATTAGCTGAGCTTCCAGAGGGTTTTACTTTGGGGTAGGGATGTCAAACCCCACCTCTCCTGCAGCCCCTTTCAGTTGCTTATTTTTCTAGAGTGATTATTTTGCAAGTGAGCCACTCTGAAGAATTTTTGAGTACAGGCAAAGAAGTCACACTGTGCAAGTGATTATTATTCTAGCAAGAGCAGCTGAGGACTCTCAGAAAGCAGATATAAAGTCAGGAGGACATATCTGCCCTGAAATTAAATCACTGCTGCCCACAAAATTGGCCAAGTTCATTTGCTCTACAAACGAGGGCGTAAATCCAAGGGCTGCAAAGGATTCGGCTTCCCAACCCAAATGCCTCCCCTGGGTCACTTCGCAATAGGTTGCCAAGCCCCTGAATTTGCACCGCTCTCCGTTATGTGAACGGCCAAGAGGTTTTTCCTGCAGTATTGTACCCTGCGGTGTGGATGTGCCTCTCCTGCTCCGAGGCCCACTGGTGGCCAGGCCTGTGCTTGACCGCAAGGTTCTTCCAATAGGAAATGACCACTGTCGCTTTCCTTACAGGAGGGAGATTTCAACCCATCCTTTGAGAAGATCTTCAGCCATTTCCAACATGTGAAGTACAAAGGTAGGAGAGACGTTTTTGTGGCTGAGAAGGCGGCCCTGAACAGCCAACAGAAGATACTCAGTCCCTATAAGAGCAATTAATCCCTTGCTTTTGGTGTCGGGTTAACTGGCAATGTGGACAGTTGCAGTATGTGTGTGTGTGTGTGTATATGTATACGCGCACACACACACACACATACCAATCCGACTTACAAAATACCAGAACAAGGCAGAACAGACTAAACTGTTTACAAGCTAGCTGCAGTCAAGACTGGATCTTTTCTGCCACTGTTTGATCCACTCTCTCTCCTCTCTCTCTCTGCTTGACTCACCTTCCCAATTTTCTTTGCCTAAATGACAGTAAACAAACTCTGAACTCTGGTGTTTGTCCAGATGACAAAAGCACCACCTCAGCCGCGTGTTCAAACACATGGAATGGATTTTCAGCAGGTGGCCACATGGGCTGGCTGGCCCGACCTTGGTCTATCTTTACAGCAAAACATCTGGATTCTTTGGCTGGATGCAAACACACACACACCCATCACCGGGGCTGGCTGCAGAAAGCCTTAACTAAGTTGGCTGGGTTGAATTATCTGAATGCTTAAAGAAAATGGCTAAATATTTAGGGAATGTTCCATCCAGAATCAAAACTGACAGGTGGAAACTGCTTCAATCCAGCTGATGCAGCGGCTGCTTTCTTTCAGATCAAGAAACAATTGTTCCAGGTTTCAACGTCCGAGATTTGCTCCCAGATAGACTAGATGACTACTATCGCTATGAAGGGTCTCTGACCACTCCTCCATGCTATCCAAGTGTCCTCTGGACAGTTTTCCGAAAACCCGTAGAAGTTTCAACGCAACAGGCAAGTTCCATAAAGCGCAAATTACATTCAGGGAACAGAAGTGATTTTGCAGGTAACTCCAGGAAAAGCATAATTCCCTCTAGTGCTTTCCAGGCTTCCTAGGGGCCTGATAAGGACTGATCCTGTTACAGATGTTTCCTCCTTTTGGGATTTCATTTCTAAAAAGTAAAACTATCCAAGTTCATTTAACTGCGAGCCACAGAGCGAACGAAGGGATATATCGTCCACTTGTATAATTGCAGCTCCCTTTTTACTTCCCACAGTCCATTCCCTTCATAAGAATCCGACTAATTCAGAGTCTTCTTAGCTCCATACTTTTGGCAGAATTACAAAAAATGCCCTTTTTATGCAGTTGTTTCCACCACAATCGGCAGTCGGAGCTCCTCAGCCTATAGGCCCTGGCAACCTTCCCTTGGGGAAAAGACACTTGCCCGAGAGTAGCTGCTCCTCTCCTCCTGCAGGTGCGATTGCTAACTGGAGAATCTTTGCTCACAGCTGCTGGCGCTCGAAACCACCCTCTACTGCACAGAGTCCAATGACCCGGCCCCTCTGGAAATGGTGGACAACTTCCGAAGAGTTCAGGAATTTGACGAGAGGATGGTTTCCGTCTCCTTCCAACAAGGTAGGCCACAGGAAAGGCCCCCTTCCAAGGTGGTTTATCACAATGATGAGGGCGGCTGAGGTTGACTTGAACTAGAGATGAAGTTAGTTTTTTTTCTTCGAAAATGTTTTGTTTTTCATCCAAGAAGCTTCTTCAGTTCAAACAGTTCTACCGTGAGAACCATAGAAGCTTCTTGGATGAGAAGCGAAACGTTTTCAAAGGGGGAAAAAACCGTGTGAAAGTCCAGTTGCCTTTTGGAACAACTGTAACGCAGGGGATGAGAGTCTCCACAGATCCTGATTAGTTTACAGGCCAAGTGGGCAAGACTGGCACCCCCCAGGCAGCCATGTGGGAGGCTCTGAGGCACAGTCCACCCTGCTGTGCCTGCAAGGGCTGGTAATTATACCATCAACTTACTCTAAAAATACGGACTCCAACTTCAGTTTCAAAACAATAACATCTGCATAGAATCACAAGGTACTTTTGGATGAACCTGGAAACGGACACAGCAGTTAGAGCAACCTTAGAATTAAAGGTGGAAGGCTGACCCCTAGGCTGCCCCAGAGACCTTGGTCATCATCAGAGGTCCTTTAGCAAATGTGATAAAACCAGGAATAAAATTCTGGTGTGGAGAGAGGTGCGTCCCACGTAGGCTGGGTAGGTTTCATTTAAATGTTTCTGTTTCCCCCTCAGTGCGGCTTCTTAAAACAGTCCCAGTCAAAGATTCTTTTATAACGCAGGAGTTGTGAGAAAGCGGGTGGGGGGAGCTGTAAACATTTTATAACAAGAGGTTATTTCAGAGGGAACTAAAATATTGACCCCTGCCTTGGAGGATTTAAGAGTCTGAGCAAAATTCAGTATGGGTACCAAAGTTGTCTTATGGGTTGTTGTAAATTGGGCGGAGCACTTAAGAGCAAAGAGCTACCCGAGGAACAAAACTCACATCTACAGTGATAGTTAAAGGGATGCAGCTCAGCTCTCTGCATCGATCAGACTAGGATTTCTCAACCGTATCAACTTTAAGACGTGTGAAGCCCACACGTCTTAAAGTTGACCTAGTTGAGAAACACTGGAGTAGATCTTAAATGCAACGGCCTCTTCCCTCCTAAATTGCTGGATCTAGTGCAGCGTTTCTTCCTAGACCTGTAATCCGCCTGCCTCCCTGGGGTTACCCAGGGCGCTTAGTCCATAGCAGCAGCAGCGGGACAATCTCATGTGCGTCTCAAAGAAACCCCAACTTTGCTTTGCAGGGAGACTCTTTCTGGGGAGGTTCAAAGGATCAGACGAAGCTCTGCAAGAGGTTGAGTTTGACACGTAAAAAGCAGGAAAGGCTCATCACGCTGGGTTGCCCAAATCCATCGTCATGGGTAAAAAATTAGCCATCTAATGGGGGAATGGAAGCTCCAACCACTGCCTCAAGCCTCTCAGTTGGGTTGCAGGACTGACCCACAGTAGCCGTTGTTAAAAACAACAACAGGCCAACCATGGAAGAAACAGGGAAACATAGGAAGGTTGTGTTAGCCAGACTTGTGCAAAGTTATGAACAAGCAGTGATGGAGGATTTTTTGAGGGGGGCAGGAAGACTATATAAATAGCCCCCACTTCAGTCATCCCCAAGTGGGTCAGAGGGATGGGACTGATTTTGGAGTTCCTTCTTTTTAAGGGTACACCAAGATCTGTGTTTCTCAACCTTGGCCACATGAAGATGGGCGAGACTTTAACTCCCAGAATTGCCGAGGGTTAGAGAATTGTGGCAGTTGAAATCCACCCATCTTCAAATGCCCGAGGTTGGGGAAGGCTGATTTTCTAGACCTTCAACATACATTGAGCCAACCTGTGTATCACAGCTATGCATTACAGTCCCTCCCAAGAGAGGCTTGTTGGCAAAGCAAAGCGGAAATCTTAGGGTTGCACGTAAGAAGTTGTAATTTACAAAACAAAAGAGGAACAAAGATGGCTAATTTTTTTTCTTGAAACAAGTTTGAATATATATATATATCTGTATATAGAAATATAGCGATGTTTACACAAGCAATGACTCGTTTGGGAAAGAACAGCCAAGGGGCAGACGCCAGGATTATTGTATTCTTTTCTATTTTTGCAACACTCACAAATTGCAATAAATTCTGCTCCAAGCTTAGCCTTGTACAGAGTATTTCCTTTAAGCATCAAAGGCTGTGATGAAAACCTTCCTGCGCTGAGCACTGTTGCCTGTCCTAGTTGTGTTATACACACCTGGCACATTGTGTAAGTGGAATTAGGCAGCTGCTGCACAACCTGTAGAAAATGTTGCAGAGGCAAACCTGGGAGGAGGCGAGGTGATCTTGTAAGGGCTCTCCTGCGTGGGAGAAGAAAGGCGAGGTGGTGTCTTGGATCAGCAACTTTTTGGATTCTTCCTGAGATTTCCCCACTTAAGACGCTGCACAAACACACCCAGCACACATGCAAGGCAGAGAGAGGGAAAGGGAGGGAAAGGGAGGGGAGGGGAACGGCTGTTTGTCATATTGTAAAGTCCCAGAGTTAGGCAGTTTATTGGGGAGGCGAACCTGAACCCAGGGCAGCAGCTCTCACCCAAGTCCAAATCAACCACGGATCTCCAGGGAAAACCAGAGGGGCTGGACCCAAACATTTGGGGGGAAAGGTCAGGCAGATGAGCTTCCGGGAGTACCAAGCAGGGCAGGCAGACCATGAAGCAGTTCCCGGATGGGATCCCTTCCCCAACCAGCCACTCAAGGGACTGGCATGAGGAAGGCCGTCCCCTTCTCAACTGGCATTTCAAGGCTAACCAGCCAGGTCTATCGGGGCTTTATCTGTAGTCACAGAGCAGCCAGCGGAAGGATCTGTCTATTTGCTCACCTGCATCCCAAATAAACTGACTTTTTGGCCCAAACTGGAATCCAACCAAAGTCACTTCCCTCCCGTGCTGCTAAACTTGACTTGGAGTGACTTTCTGGCATCGTGTCCATGCATGATCCAGCAGCAATGTTCTCCCCCAAAACCTTCTGGATTCTGGTCTATCCTTTTCCAAGGACAGGCAGGAGGCGAGAATCAGCACCGGAACTTCGAGATCCAGGGGAGGTTTGGGGTGCCAGGACAACACCCACAGCGTGCCCAGATCTTTGTGCCTCCCAGCTGGTTTCTGTTTGCCTTGGCAAGCCTCTTCTTTGCTTTAAAAGCACTGGGCAAGAGTAACACCCCGAAGATGCTGGCCTTCGCGAATGGATTCACAGGGTCCCTCCGCCCTGCATTTGCCTTAAGGCAGTTCTTAAGGAGTGACTGTGGAGACCTCGTAATTTATTTAATCCAAAAGCACTGGCTTGAAAAACCGAAGAAAAAAGAACTGGAAACAGATGAGGTGAGCTCAGCCAAGGGTGGCACTTCAAATTAAAGCCTACAGAACGAGCACTGGGGCTATAAGCCGGACTAAAAAAATGGAGAAATGGGGAAAAGATCCAAACAGGTCCAATAGTTTTATGCCCCAGAAGTAAAGGGGAAGTGATAAGTGGCTGAAATTTGGGGATATGGTTATGCTCCGCAGTTGACTAAGCTGTGGCTTTCCTTTCCAGTGGGGGCTACAGCAAGCCAGGCAGTGCAGCAGGTTTGTCGCAATGAGGTCTCATAGGCTGGTTTTAGGAACACTTGAGTACCTGCAAAGACATCACTTCCAGGTTCACCTGTCCCTGCGGCTGGTGGGGCTTCCCAGGCAGGACTTGCCCAGGAGTCTTGGTCATCCAGATCAGTGGCTGCGGGTCTTGGGCTGGTCCTGGCTGGGAAGCCCCACCAATCACTGGGACAGATGATCCTGGAAGTGATGTCTTCCTAAAACTTGGGAGCTTGAAGATGTGTGGACTTCAAGTCCCAGAATTCCCCAGCCAGCCCTCTTCTAGGAAAACAAGAGAAACTTGGCTGGCTGGACAAGAAGATGACCTCCCCTTTTAGTTTTGTCAGTTTGTCAACAGCTGCCCCTCCCCCCCCCAATGCCTGCCACCCAGGACTGGCACTGGGTAAAACGTCTCCTTCCTGCCATTCAGAGGCCAGGATTGTCACCCTCCTTAGAATTGTCTTTGTCCATATTCATTTCAGTGATTTTGCATTTATATTTTGCTTCTCCCTTTTCTCAAGATCCAGCTCCAGTTGAACGCAGCAGCCCAGGTATGTTTGTCTCAAGAGTGCTTGGCATAAAGTGCCCTCCTCAGTGGGGTTTCTATCTCTTCCCTCTGATAACAACTGGAATCAACTGACCTCTAGATCTTCTCCTGCCTGTCTCCTCTCCACGATAACCTCCTGCCCTGCAAGTTATATTAACCTGACTAGTTCAGAATGGATCTATTGGAAACGTCTAAGCAGCATCTCTTTGGTCCTAGACCTTCACAAACTACCCTCATTCCCATGTTCCAAACACACACACATACATCCTTCTTGCAATGAGAGAGCTGAGCAAATCATCCAGTTTGCATAATTTCATTAGCCTTGGAGCCTGGCTCTTATTTCACAGTCTCCATGGCCATTTCATTTCACCTAATAAAAGGACATGGGAAAATGTTCTACGAAAGCTACTTATCTCATCAGGGTTTTACTCCAAGAGCTAATTACAGCACCTGCTCCCAGGAGGAAGGTTCTCCTATTGGCAAGGCCTAATAGTAATTTTTTTCCTCCAACCCCTTGACCCCACTGCAGGTTTTGTCCTCTTTGTGGTATTAGCCAGTGTCCTGTGCATCGTCTTTGTCACCATGGCAGCCTTCTGGCTGATTCGAAGGAAGAGGTAGGTCTTCTGCCTTCTGTCCTGGCTCCCTTCTGTTAACACTTTTCTGCCCCCTGAGCAAAGCTGATCCGCCTGGGCTTGAAATATCCAGGAAAACATGTTCTTTCTGGGGGCCCTGGCCTTCCTACCCTTTCCTGGGTCTGAAAGCCACCTCATTGCTTGCTGCTTGGACATCTGTTCTTGCCGACGCCATTTCACCAGAGGCTCCAAAGGAGAGTCAGCCTTTGCATCAGAAATGGTATCATCCTCGGCTTAGATTAAGGGTATCCAAGCATGGCAACTAAGACTTGTAGACTTGAACTCCCAGGTTTGAAGTTGAGGTCCACAGGTCTTAAAGTTGCCAAGGTTGAACAACCTTAGATTGTTGTTCTTCCAAGCAGAAGAGTCGGACGAAAGCATCAGGTATCAGACAACCTGGCCAGAAGGGACAATTCCCACCTCCAGAAGAGAAATGCCAAAGTCCAGTCATTGTGAGCTTTTCCAGGCACCATCTGTCATCCTGATTGGTCACTAAATTGACCCTTGAGGGGTTGAGGAAGCTCCCTCCATTCTTGCCTGGACTCATGAACTGATAAGCAGCTTCCCGCTACGTGATGGGTTAGGAAAAGAACCATTTTTTATCTGCAGTGCTGATATACGAAGGATTGGTCATTATAGAAGAACTTCATCACAAATGTGAGTTATGAAGATACCTGATGAACCAATAAATGTTCTTTGTTATGGATGTTTTGTGGAATTATCTATCTGCATCTGCATAGCCACAAATCCACCTCTGTGCATGAGATAGGACAAAAAAGTAAAACCCATCACGTACCGATAGAAAGAAAAGCTGTTAGCCACCTGATCAAAAGGGACCCCAACTGTGGTGTGAAGGACCTCTTGTTGACAGGTGTATTTGCACTCAAAAGTAGCAAAGCCCTTTGGAGCTCCTTGTTATTGTCCCCTCTGGCCACTCCAGCCCCGGGACATAAGTGCATAAATGCCCAGCTCCTCTTTCAACCTTGGCTAACTCCACGCTTTTCTTTCCCAGCCTCCAAAGGGCCAAGGAAGAGAAAGGGGTAATCTATAAACCCGCGGTCACCAAGGAGGAAGAGGAGGAGGAGGAGGAGAACATCTCCAAAGCTTAAACCTCTGCAGTGCTCAAGCTTACACACCCTTAACAACTGGATGAGCCAAGCGTTGCTCTCTCTGGGCTATTGGCCAAGTTGGGCTTTTGGATCCCTTGTGTACAGGATTTTAATGGGCGGAGACAAGGTGTTAAAAAATCTCCCTCCAAAGAATCAGATAACTTCTAGGAGAGGTTCAGGGCTTTGCTTAAGATTATAGCATCTAAGTATGATAGTTATGAATAATCATAATATTCTGCCTCAGAAAAGCTACTGTGAATCTACTGAATAGATGAATTTCCTTCCAGCTCCCATAAAATAATTACTGCTGATATTAGGAAAAGATCACTAGGATATTTAAGTGTTCATGGTAACGTCTTAAGGGCACAGGTCTCCAAACTTGGCAAATTTTAAGACTTGTAGGCTTCAACATTCCTAAGTTTGTCTGGCTGAGGAATTCTGGGAGTTGAAGTCCTCAAGTCTTAAAGTGGCCAAGTTTGGTGAGCCCTCCCTGAATTAGCCCTCGAGGCCTAGTTCAGTTTTTTTTGAAGTCCTGCTGATTTTAACAGGAAATACATGTCTTTTTAATCTCTTATATTTAAGTCTAAAATAAGCTATATTAAACATGACTTCTAAGAAATACATGGGGGCTTATCCCATGATGTAGAATTTTAGCTATGTGCTGTGTTTGGGTCTCTGGAAGTGAAGACCAAGCACCTCAGGTTTTAAGAGTTAGTACCAGGCTGAAGGCAGCTACTCCAAGTACAGAATGAGCAAACTGAAGGTCAGATGAAATATTCTGATACTATCTATTCTGAAACCAGGGGGAATTGATGTAATTGGAGAGCTCCATCCATAGTTTCCTTCCTACAGTGACTTATAAGGAAGTTGCAGGTTTGAACAATCTATTATGATGAAAGTCTCCTATAGATAATGTGTAATTTTATATATCATCATACAATAAATATTTTTGTTAAGAGCTTTGAGTTTGTATCTCTCTCACACAGACAAATGTACTGAGAAACACCAAGTGAAATTCTATTCTTGGTTGAAGGCCAGACTATGTTTACACTTTGCATTTTCTGAACTATCCATCAAGTTTTCCAACTCTCGTAAACCACAACAGAGACTTTAACGTCAAAATTGTTAGCTAAAGGTACCAAAATAGTCACCTAAAGGGTTTCAACCACATCTTAGTGGGAAAAGAGACATAAAGTTCTCCAACACAGTTACACCCTTGGCTGCAGCCACCCCCAGAATAAACATCTTCCAGCACTCCCCAGAATTACCCAAAACTCAGGGATCTGCAGGAAATCAGGACACACATTTCTCAAGGGGTGGGTGGAAGCCCCTGCCCCACACCCAGCTCATTTCAATGCAACTCAGTGCATCTTACTTGGTAAGAGTGCCAAAGGGGCACTGGACAAATGCCCCACTGGACATTGATAGGAAGATGGCTCCCACAAGGTGGGACATTCAGCCATGGAAGGTGAAGCACAAGCTTTTTCAAATCCAACCAGCAAAAAGCGAGGCAACCGCAGGATTGAAAACACCTGAAGCACAGGTAGGTCTCTAGGCCAGTCTCTCTCCACCTTGACAACTTTAAGATGATTGGACTTCAACTCCCCAGCCACCTCTGGGGAAACCATCCTGGCCCAGCCTGAGATCCACACGCCTTCAAAAATGTTGATCCAGAATACAGGTTTCACAGTCCTTTTCTCCCAGCCAAGATTTCAAATGTACGCTTGCATTTTCACAAGGATTTAACATAAGAGTACAATCGTATTAATAATGATTAGGAAGTCTTCTGGAAGCAGGGAGCAGGCAGAAAACCAAGGTCCATGAAGTTGAAAGAAGAGGGAGGAGGAAAGAGGAGCCAAAGGTGGATGGTGTGCAGCCACTAAGAAGGAAGGAGATTCATCCTTTTCAAAAGCCAAGCAAAACAAAAGCAACGCTGATTTTGTGCAGAAATAGCAATCAGTATGTGTGATACACATCATCGACTCACACGACTGCAAGACAGTTTGTTCCACCTACCTGCCAGTGCCTGCAAGACCCAAGGACCACGGCTAGCAGGACGTTGAGCTCCTCCATGGTTTACAAGCCACAACAGTAAGGCCCCATCATCATCCTAAGCCACAAACTAACCACATTATGATTTAAAGAGAGGGAACTTCACTGAGTGTGCCTGGATTGTAAACTAGTCCCAAGTCAGCTGAATGGCCTGGATCAGAGCTCTGCTGCCCCCTGGTGGGCACCAGAGGCCAGTCACTCTGTCCATCCAAGAGGAGCCTTGTGCACCTCTTGGGGCAGCTACTCCCCGAATTCCTCAGCCCCCACGAAGGCCCAAGACCCGCAGGAGGCCCCACACAAGGCAAAGCTGTGGCAGAATACCACAGGCCACGTGGTGCTGTCCAGGCGTTCTGGGCCTTGGGTTTAAAGAGCCTATTGTGATGGTCAAGAAAGCGGTCCCCCCTCATCCATGGACATTCACTGAGGGATTCTGGGGCACCCTCATCCCAGCCTTTCTTCCCCTCTTCCTGCTACAGAGGGAAAGAAATGAGGGAGATTTCAAGAAATACAGGAGTTGGGCCTTGGAACACAATACAGTGGAACAACATGGTGGAATAACTCTAGGTAAATTCTAGGTTTGGGGATCATACAAATTTAGAATACAGCCTTCAATTTCATTTGCACATAAAATCACCCGAAAGGCCACAGGAATGCACTTGCATTTTTCAAAAGCTATGTAACTTTCCTTCTAATTGTGAATTATTCTAGAATATAATTTATTTTGACAAAACAAACGAACCCTAATGTTAGAATACGGCAATACCAACACAAAGCTCTATTTCAGTATCATTGACCTTACAATATTTCCTGTTTCATCATTTCTCTAATTACCAAATCCTTTGTCTGTCTTAATTGCAGTTAAAAGCCCTGCGCTCTGCTAAGCAAGTGAGCGACAGACACATCCAGTGCCACATACCAAAGTGACTACCCGTCGTAATGGATTTTATTCTTTCCCATCTGAAAATAAGACGTGGTGAAAGCACGTGGTACATGTACATACCCCATTTATTTTTTAAAAAAGCTGGCAAGTATTATACAAGTACTATACAGAGGTTTCTTCTCCTGATCTCACATGCAGCACAGGAGCCTGAAGGTGGAACCGGGCAGGTAATACTTGAAACACCCCTAAAATCGGGGAGGGGGCGATGAAAGGAGAGGCCGCCTTCTCTCTCTGGGACCAAGGGGAAGGGAAAGCCCTCCATGGGGAGCAAGGTCCAAGGGCCTCTCCCCCCCTCAGAGAAGGGCCAGAAGTCCAGAGCCCAGTCCAGCGGGCAGGGAGTCACGGGGGGGGGGGGCAGGGAGGGGGGCTCCAGTGCCCAGAACTGAGGAGGCCTGGCTTCCTTTGCAAGCGGGCTGCTCTGCTCAAGCAAAGGAGGGGAGGCCGACCCCAACGCCCTGGCTGACCACCTGGCAGAGCCTTGGCCACCGGTCTCTCTATCCTGAGGCCCTTTTCCCAACTGGCCGCCCCTCCGCCGATGTGCTTTGCTGCTGCAGGCCGGCCCCTCTGGAGTGGCCAGGCTGGAGGAGGACAAGAGGCAGGAGGCCATCCCTACCCTGAAGGAGGATCAGCAGGCGCCCTCGGGGCCTCTTGGTGGCTGCCCAGGCGATCGTCCCCCCCCCCCCCCCAGACTAAGGCGGCTGCACTCAGGCAACTGCGGCCTCTTACAAAAAAACCCAGCAGGGAATTCTGTTGTTAAAACAACAGATAGGAACAAAAACTAAATTTTTAACGTTATAAAGGTAAGTTAATTGTGTGTTAACTTTACAACACCAAGCTTAAAGTGGATTTCCTATGGCCTTACTCAAATTATGTACACTGTAGCACAGCTAGAAGTAAGAAAATAGCATTTTTTTTTTCATAAAACAGAGTAAATACCCCAATATGCTGCTGCTTCAAAAAGCACTTTATAACATTTCGACGAGTTGCAGGCTCTCCGGAGGGAACCCCCTCAGAGACGAAGGTTGGTTGGCAGAACCCGAGATATGGAAGGAAAGGAGACCAAGAGGAAAGTGGAGGGAAGGGAGGGCACAACAGGCACGAGTGCCTGGGTTTCACAGCGATGCTGGGAGGGGAGCCTACAATCAGGAGGGACTCGAGGGGGGCACGCTCCCGTCTCAAAGAAAACACTTGGCACCCCTTGGGTGGAAGTGGAGATGAGGCAGACTCTGCCCAGGTGCAGAGAGCAAGGCCTGCCAGGGTGGCTCACCTGCTCCAGGTACTCCCCCCCTCCCCAAGCAAGATGGCCATCAGTGCTCAGGAATGAAACCCTGCCAGGTGAGCTGAGTGGGCTGGCGGGAAGGCAGCGCTTCCCAGGTGAGGCGGTGGAGCCAGGAGTCGGCCCGCACAGCCGTTTGGTTTGGCACGTCAACGAAAGCAAAGCGCCCGTTCAGAGGAGCCCGGTTGTGGCATTGCCCCCCAAGCCCGGAAAGGCGAAGGCAGCTCAGCTTCAGCGAGTCCAAGACGGGGGTCGTGGAGGGCCAAGGAAAGGCCTCACCGAGTCATCGCTTCCTTTTGGGGGGGGGGTGTCCTCTCCGGGCGTTCAGAGTTGCCGCCCGAGGGACACCAGACTCAACCGGATGCCCCAAGAAACAGACCTCGAGCCCCAGCAGAGCCAGACTGAGGGGCGAGGGGGACATCCAGGGGCCACAAAAGCAAACCCACCTGGACCTACGCAGGTTTGTGTGTTTGTGAAACCATCCGAACCCCACAGGAGCCTCTAAGCGCTTTGGGTTTTCCACCTCCACATGATGGTGGCATCCCCGGGGACGGGGGGGAGGGGGATTCAGAACCTGTGCCCACCCGACATGCACGCGTTTCCCACCAGCAGCAGTTCCCCTTTCCAAGGCCACGGAGCCACGGAGACCCCCAGCCCGGCCTGAGAGGCCCCAGCTGTCCCTGGGGAGGGCAGGATAAACAAAGAGGCTGGTAGTTGCTGAAAAGGAAGGAGAGAAACAGACCAAGCCGGCCCACCAAGCAACTACCCTCCACTTGCCTCGATGACCCGGCCCTAACTTTCAACCGAGGACTAAGAGAGATGGGCAAAGAAAATACTCGGCAATTTCTGAAGCAGGCAGTGAAAGAAAGAAAAAAAGAAGGAAGGAAGAAAGAAAGAATGAAAAGGGAGCTCCGGCAGGTGGGACTCTCTCAACTTCACAGCTTCCATGTCCCGGAGGGGGGAGGCGGACGATGGAGCCAACAGAGAGAGAGAGAGAGAGAGAGAGAGAGAGAGAGAGTCCCCTCCATTCTCTCGGTTCCGCCCATCGTTCCAGGTCCAAATGGAGCCCTCAGCAGCAGCCGGGCGGGGGCAGCCTGCGCTCTCAGAGAAGCAGGAAAGGTGTATTTTTTTTTTTCTAGGTATGCTGCAGTCTCTTACGAGGAGTTCATCAAAGCAGCGAGCATCGGAAGAAGCTGCTTTTCTTCGACCGGTTCTCTGTGATCTTCACGGGCCCACTCGCCCCTGCCGCAAGGTTGTCGTTCTAGGCAGAGAGGCAAGGAGGAGGAGGAGGAGATCAGGGTTACTCCGAGGAAAGGGCTGGGGGGTGGGCAAGGGGGGGGAGGGGAGCACTGGGAATTCAAGGGACAGTTTGTAGGTTTCTTTTTGAACTCTGCCAGGTTGGGGGGGGCGGGGGGGTTGGTTTTTGTCTTCTTTTTACTCTGAACCATTCCCCCTTTTCTTTTGAAATAGGAGAGAAGTGGGATTCCCATGAAATTCGGGAAAGGGCCAGGGGTTCAGAAAGTACCAAAGCAGACACTGGCCGGCCCCGTGACAAAAACAGGCATGGGAAATGCTTATGTCAATCTCAGTTGGGCAGGAGGAAGTCCTTCTCAATTGGGCTTCCTGCGCAGGGATTATCCGGCAGGTCAGGGAGAACAATCAGGAAAACAAAGTACTTGCTTTCGTGCAACAGAGCAGGCGACAAAAGTGTCCAGTTTGTGTTTGTTCACCGGTCAGTCCAGGACATCTGGGAAAACCTAAAGCAGGGCTCTCCAACCGTGGCCACTTTGAACCAGCTTTGCTGGCTGGGGAATTGTGGGAGTTGAAGTCCGCCAGGCTTGAAGTGGCCCCGGTGGGAGAGCCCTGATCTAAAGGAGGTGAAACCCTTGGCCTGAAATGGAAGGAGGAAGATCCCCTCCTCCTCGCCTTCAAAGTCACCACCACGTCCTGGGCAAACGGGAAGGAAAGCCACAAATCCCAGGAGGCAAAAGGCTGTTAAGTGTCAAGCCAGGCCTCCTGCCCGAGGGCCCCTGCTCCTCCAAAGGCTTGTTGGCCTAGCCCCGGGTTCGGATTCCCCAGCTGGCCATCCAGGCGGCTGTGGGGGGACCCTCCCTCAGATCCCCCTGCAAAGTGCTCCAAATAAATACAGCAAATGCCAAGGCCGAAGGGGGCTGAAGTGAGACGGTGGGGATGACGGGTTGTAAATCTCTGCAGCCTTTCTTTGACAGCTGGGATATCACAGTTTACAAGTTTATAGCTTACAGATACGCAAGAGAGGAAAATGTGGTTTCTTTACCATAATGGAAGAATATCATAGTGTCCATTGATTTTATTGCCTTTGTGTAATTTTAACCCCCATTGGAATTTTACCTAGTTTGAAATACTTGTTTATTATGCTTCATTACTGTAAAGCCATTTTGTGGCCTGACTTTTTATTGTCCTGATCATTGATCAAATAAACCTTTGCCCTACTAACTGTTGTTAGTTTTTGCTTGTTAATTTTGCCTCTGGTTGGACTGCACCCTGGGGGGTGGGTGGGTGGGCTTCACACCCCTCTTCTCTTTTCTTACCAGGCAGCGGGAGGGGAGGATAAGCCCACGCGGGGCTCCCAGTCCCTCCCCAGCACAGAGGGCCAGGTGCTCAGCCCCTGGAGGGAACATTTCCAGCAGCCTTGGAGCTGCTTAGCCCCACAACCCCGTGCAGAAGCCTGGCTAGTCAGGACATGGGAGCACTTAGAGAAACCAACCATTTTTTTGTTGAGTTTTGTCATAATGTCCCGTGCGAGGGTGAAGAAAGCCTGCAAGGAAGAGAAAGGACCTGATGAGAACTACGAGACCCAAATCGTGTATTTCTTCTTGATTAAACTTGAACCGACTGGCCACCCAACTCCAGAGGACTTCAGACAATGACTTCGGAGTGCAGAATGAAGCCTTTTAGGCGACTATTATGCTTCAGGGGCCTTTCTCAAACGTTGAGCTATGAATTCCAATCCAGAAATTTCCCTCCAAATACCCAGGCTGGCACCCACCCCACCCTCCCCAGATAGGGGTGGCCCCAGTGGGCAGCACCAGCCTTGCCCCCCAGAAGGCAGAAGCCCTGCAGAAGAGTGGAGAATCCGCTTTCTGCCCCTGAAGGGCAAAGCAAGACCTGGGGGCCCCAGTCCCTCTGTGCCAGCCCCTGACGAGACTCGGGGGGGCTGCCAGGTGACCGAGATGGGCTGGCTCTCGTCATCCCCCCGCCCCCTTTTCACCAAAGAGGCCAAGAGGTGCTGGATGGAGCTTTTGCCACAGAGCCACAGACTTTCCAGTCCACAAACACGCCGCAGCAGCCAGGATGTCTTGAAATGCTTGGGAGGCAGAAAGGGCGGGGGGTGTGTGTGTGTCCAGCTGCCCCCCCCCTCTCCCAAGCATCAGCTTCGTGGCTGCAGGTCAGACCCCTGCTGGCACCTACGTGGGGCTTACCTCTTCCACGTTGATGCTGGACTTGGCACTGGTTTCCAGAAATTTGATGCCATAGTCAATTGCTAACTGCAAAATGAGGATTTCAACGGGCAATCAGTCAGATCCAGCAATTTCATGAATGGCAAGTTTGAAGGTAAGTTTTGACCCCTGAAGCCCTTACCTTCTTTAGCTGGGCAACAAGGACACCTGCCTGCAAAACCACCACCAAAGGCAAAACCGGGGTCGGGGGGGAGGAGAATCTGGTGCTCCTGCCTTTCCATCACATTTAGGAGTCGGAAAAGGTGGTGCTGAAACCCTCCTGATTTTTGGCCACCCCGGACTGCCACTGTTCCTCCCCTCCCCCCGCCTCCCAAGGAAAAAGCGGCTCCGATATAAGAAACTCTGTTTTCATGAGATTTACCTTTTCTCCTTTCTCCTTTGAGACTTGCCTTTTGTCATTCATGTCAGATTTGTTGCCCAGGATCATCCTTTCCACATCCGAAGAAGCGTGCTGGGCCGAGGGAGGAGGAAACGGGTTAAGGAGAACAGCCTCACAGGGCCCAAAGCCCTGGGGGGGGGGTGTCTCTCCAGGAAGCCCAGGGCCCACTTCCTGCCCCAGAGTGTCTCCCTTGGCAAGGCCCGTCCTTCTCGGGCCTGCTTTGCACCGAGGGGTAAACAAAGCTTCAGCAATCGGAGGAGGAGAGGAAACTAGTGAGGCCCCAGCCCAAAACTGAGCAGGACTCCTGCCAACGGGAGAGGAAATCTGGGAGGCCAGGACTCAAGGAGAAAAAATGGAACAATGGAAGCTCAAGCGCGGAGAAGTGACGGGCACAAACTCCCTTTGCCCTTGTGTCCGCTTTGTGCCGCAGAAGAGCTCCGCGGGGAGAGGGGGGGATCCTTGGCTGTCTCCCCCAAGGAAAACAAGAGTTGGTCAGTTTCTCCCCCTCCCCCCAAGCCCTTCCCCATCTTCCCTATGGGGGACCCTGCGAAGGCCCCCACGTGGCCGGTGGGCTTCTCATCTCTCCCTTCCAGGCAGGCCTACCTCTTCGATGTTCCTGATCCAGTTTTTAATGTTGTCAAAGGACTTTTCGTTGGTGATATCATAGACCAGCATTATCCCCTGGGGGAGAAACAAAGAGCGCAGCCGTTATCGTTCCACAGCAGCCACAATACGTCCTTCTGTGCCAGTTAAAATCCTTCCTTCATCTCTCCCTCCTGGGTCCACTGTGGATGTCCACGCTTCTTAACTGAGAAGTTCCTCACAAACGAACGGGCTTCCGACGCAGCCACGGCCTCCCTTCCTTCTGTTGCAGCTTCTCCATCCAAGATCCATTCTGGCCTCCTGGCTTCAGTTCGAGACCCCGGCAAGCCCCCTGGGAGGGCAGAGGCAGAGTGCTCCCCCTCCTCTGTGCCCCAGCATCCTGCCTGCAGCTGGAAAGGCCCTGCCCACCCCCTGGCCTCCACAGAGCCTGCCCTGCTCATCAGCAGAAGTAAGAGGAGGCCAGGCTGGTTGAGGAGGAAGGCAGAAGAGCCCCTTGTCCACTCCCACATGCACCCAGGCCCACAGAACCCACTTCCATCCCACGTCTGCGTCAACCATTTCTGACTCTTCTTTTTGGCTGTGGGCTCCTCTGCCACCTCCCTTCTTTGGCCAGCTGTAAACAGTCACCCGGCCACCTTGGCGAAGCTCTTCGAATGGGCCGCAGTTCCCATCCTGCCAATTTGGCTTCTTGTGAAACCTCCACTTAAGGCTTAATGACATCATCCTTACCACCTGCCTTTTTTATTGGGGGGGGCAGGGGACTGAGAGAGGCAAGGCCCCAGACTCTGACCCTCCTGAGCAAGCCCACCAGTGGCTGGCTGCGGCAGGGGGGCTTCAGGTGAGCGTGTCGCAAAGGAAGCCCGGGAGCCCCACTCACCATGGCCCCTCGGTAGTAGGCCGTCGTGATGGTGCGAAACCTCTCCTGGCCTGCGGTGTCCCTGGAAACCAAGACACACGGTCAAAGCGAGGGGGGGCAGAGGGGAATCCAGGCCTTCATCCCCTTCCCAAACACCCATCACAATGCTGGACTTCCAGCTGGCCCCCGCCTGGCTGAGCAGAACCTGGAACCCAGCTTAGCTGCAGACTGAAGAGCAGCTCCACCTGGGGACCTGATGAGCCCAAAGCCTCCAAAATGCAGCTTGCAGGCCAACCCTTGGCTGCCCCCCCCCCCGGTATTCAGCTCGTGCACGTTCTCCTCGCTCCGCCCGGTTTCCATTAAATGCTGATTAAAGGGTGCCTTAAATCCAGGGTCCAAAACAGCCAGGGAGGCCGAATGACTGCCACGCCCAAGAAGGCTTCCTTATGCCAGCCCAGATACGAGTCCCGTTGGTCTGTGTGGCGTTTCAGAAAGGAAGGCCTCGGTTTCAGGAGCTGCCACCTGCATCCACAAGCCAGTTGTGCTCTGATCACTTACCATATTTGCAGTTTGATTTTCTTCCCATCTAGTTCTATTGTTCTGATTTTAAAGTCAATTCCTAAATAAATAAAATGAAAAGGAGGGGAGTTACATTAACCTCATTTCTGCCTTGCTGCAAAACCCTCCCCTGCATCCGAGAATTTAGAACAAGCAAAGCACCTTCGGGATCAAACCCACTCAAATCCCCCCCCCCCCCAAACACGCACACACCACCCCTTATTAAGTGAATTCTGGCTGAAACGTTCCAAAAGAAAAGCTACTATTTAAATGAATAGTAACCCTGGTTGCGCTGGGAACAGAAAGAACTCAAACCACAGTTCCACCTGGCCTAACATTCCTGCTTTTTTGCCAATGGGTTTTTTCCCCCCAGCAGATGCAGCTGTGCCCACAAAGACGTTGTTGTCCACTCACAGGGAAGAGAAATGTGCAATGTTGGAGCTACAAAAGGAATTTTGGGTGATTCCCCAGAGCTCCATAACCCAGTGAGTGGATTCCAGCCGCGGGGCCTGGTGGAGTTTTCCCTCTTTTTCTTTCAGGGCGACAAGGGAAAGTCTGACTAAAGCTTGCAGCTCTCCCTCTGCGAGGGGCTGTCCTGAGCCACCCACCGGTGGTGCTTCTTCTTCTTCCTCCTCCTCCTCCTCCTCCTCCCCCCTCCCTTCAGCGACAGGAAGTGGTGCGCTGCTGCATCCCTCAGCACGAGAGGCCTGCTGACTGCCGGCTGCCGCTTCCGGAGGAGCAGGTTGCAAGAGACCCGCTGGGGCAGAGCGGATGACATTCTGAGCCTGCCTGTTTTCCTCTTCTCTCTCTTCTCCGCCCGCAGATGCAGAGTCTCCTCTCTCACTAAGAGGCACAACTGGAGCATCGGCCACTGGACTGATGTGGCTCAATGCTGGCAGCTTGAAGACGGGTGGATTTCAAGTCCCAGAATTTCCCAGCCACCCTGGCTGGCTGGCTGGGGGATTCTGGGAGTTGAAACCCACCTGTCTTCAAGTAGCCACGGTGAAGAAACATTGCACTAAGTGAAGGCCTGGTTTCAAGGGGAAGGCAAACGTAAGACCTTGGCTGGTAACCCCCCCCTTCCAGGGCCGATTCCAAATTCCGATGGCCCGCAAAGGGTCTGACAGACAGGCACGGATCGGCATGGATATCCATGCAGAGAAAGGGCCCCCCGGAAGAGCAGATTCTACGGGAACACACAGAGGAGGCCCCCTCCTCTCTCACTCATCCACTCCAGTTCAAAGACTCAAGGGCTTCTCCAGCTTGGACCCGGCAGGGCCTGAGAAACAGGGTTCCCACCTGCCCTGGGCCAAAGGGGCAGAAGGAGGCCAAGAGACTTCGGGAAGGAGGATGTGAGGCGAGCTAACTGGCGCAGGTCCCGCTGCCAAAGGGGCTGCAGCAGAAGGGAGCAGCTGGCCTTCTGTGCTGGGTCCTGCAAGGGGGATCCTTTCGGGGGCAGAAGGCCCATCCCCAATTAGGGCAAAGGGAAGGATTTTGGAGGCCGGCGCTTGATGCCTGCTGACCGTGTAGGCAAGAACACAAATTTTCCTAGCAACAAGACGGAAGCGGTTTCCTCCTGGCCTCCCTCCCAGACAGGTCTCTCACTTCAGGCTTCCCAAGGACGCTGACTCCAAAGACCGCAGTCGCCTCTGCCCGCCACGCTACCAGCCGCCAGCATCACACGCCCTGCTTTTGTTGGGGCCCCCAAGGGCTGGGTGGCCTTGAGCCTCCTCCCCACCTGCAGCCACCCCTCCTCAACCCCCCTGGTGCGAGGGCTGCTCTTTGGGAAAGAGCTCAAGGCCAGCAGGGAAAAGGCACCAAAAGGGAACGTGGCTGACCGGCAGAGATTCCACAGGCAGGGATTGGCAACAAGAACAAAGACCGGCTTTGAGGGAAGGAATGCAGGTCAAGGAAGAGCACGGCCCTTCTTCCCCAGCTGCTGCCTTCTGCCTTCGTGCAGCAGCCACCCTCCCTCTCTCTCTCCTTGTCCCTGTCCTGGCTGGTCCACTTTTCCCGCTCACAACTAGGGCAACTTGATGACCTGTGGACTTCAACTCCCACAATTCCTCAGCCAGCCATGCTGCTTCAGGGATTCTGGGAGTTGACCCCCCACAGGTTGTAAAGTCGCCACAGTTGCCCATCTCTGGCTTGGGCCTTCACTGCAAACAATAGACTTTCAATTCCCAGCCTGTCCATCAACAAGCTGGTAAAAAAAAAGGTAGAGCTTTTTTTCTTTAGAGGCAGTTTAACAGACTAGGAGACAGCAAAGGTCCTGGAGGGGAAGTTTCATCCTTGCAGGAGGCAGGATTTCCATCTGGTTGGCCTCTTCTGAAAACCACGTCAATCAACCGACAAAACGCCCAACGGGGCTGCAGGAGGAGAGGCGCCTCAGTCTGTGGCTTTGTGACAAGAGGCAAGATTTTGTGAGGGGCAGCCGCCAACACACGTGATCGATACCTGACGAAAGGAGGCGCATGAAGGATGACTTGCTGGTTTCAATTATGCTTTGAAAAGCTTCGAATACGCTAAATGCATCCACAGGAAGGATGGTTTCATTGGCCTTCCCGGTACTGTGCAGCTATGCCCTGCTGAACCTCCCTGTTGCCGCATGAGCACCCCGGTCTCTGGGGGGAAAAAAACCACAGAATAGCACGAAGACACTAAGACCCCTTCCATTTCAAGGCACCCATGGCAAGGACCAGGTAGCCCCTTTCATACCCAGGTAGCCTTGGACGTACAACCTTAATCGAGCTGGGAATTCCAGTCCTAAGTCATTGGGGTCATAAATTGAAGTGCCCAGGTGAGCAGAAGCAATCTTGGTGGACCTTCCCATGAAGTGAACGTGGCAGTTTAGAAGCATCTGAACCTGAATCAGGTTTCTGTCCAAAGACGGTCTGAGTCGTGGTCACGTGACCAGGGACCACCGCAACCAGTTGTAGGTTTGCCCCTTTTGGAATCTACTGGGGGAGCAAACATTTGACATTCCCAAAAAGGGGGAAAGCGCCTGGGCGATGGTAACGGGGCTCCTCAGAGAGACCAATCTTAAGGGAAGAGCCCGGGGCAGCGCCCTAGAGGCTCCGGCCAGGTAGGTAGCCTAGCGCAGGCCGTCTGAAACCCAGCACCGGAGTCCCTGTTGCTATACAACAACACGCCACACACGGCCACCTGGCCCGCCACTTTGGAGGCATTTCCATACCCGGAGGTTTATCCTGCTCTCCTGGGTAGTGTGAAATCCTTGGCTCCCTGGCTCTGGGACCGTCTTCACAACTTCAGGGAATTGGGTGACCACCTAGAAAAGGAAACTCGGCTGGGCTCTGTTTCTCCGAGTCTCATCATGGTCCAAAGTTGCAAATAATCATGTTTACTGGGTTCTCAACCACAAATTCCTGAAGATGGAAGAATGGAAAATAAAAAAAACTCTTTAAACTTGGTCAGGCATAATTAATCCTGTCGCAGACAAAGGATGGGAAAAATAGGCACAGATGTTCTATTCTTGTATCCTTATACACTCCTGTTAACCACAGCAATTAATAACTCTGGTAGCCAATGCAGTCCCCGTAGAATAGGGGAGGTATTTTTGAACCTTCTGCAGTTTCTACATAACTGTCCAAACCAGCCCCATGTATGAGTTGGGTTCAAGCAGACCCTCCCCCTGTGGTCAAGGCACTCCAAAACCCAGCCTTTTCTTTAAACTGGACCACAGAGACTTTAGCCTGGAATGGACCCTTCCGAGGGACCATCTTGTGGAACGAAGACTCACAATTTCACTTCTCGATTATGTCTTAAAGGCCCAACTGCTAGCCACAGATGCACCAGCACGGGGAATCGGATCCCTTTTCTAGAGGGAAGCAGTGGGGTCCTTCCTACTCAGAGCTTAGGATCTCTCTTCCCTTTAAGATGACACAGGCTGGCAAAGCCCTGGCATTGCACTGGATTATCGGGTGGCCTTTGTCCACCCTAATTTGTCAACCAAGTCCTAGGCCAAAGGAGCAGAGAAGTAATCCGATGTTGTTGCTTAATACACAGGTGAAGTTGCGGCCTGTATTTCACACTGTCCACATCAGCAGCCCCGCAGGGGGAAACCTTCCCAGGAACCCCATCCAGAAACGACACTTCCCCCCGGGAGCGCTGTCCAACCAAAGGAACTGACAGGTTCTCCATGGCCTTGTGAGGCTCCTTTAGGGAGGTGTTGCAATGGTTGCATGCCCCTCTCCCAGTCCAGCAGAGACCTCTCCACAGCTGGATCGCTGCTCAGAGAGAAATTCAGGCCTGCAAGTAACTTTCCATCAAGATGCCTCAGGATTCCACTCTGACTTCAGCAGGGAGGAATGCAGGCAGAGGAAGTTCGCAGGGCCGACCGATTTCTCTTCTCAAGAGAGAAGGAGTTTCCCCTTTAAGAGACGCCACTGTGTTTGACATCTATGGGGCATTCTTCTCCCCCTTTAGAGGGGGGTCCAGGTCAGACCCCTCCTTTCTATCTGAAGGATCAACAGCCCCCTCCAGCCTTTGAGTCAGAATAAGATTAGTTGGTTCATCTGTTATCTCCCAAGCAGCTCTCAAATCTCATTCAAGCCCAACAATAGCATGGCAAAAAAACAAAAAAGGAAAAAAGGAAAATCCCATTCTTTATTTTAACAGGTAGCTTGAAAAAGAAAACTTCACAAGCGGAATATCCTAGTCAGATCATGCCTATTGCAGCACAATTCTGGAAATAGACTCTACAGCCCTAAAGGAAAGTTCAGCTGGATCTGCTTAAGACTGTAATCATTCTGTACTCTGGTCATTACCTAAATGTGGTTAATATAAATTGGTCTACTACCACATCAGAAAGGAGAGGATAAGGCTCAATTATTTTTATGTTCAGAGCAACACTTAAGCTGCCCAAATGTAACAACAGGGTACAGAGTAAGGTGCTAGCAAGAGTTTAACCACAGTACAGGCATGTGACGACCTCAGTGGAAAATTGCTGGGATATCTCAGGCAACCAAAAAGTGAGGTTAGTGTTGAACACGGAGTTATATTTTGTGGTTTTACAATGGAACATTGGTAGTGATTAAAAATCTATTCAGATAACATTGAACTATGAAATGCGTCCCGTTCAAAGCCTCCCAGGAGAGGCCATGCCCAGGTCAGCTCTGCCTTGGCAAGGGCCCGAGAGCCTTCCTGGAAGAAGGAGCCCAGCTGGAGCATCTCAAGAGGGGCCACCATCAACTGAACGGAGAAGATATTTAGAAGGAAAGTAATATCGGTGAACAGGATTAATTTGTTTGTTCCTTTTCTTATGTAAAGGTTGGAATGGAGAGGTAATAATAGAATCAAGTTAAAAATGGATAAGATAGGGAGTTGAATGTAGAAAATGAATATATAATTATTGTCACATTTGCATGTAAGAGTAGTGCCCCGGAATTATGTTGTACACCGAAAAGAGCTTTTTTTTTTTTAATTTGTTTTGGAAAAAATGAATAAAACTTGTTTAAAAAAAAAAAAAAGAGGGGCCACCTCAGATTACCTCAAGCATTTAAACCTTCTAGACAAAAAGCAGGATTAAAAACTCCTTTGTTGTGAGTGCCTACAGCAGTAATTCAACATTAATAGACTACCAAGAAACAGGATCAGAACTTCAATTTAGGGTCAGACAAGAATATAATTGTTAAAGATGCCAGAGAGCCCACTGAAACAGTGCCTAGTGTTCGAATCACAGCAGGTGTTTTGCACCTACTCTTTGGAACTTGCTCACCGCTCACCCAGCAGATGTTAGGAATTGAACGCAGGGGCCTAATGTTCTTAAAGATTAATGAGTATTTAAACAAGCCATTTGTTTCAGTCAAAGGAGACCCGCAGAATCAAAGGCAGCGTCATCTGCCAATTAAAGGGGATGAAGCTGCCAGGCATCTGTCAAACGGGGGAGGCAAAGGGTATCAGAGCTTCACTCTGAAAGCAGAGCCAGAAGGCGGAGAAGGAAGGAAGGAAGGAAGGAAGGAAGGAGGGAGGGAGGGAGGGAGGGAGGGAGGGAGAGAAGGAAGGAAGGAAGGAAGGAAGGAAGGAAGGAAGGAGGGAGGGAGGGAGGGAGGGAGGGAGGGAGAGAAGGAAGGAAGGAAGGAAGGAAGGAAGGAAGGAAAGAAGGAGGGAGGGAGGGAGGAAGGAAGGAGGGAGGGAGGGAGGGAGGGAGGGAGGGAGGGAGGGAAGGAAGGAAGGAAGGAAGGAGGGAGGGAGGGAGGGAGGGAGGGAAGGAAGGAAGGAAGAAAGGAAAGAAGGAGGGAGGGAGGAAGGAGAGAGGGAGGGAAGGAAGGAAGGAAAGAAGGAGGGAGGGAGGGAGGAAGGAAGGAGGGAGGGAGGGAGGGAGTGAGGGAAGGAAGGAAGGAGGGAGGGAGGGAGGGAGGAAGGAAGGAGGGAGGGAGGGAGGGAAGGAAGGAAGGAAGAAAGGAAAGAAGGAGGGAGGGAGGGAAGGAAGGAAGGAAGGAAGGAAGGAAGGAAGGAAGGAAGGAAGGCCAACCATGCTCCAGGACTCCTGCTTGAGAGTCGTCAAGGAAAGCGACAGACGAAGCCAGGCGGGCTTTGCATCTGAAAACCCAGGGCAGGTGGGCACCTTGTCTGCGGAATCCATTTTACTCAAAGGCACAGATTTGGGGGGAAGTGGCCACAGGAGCAGAATCGTTCTGATTCCCCCCCCCCCACACACACCGTATGCTAACCAGGGTGCTCCTCCTCTTAGGAAGAGAATGAGCATCTCTCAAAAGGCTGAAAAATCAAGATTGGCACCTGCAAATAAGTCCTCCTCCTCTTCCCCCCTCTTTCCCCCATAACGCATCTTTTTGATAGTCCAGGCACCACAAGCACCGCTGATAGTGCAGCCCGGAGGGAGGGAGGCCTCCAAACTCCATTGATATTTGATCTGGAAGAGCCAGCCGTATGGACACTTTCCAAGCTTCTCATCACCACAACAGGGTGACAAGTCTCCACTTGCTTCATGGTCTGCTGTTTTCTGCAGGCGGTATTTGAACTCAGGCCCAGAATATCCCCCCAAATCCACCCTCACATGCAAAATGGTGGAGATGCTTCTTTTTCCGCCAGTTTTCCACTTTCTACATTCCACGAAGCAGCAACTACAGATCTGATGCACCCTGTGGCTGCAAGTGAAGAACATTTCATATGGCCACACCGATCCTATTACATGAAGTGATCAGCGTTCTTGACGTGCTCACTGGTAAGGTGGCACTCCACTCCGTTCAGCAAAATAAATGTGAGACAAAAACAAAGAATTAAAAAGTCCATTAAGCAGTTTTGGTTGCTTCCTGGTTAGGTCCATTTTATACTCTTGGCAAAATTACAGAATTGATTTGATATTGTCTTCCTCCAGTGCCAGTACATCCTATGCCAGAGGTCTCCAAACTTGGCAATTTTAAGACTTGTGGACTTCAACTCCCAGAATCCCTTGCTGGCTGAGGAAATCTGGGTGTTGAAGTCCACATAACCTACTGTTACCAAAGCTTAAGAAGCCCCGCTCTGGAGTGCTGAGAAGCCGATCCTGTTTCACCTTCCTTTGAAGCAAACTGGGAAAATGAAATCCCGGCGCACCATTTCCAAGAGAAAACACACACAAGCAGCATTACGGACACTGCTTTGAATCCTGATTTCATCTTGGATAAGAATGTAAATATTACAAATTTGTCTCCTAGTCAGCAAGTTTCTGCCCTGAATCTGAACCCCTCTCAGATCGCAAGGGAGCCAGCCCTGTACGCAACACAAGCCAGGTCACCGCTGCCAACAACCGAACAGCCTGTTGCTCCCGGGAGAGAAGAGAGACCTCCAACTTCTCTGAAACCCAACGCTTCTCCAGAACACACATCGCCCAGGAACCAGTGGATCGATCGAGGTGGGCAGGGCCCCGAGTGGGGCAGCTGCAGCAGTCAAACAGCTCCACCATCTATCTAGAGGTCTGGAGGGAGCCTGGCCAGCTTCAGAGCAACTTTTAGAAGTTGATGCAATGATTGAGCAGCTTCTAAAGCAAAAGCTGCAGGCCATCATGTCAAGTTTCACTTCCCTTTTAGATTAGTTTAAGAGCAAGAGTTTCCCCTGGAGGAAGCGGTAAAATCCTGCCTGCAGAGAACAGCCCTTCCACTAAACGTGTAGTGCCGTCTCAGGGCCTGGACTCATCGAACGCTGGCTGGGGATGGGAACGGTAGTCTAGCACATCTGCAGGTCATCGGCCCACCCCAGATGGCAGGCGGGAGAATGAAACCTGGAAGGAAGAGCAAGAACCACGCCACGCCTAAAGACATTCTCAAAATGTCTTCCAGCAACCAATGATAGATTTTGCATCAGGAGGAGGATCAGAAAGTTCTAGCAAAGTTGTAAAGGAACGGCAGGCTTTTCCTGCGCATCCTGTATCTGCCCAAGCTTCCTCTTCTTTCAACCAAAATAAATGTGGCATCACATATTATGCATCCCCTCGGAAGAAACCGACTTCAAGGAAACTTCTCAGAGTTTAATCGCATGCTAACCTATGTTGACTAAGGAATACTTTAGACCAGGGATATCCAGCCTTGGCAATTTTAAGACTTGTGAACTCCAACTCCCAGAATTCCCCTTTCCTGAGATATTGTACTATACTCAATGTATCTGGACAATGCAACCCCCCCCCCCAAAAAAATAAAAAAATAAAAATAAAAGAAATCTTAAATTGGTTTGGGGTGCATTTTGTTAAAGACAATTTAGACAAGAATGCAGAGTGCTGGTGGCATGAAGGCCACTTTTAATTCAACAGGAAGAGAGGCTAGAACACAAGCCTTCACCACATAGGAACTCCATTTACATTAGCTGAGTAATTAACATTTTCGTCCATGCTGCACAAGAACAGCCCCAACGTTCAGAAAGCTCACATGTTGATATTCTATCTATATCCGTAGCACAACAATATGCCAGGGAAGCTTAAAAAACCCACAAAATGTCAGAGAACATGAAGCCATTTGCTCAAGACTAAAATAATTCATGCTTGCTTAACGCCCTTCTGAGCATTTTTTCTTGTAACTCTCTTCATTTCCTGATAATTTCTGGACACTCAGCATTCAGCACCGAGACATTTCAGCAAGAACCCAAGGAACACCCTTTCCTTGAGCCAACTGTTCTCTTTCATCTTGGCTGATGGGAAGTTCAGGCCAGCCTTTTTGGGAAGCCACCATGCTCTGAGGAAGCAGAAATGGCAGCAGCTGTGCTGGGGACTTCCCTCCCTGAAGGGTCAGCTGAGAAGACGCCCAGAGGCAAAAGCTTCTTTTGGGGTAGCTCAGCACAAGGCAAGGCTGGGCAGCCCAGTGTTCCTGCTGCAGGCCAAGTCAAAACACAGGGCATGAGTGCAACGTGAGAACCCAGTCAATAGAGGAGCTGAACTACTTGGCACAACAATCAAGTCCCCTCTCTGAGGTTTCCAAACTAGTTCTCAGTCAGTTGGACCTATTGCATTGAGTGTCACCTTTTACTCCTCTCCGTTGGTGCTTTGGCTGCGTTATCTTTTCAAGGTGATCACAGTTGGGTACATCTACTGTTCACTATTTGGATTGAAATAAATGACATGCAGACTGAAATTGCTCAAGTAATCCTGGAACCAAAACAATAAACGTCTTCCACGTTTTCACCCCAAAACAAGTTCTGGATCAGCAAAGCCAAATGACCCTGCTAAGACTCCGCTTTTGTATATCAACCAAGCCAAATGTTACTTCCCAATGCTTTGGGCTTTAGCCCTGGTAGGCCTGAGGTGGCACCCCAATGATAAATTATTGGAACCCATAGCAAAGAAGATCTACACAGGGTGCCAGGTGGCCGATGGCTTCTACTGCTAGGGGGCTCAATACGATTGGAAATAAGTACAACCGAGAACGGAAGACCAAAGGTGTAAAAGCTGCATATAAAAAGCTTGAGCAATAAACCCTGGCTATCTTGCAGAAGAAGAAGAAAAAAATAATTTTACTTTAAGTAAACAGCATAAATTGCACACAGGTGGTTCAAAGATTAGTCAAGGGTGTTTCTACTCTCTTATCACATATAGTAATCATTACTCCTGGCCATGAAAACGCTCTCCCTTTTACCAGGGCAGTTGCAGTTTCTTAGAGGGCTTTTGTGACTCTGGGTCACCGTGGCACCAAAGGTGGCACCGGCCTAGTTATGGCCGAGCGTTCACAGATGCTTTGGCGAAACTGTTGCTTTAGGAACCGAAGGAGATCAAGGAATGTGATAAAAGCCCCTGTGACTCAGGTGGAGGCTGCCCCCTCCTAAGCAGCCCCCAAAGAAGAGGGGGGTCCTGCAGGAAAGGCCCCCAGCCGTCGACGGAGCCCTTCCGAAGCCCACCCAGAGGAGCCCCGGGCGACTCAGGTTCATTTCCCAGCAAAGGCGCTTGTCAAACACCCGGGGGACCCCGGAGAGGGGTGGGGGCGTGCACGCCAGTCTCTGCCACCCTCCCCAAAGCCCCCCTTGCACGGAGGAGGCGGGGGGGGGCTTCTTCCCGTTGGCAGAGCAGCCAGGAGGGGGCGCACCGCCTGCCAGGCCCCCCCCAGGCCCAAGAAGGGCTTTCACAGGCCCAGACCGGCCACCAGAGCGGGGGGGGGCTGCTGGAGCCCCCCCCGACCTCTCACCCCTTTCCGGAGGGGAGGGGGCACCAGGGCTCTCCAGCGGCCCCATCCTGAGGGAAGGAGGAGGGGGAGCTACGGGAGCCCCCTCCCCAGGCTGCCCACGGCCGGGGGGTCGAGCGGGGCGGGGGCGCAGGGACCCCCGTCGGGGAGGGCGGGGCCGCTGGACTGCGGAGGCTCCCAGGCCAGCGGAAAGGAGGGAGGCAGGGCCGCCCCCCGCCCTGGGAGTTGGAGTCCCCCGCGGGCGGGCGGGGGCCTGAGGGGAGGGCGGCGGCGGCGGCGACGGCCGGGGCGCCTCACCGATGGTGGAGATGAAGGTGGTGTTGAAGGCGTCCTCGCTGAAGCGGAAGAGCAGGCAGGTCTTGCCCACGCCCGAGTCGCCGATCAGAAGCAGCTTGAAGAGATAGTCGTAGGTCTTCGCCATCTTCGCCGCCGACTGACGGGCTGGGGGGGGAGGGGGAGCGGGCGGGGGGGGCACCAACGCGGGGCGGGGCCGGGACGCGGCGGCTCCCGCGGGATGACGGGAGTTGTGGTCCGAGGCGGCTCCCCAGCCCCGCGCATGCGCCACGGCCGAGAGGCGGGGCCCCCTAAGGGGCGGCCCGTTTCGCCACTGGGCAACTCCTGAGCGAGCCCGAGCGGTGCGTTTTTCTCCCAGCGCTGGGAGCCTCGCAGGCTTTGGCGGCAGAGAGAGGCGGCCGCAGGCTCTGAGCCAGGGGTCTCCAACCGGGGCAACTTGAAGCCTGGAGGACTCCAACTCAAAGCTGGCTGGGGGATTCTGGGGGTTGGAGGTCCGCCTGGTTGGGGCCCCTGCTCTAAGCCCCGCTGCACGGGGGGCTCTCTAACCTCGGCAACTGGAAGGCTGGGGCCCTTCGACGGCCAGCCTCCCCCAGCAGCATCTCACGGGCGCTGGGAAACGCCGCTTTAGCCCAGGCCAGAGCGGAAGAAGGCGTCCCAAGAGAAGATGGGCGGGGAAGGGGCTGCGTGGTACATTCCATGCTGGAAGACTCAACCGATCCCGGTGGGGGGAGCGGGACCCCCGCCTGATCTTCTCCAGGTTGAACTGCCCCTCCCCCCCGGGCCCGATTTGGGTTCAGCAGGTCCTGGATCCAGCAATCCGGGTGTTAGACTCGAGGGCGGCTCTCTTAAGTGTATTTGGCAAGTGTAGACTTTGTTCCTATGATGCAACCATGCAGGTCAAATAGTTGCCACTTTGGCTTGCCAGTCTGTGATGCGCTTCCTCCTCCTCTTTCCAATGGTCACAAACTGGAGCAGCCTTGCATTGCCCAGGAAGAAGGGACTTTCTTTTTGTCTTTGGCTCCCTGCCACTCCTGGGAACATCTGCAGTGCCAGCTCCTTTTGAAATGAGTAACCAGCAAGGAAGGCTGCTTGGCTTATTGCAAAGACCCATTTATTTCAGCCAAGTACAGAAGAAATGCCTGCAGATCCAGGGCTAAACAATGGCGCCTTTTGAGAAGCAGATATTTCTGATGTCTTGATGGGTTGCTTCTTCCCCTTCTGCGCATGAATTCGTCACATCTTAAATTTTAACTCTCTTAGGATCCAGCTGCTTTGTTGTCTGGGGTCTGAGCTGGTTTTCTGAACGCAAGGTTGACCGTGCCGCAGATGAAACAAAAGGGAATTAATGTTTTGAAATGAACATGACATTTCCTTTTTCTGAATCCATCGGCAAGGTACTTAATGCCTTCCCCCTTGCTCTTGTTACTCTGATGTAGCTACAAAGAGAAGCAATTTGGTCCCCCAGATTCCGTAATCTACATCCCCTACTAAAACAGCAGCTGGTTCTGTTGAAGAAACAGATAACACCAATTGAACAGTGCAAACATTATAAAGTGTTTATTGATTAAGGGAAGCTGATCCAGTTTTTAAAAATCTAAATACAATTTTACATTATCAGCAGCCAACATAAGCAAATGGTCGATCCCCCGAGTCAAATGGGGTTTAACTACCATTTGTCCAGCTTTTTAAAAGCAAGATGTGGGAAAATATGATTATTTGGCACTTAAACCAACACCACTAATAGATCATTCCATATTTCAAAGGTGGAATAGAATTTATTTCTGATTAATCACCCACTATGGAACAGAGGAGGAAAACAGATCCTCATCTTCAAAATCTACCTTCTCTGCACTAGTTGCTGAACTAGTCCCTTTAATTTTAATCCAAATCTTTATTGCAAGTCTAGCATTTATGCAAGACCAAGGTTGGGTCTTGGCTAAAAAGCCAAGACAAATTTCAGAGTAAAATTCACTGCCAAGATCATCCAAATATTGATTAGTTTTCCTAATTCCAAAATAATATAAAGGGAATTGACAGGTTTAATAAAACAGAAAATGAATAATGGGTGCCTATACAGTGCAATAAACCTCCAGGAAATTCTGTGATACAAAGTTTCTGAAAGAGAACCCCCTGTATGAGAGAGACAGCTTGAATACGAATTTGAAAGTGCAGAGTTTGATTTAAAAAATTCCCAGAGAAAAGGCCTTTAACTTGCATTTACCTGTCTGCTCAACAGTCCCCTTAACAGAGCTTAACACATATAAAATTGCAGCCTTTGTAAACAACCCGGAAAAGTTTTAAAACACTTGTTTTTATTGTCTGTTTTTGAGAAAAGGGAATCCAATATTAGATGGTCACAATCTGTTGCCTAAGCTGGCAGCAAGTTATTAAAAAAATAGTAACCCACCAAGCAGAATTCTAATGCCAGCACCTGCTCTGAGGCTTGACGTTATCTTGGACAGCCGATTCCATGGAGTTGGCAGTGTGGTTTTCTGCATCAATTTTGCATATTGCTGGAGTGGCCTCCATCAGTGAGTGTCTTAGCTGTGAGGGGAAGCAGTTTTATTCACTGTTTGGTTGAAGATGTCTTCCAGGTGGGATCACCCTTGCAAAGGCCTCTGGAGATCCAAACCTTGCCAGATGAGATCCCATCTGGGCTGCAATTCAGGGCTGCAATTCTCCAAGAGCAAAACTTCTTCACTGCAGTACAAAACTCCCCATTCCCATTTTGAAAGCGAAGACTCTCTGCCTTTAGCTAAGAGAGCAAGGAGGTTTCCAAGCATCCATTCCGTGCTTCATAATTTGCAGAAGGGGAGGCAAACAGTCCGACTGGCACATGGAATTGGTTACTTGAATCAGAAAAAACTGCCCATTCCTGCCCCCTCAATGAAGGACTGCTTATCCCACCAGTGATCAGACCTAATGCTGCACTATCCACTTAAAAAGCGAGGGAGGGGCAGGCCGCCTGGGCTACAGAGGCTTGTAATCATTCAAGCTTCCATATTTCCTCTCCAACCGTTGATCACAGCGTTGTGCTAACCTGTCCTTTTCAAATTCCTTAGCAATTTTTAAGGCAATGCCATCAAGGTGAACAGACTGCATGTTACAAATAATTGTGACGACCACGCCACGGGGTGGGGCCAGGCAGCTACCACTGGGCGTCCCAGAACTCAATTCTTCAGGAAGGATGAGTAGGACGCTGCTTGCTCCTACCGCCCCGCCAGTGTGGAAGGCATAGTGTCGCTGCTCTTTGCAGTGGCCGCATTCCTGTTTCTTCTCTACAACGGCCCAGGCCATTCCATAGGCCCAATCACTCTCCTGGGAGACTCTTGTTCTTGGGACCGGGGTCCACATCGTTGCTATCGTCTCAGGCTTGAGATAACCAGGAAGAAGCCCAGCCGCTGGATTCTTCACCTGTCCAAGCTGGTAACTGTAGAGCATGGCATTTCCAAATTTGAGAAGGTCACCCACGGTGGACACGAAGCCGCCCCCAGCCCACTTGTAAGAGTTATCCACGTAGGGGGCGTTGACAAGGTGGCCTTTTTGGTTGTGAATATAAAACCTGGAGTGAAACAAGGATGCTTGATGAATTCACAGCATAAAGTAAACAATCCATATATTTGCTAGGCTAAAGCAACTTCCTGCCATTGGATTATTTCTGATGTATAGAGATTGACAGAATTCTCTGCCCAAATGGCCACTGGCGACCACATAAATCATATGAAACAGAAGTGCTGGCCAGTTAATGAGCAGCCTTCTGGACAATCTCTGCCAGGTAGAGAAAAGCCATACTGACAATCTTGAAAAACCTCATATATCCAACCTCACTTCACTCAACAAGGTAAACAGCATTCTGTCCTTTGAGACGTCAGGTCCATCCCAAGGCTGCCTTCGCCAAAAGTAGAAAAAGCAAAAAAAACAAACAAACCCTCAGGAGGCAACATGCCAGCCAGGGGAATGTTGGAATAAGAGCTCTATATCAGATGTGCTCCATCCTCCTTCAAAAAAAAAAAACAACTTGGAAGGAAGGAAGGAAGGCAAACCTCATTAATTAAACAGAGTACCAACGCAATACAAATCTGAGATGACAGCCTCAGGACAAGAGTTTGTGTTTCAATGATCTATCGGGTTTCTCTTGAGCTCAGCAGCTGGGAAAAGCCATCCTGCAGCTCAAGAGATCTCTGAACCAATTCTCTTTTCTCTGGACTGGATTGTGGGTCCCAAGAAGAGAGCCACAAGATGGCAGTGCTCTCTGGTGTTACAGGATTCCTTCACTGAAACAGAATTACGAGGGCTGTGAGATTTATTCCCATGATGTGCTTGACAGCCTTTCCAAAGAAACCTCCTAGAGACTCAGTTTGATTCCAAATCACCAAATGTCTGATGTACGTGAGCAGCTGTCCTTTTCATACAACTCTATTCCATACAAAAGAAGCCGAAAGAAGCCTGGCCACAGCTCCCTTCCTCTTTTCACACCCATCTGTTCGTGCAATGGGCCATGTGGAACTAGGCTCACCATTCAGCTGAAAGAAACAAGGAAAGATGGGGACACATGCCTGGCTACTTACCTTGCCCTGTTGTATATCAGAGGCTCATTCTCATCCAACCCTGTGGATCCCATGTCCAAGTCACTAAATATCTTCAGCATGTAGTCGGTGAACTTTTGATCTGAAGCTCTCTCCACCACAGCGCTCAGGAGAGTGAACCCATGAGTCGAATACAAAAACTGGCTACCTTGAAGGAAGCAAAAGAGAAGACAGCCCCCACTTCACACAAGAGTTTATGGTCGTGGAAGTCTGCTCGAGAAGGGACCTAGGTGTTCAGAGAGAAAGCATATCTTTGTATACTTTATAGAGTTTACAAGGGTGGATTTTGTCATAGTTTAAAATATAGGGCTATGTATGAAAAGTCAACATAAATAAGTCGCTTTCTCTGTCTTCTGTATTTAACTTGCTACCTAAATGTCTATTATTTTGAATTGTAATTCAACTTCTTACAGGAAAACAAGACACTGCTCTTATATGGAGCCCCATCATGGTTTAGCTAGCTGATTGGCTAGACCAGGGCTGTCAAACTCGTGGCCCGCGGGCTAGAAACTACTCTATGGCTTAGCACAAAGGGTAACGTGACTCCATTACCTACGGTCTGGATGGTTGCAGATTAGCAACTCACCTGGTTTAAAGAATAAAGGATCATTTTGAAAGATGCTCAGTGAGTCAATCACATGCTCAAATTTGTCCTTCAAATAATACTCTTCATGCTCAAACTCCCTTTTCTTCCTTCCACTTTTTGCATGTTTGCCTTCCTGTTCTGGCTTGCCTTTGGCCAAGTCCCTCTTTTCAGTGTCTTTGTCTTCTTTCTCTTTCGCAGCAGAAGCTACAGTCCTTGTGGCTTTTCTGTTGGCCTTTTCTTTTTCTTCTTTGACTTTAGAAATATCCTTGTCATAGTGGCGAATACCGCTTAAATGTGATACAAGCAGTCTTGAGGTAATAGTGACCTAAATTTTTAAAAGAGCCAAATTCATTTTGATGTCATCTATGTGAGTTATAATTAAATTAGGTTAATGACATATTTCTACTACAGGAGCGTGGCCAAGGAGATTTTTGGACGATGATGCTGCAAACAACCAGCCTTACCTTTTCGCCTTCATATTCTTTTTCAGGAAATTCCGGAACATACTTCTGCACAGCAGCATCTAAATCCAGCTTCCCGTCTTCCCACAGCTTTGCAACAGCAACCATGGTCAGAGATTTGCTAATGCTGGCAATTCGTAGGACAGTCTCTGGACTGCAGAGCACACGGTTTTCCAGGTCAGCATAACCTATACCTTTAAAGGAATCAGGAAGCAATTATTTAAAGGGTGTGCCTATGCATTGAAACAGCCCGAACCACCAATGGTCTAAATATCAAAGGGTCTTTTTCCCCCATAAGATCACGCAATGGTCGTATTTTCTTGGCCTAATAGTTTCCACAAGTAGAACAGCTCTGTGACCCAGTGAGAATCAGCACTTTATTCAGAGAATTAGCAAGAGGAAAGAAAGTCATCATATACTCTGAACCAAGAACATATGTGTCCCAGATGTTTCTATTTGTTCAATTTGAACATACAGAAAAACACTAATTAACTCTGGGTATTGTTTTTGAGGGGAAAAGAAGAAGAAACAACATAATAGAAGACAAATGAATTATCTCATTCTAGGTCACCCATGGTACAAGTCAGACTTCCTCAAGCAAAATTAAGGGATGCCAGCTGCCTGGCAAGCCAAAGCAAGCATTGCAAAGCAGGACTTGGCTTGACCTCAGCGGACTGGAATCTCCTGAGCAAGTCTTATTAGATCAATTAAATTCAGCTCACAAGTATTATACAAGGATGAACCATATGTAAGCTGAATGATTTTCAATACACTTTTTAATTGCACCATACATAAAGAAAAAATAGAATTAGCATACAGACAGTAATTTAAATGTTGATTTGAAAAAGCATGCATATTATTAATAGAAGAGAGTAGAGAGGCAATTAAACTCTGAAAACATGACTGGAAGCTAGAAAGCCAAACACAGTCAACTGGCCAAATGTTTTCTCATTATGCAGGGCAAGTATGGCTGGAAACACTGCGCTTAATTATGTTTAATTTTAAATATAACTTGTAAATAAAACCCTGTTTCGTTTCAGAGCAGTTTAGTTTAAGGTGCCTGTGATGTTTACAGATTTTTCTAAAAGGTATTATTCTTAGTCCTTCGTATTTAATTTTCTGGTGCCACCCCCATCCGAACTGGGCTGGGCATTTTGCCAGGGAAGGGAACCCACCGACTCACCTTCCGACCAGACCTCTTTCCCGTCCACGGACACGCCAACCACCACGCCGGGGACCCCCACTTGGTCCTGGGGAGCAAAAGGTTCATTCAGCCCGAGACCGGCTCCAGCTTCCGTCTGACACCCCACCCCCCCATGACCAGGCTTAGCGGGGAGGCGGCTGAGGGGCATCTAGGGGCGGTGTGTGCGCGCAAACGGGTTTCCCAGGGAGGGCAAAGGGGGGACTCCCGTCGGCCTTCCGGGTCCTGTTCAGGAAAACTCGGCCCGAGCCTCCTTGCCTCCTCTGAGCCAAGACGGACACTCGGCACATGCTCAGAGGCCCTACGCCCCCTCAAACAAGGCTTCGGGGCGAATAAGCGGCGCCTGGACAGCCGTACACCCTACCCGTCAGGCCACAACCTTTAGCCGCTGGAGGAGGTCCCTGCTCCGGGCGACGGCGCGCTGGAAGGCCGCTTCTCTGGGCGGCCGCTCCTCGTTGTCCCCCTCCGGCCTTGCTACGGCGGTCACCGCCAGGCCCAGCCCCACGCCCAATCGCCACAAGGGCCACCCAGCGCGACGTCCGCCGCCGCCGCCGCCGCCGCCGCTGCTCCGGAAAGCGCCTCCAATGAGTCGCAGGACTGCCCGCCGCGCCACTACGCCCCGCAGGAGCAGCCACATCGCGCCCCGCCGGCCGCTGGCCTCACGCTAGGCCCAGGCTCCGCGCCCGGCTAGGCCCGCGTTGCTAGGAGGCGGGCCAGGCGCGAGCAGCCGCTCCCCGACCGAAGCCAGCCGCCCATTTCCGGGTGGAGCGCCCGCCCCCAGGAAGCGCGATCGAGCGCCGAGTGCATCGATCGGGGCAGGGCCGGGAGAGCCCCTGCTGGGCGGGCGGGGCGCGTGAAGGCCCCGAAGGAGGCGGCGCTGCTCCGTGGGCGGGGGGCGTTGGGGGTGGGGGCTAAGCCTGGGTCCAGGCGCTCAGCCACTGTGCCTTAGTACTAGGGAGGATGCCAACTCCCAGAATCCCCCTCCTTTCTGGCCAGGGAATTCTGGGACCTGAAGTCCATGCCTATAAGCCAGGAGGGTTCAGAGTTCCCCTTCCCAGTCCAAGCTTGGGCTGTCCTTTGTAGGTGGAGCACATCGACCATCCTCCTCCCCCATGTGGGGATCTCGGGAGCAACCCTTCAAGGTTGTTTTTCCTGGGGCTGCTCCTCTTCGGACTTGGGGGGCTCCTGCCAACCCCTGAACTGCTCCATCACTCCCCCACAGAGCTCCAGAGAAAGGCACCGCTGGGCATAGCAGGAGCCAAGAACGTCCCTTCTCCAGCCGAGTTAAAGTGGTTAGAATTGGGCCACTGGCTGGAAGGGCTTTGTGGGATATGCCAAGGCCCACACACAACTGGTGCTATTTAGCGACTGTTTGCAGTTACAACAGTGAGGAAAAAATCACTATGTGACCAGTTCTTGCATGTATGACCTTGGCAGGTCAACAAACAAAGGAAAGCTGAAGTCAGCTCATAAGCAATTACCATTTCACTTAGTGACTACTTCATTTAACAACCAAGAGTCAGTCCCAATTGTGGTTACTAAATACAGGATGGTCCGTGTTACCTGAAAACAAGCTGCATTTTAGCTCCTCCTTGGACAGGAGTGACTAAAATGTGAGTACAAAAGGCGCCCCAGAGAACCTGGTCTCAATTCCATTAAGTCCCCCTGCTTCACGGCCAAAAGCAACACATCTTCTTCTGCATGGGTTCCACCCTTGGCCGGACCATCCTCGTCTCTGGAGACCTTTCTGGGCTGTGTTGAGTTCACTGAACAGCCGGTTAAAATGAAGGGTAATCAAATGTCCCAGAGATACGCTTTTCTGCCCTTTTAGCCCGAAAATCAACAACGGAAGGAGCAATGACCTGTTGGGGGAGGAGGAGGAAAGCCCAGGAGGCCAGATACTTTGGCCATTCACAATCACTCCCATGAGCTGGACCAGCGCAGAATCCAGGAAATGAAAGGGAATGCAATTCCAAATAAGTTTTAAACCCATCGACTTGGGCGCCAGGCCAGGCCAAATAATTTTCAATGTGCTATAAAATGCAGACCAGATGGGGCCCCTAGCACCATTTGTTGTTTTAACTCTCATTCCCACTTTCTCAATAAAGCAGAATCATTTATCATTTGCCAAAATTATCTCCAGTTTAGACAAAAGTCTGGTTTCATTTAGCAAAGTTTAACTTTGCACTGCATTGCAAGGAAAAGTAAACCCTAGAACTGGGTGTCCAACCGTTGCAACTTCTAAGACCTGTGGCTGGCTGGGTAATTCTGGGAGTTGAAGGCCGCAGGTTTAAAGTTGCTAAGGTTGGACATCCCTGCCCTAAAATGGTAAGGTTCAAGGGCATAATCTAGACCAGTGTTCTCAAACTTGACAGCTTTCAGATGGGTAAACCAACTCCCAGAATTCCACCCATCGGGACATTGCCCAAGTTGAATCTGACCAGCAGGAATCCTTAAACCATCCCAGACAAATGACCAACTTCGGCTTGGAAACCTCCAGTGATGGCACCTCTCAGATAGCAGAATAAATATGAAAAGGCTACAACCATTGGGTTTTTTAAAAAAAAAAATGTTCTAGAGTGTGTGTTTTATTTCATTATCATCAATTATACAATGTTTACATATAGAAATGATTCTCCAAAACTGCTCAAAACGACACAAGGGAAAAGTGTGTTGAACAAACAGGTGGCAGACACCAAAATAGTATTTGGTTCAGACAACATAAAAATTGCAGTGGGAAGTTCTGTGTGTAAGGTAAGGATGACTCCCAAGCGCAAACAGATCTCCGAAGCCGCCACAGAACCTTCTGCAGAACAAAATGCCGACGATGTTCGACGTTTCTTTTCATGCTGAGTCTCAGGGCCCTCCAGGAGAAAAAAAAAGAGCTCCTAGGCTGGGCGAAGTGCTGAATTATCCAGGGAGGGGTGGAGGGCGACATGGCTGCCTTTTCTTTCAAGACAAGGCAATCAAAATCCCCTTTCCCCTTCACTCTATGTCCCTGACTATTAAACTGAGGGAGATCTACCTTGGCAATCCTAACAAAAGAATATTCCCATTTTTGGGAAGCCTGCAGACAATTGGCATTAACCGACTCCATCCAAAACGTCGGCAACGGGAGTCCCAAGGAGGGCGCCCCATAGCTGGCAGAGATGCCCCCCCATAACTCCTGCATCTTGTTCCCCATCTTAATCTTTCCCCCAGTTCCAGTGCCTGGATCGAGAGGACAGGCCTGTGATGATTGCAGCAACATGGGGTGGGTGGGTAGCGGGAATGATAAAATAAGGACACATTTCAAGGGGTTTCATGGCAAGCAGGTGTTTTTTTTTTTTTTTTTTTGAAAAAGAACTAGAAATGAAACTGATGTTGGCACCGTCCCAGCTAAGAGACGTATCACATGTTGTTTAACTCCAGTAGAGTTTGGTCCAGCATCTGATGCATATTGAAGTTTTCTTCTTTTGCATTGGCCACTTTCTCTGTTTTGGGTCAAAAAAGAATGAAAAGGAGTCATTTGGAGGCATCCTTTAATGGCAGGAAGGCAAACTTCACGTTGAAACACCGATGCATAGCGTCACTATGGCAGTCAAAATATTTGAATCAGAAAAGGGATAAAGCATCTTTTAGCCAGGCACTGCCCCTAACTGATCTGGCTAAGGTAAGTGACAAACTTGTATTGGCGTATTTAAGACAGAACCCAGGAGTTGGTGATTTGTCAGTTATTGCTGTGGCAACTGGCTGACTCAACCTGTCTTCTAAAAAGAAAGAAAATCTGCCCTTCTTTTTCTATCACAAATTAAAAAAAGGAGGGGAGAGAGTTAAGTTCCAGCAGAAAGAAAAGAAAAAATCCATGCATTAAAAATGCCGACAAAAGTATTTTGCAGTTTGACTCCACCAGGACTGCAGAAATGGTAGAACATGAGAACGTGGAAAGTGAAGGAAAGAAGCAGCTATCTGTCTGCTAGGGAAATTCCAGATATTTTTCTGCTGCTAGGGAAAAGTAAAGCAGTTTTCACAATAGCCGTTAGTGTAAAGTCACATGCATATTGTGCAGGAAAGGCATTAAATACACATCTGTGATGGGAGACAAAAGCACAAAAGCTTGAGATCCACATACAATCAACACAGCAACAGCAGCTTCGCAACAATGCAAATGTACCACAAAACTAGCAGAGGTTATCAACAAAAGGCCTCTTCTGCTGCTGAAAGTTGTTTTGACTACTTGGGCTGGAAAAGTGAGTCTTCAGATCTTATTCCTGAGCCCAACAGGAAGCAAACTTCTCCAAGATTCCGATTTCAGCATTTTCCCCAAGGCCAGAATTGCTAGTGAAACTCCCCCTTCCAAGGAGGCGGCTCCTTGGTCCCATTTTATCAAGCTATGACCAAGAGTGTAGCCCATCTTAAGGCTGAAAAGGAAAGGCCAAGCCTCGGTCCAGCCAGCTTCAGCCCCACCCAGCAGCAGACACAGGTCTCTCGCATCATTCAATGGCAGGTGAGTCAAGACACATGGGTTAGGAGGTACGAGAGCTTAGTCCTCATTCAGGGCCAACTTCAGCTCATGAGTGAGACGCCGGTTCTGCTCAAGCTGTTGGTAGAGTTGGTCTGTGCAAGTCGGCAAGCGGACAGGAGGAGGAAAAAGGCAGAGAGAAGAGAAACGGTTAGAGAGGCAGGGTTAGCCCCGAAATGTCACTCCGTAGAGAGTCAGTTTAGTAAGAGATCAGAAACAGGTCAGACACACCAAGGCAGGAACTCTGTACCTCCTTTGATGTAGCGTCTCAGGAAGGAAGGAAGGAAGGAAGAAAGGAAGCTCCACCATCAGTGGTGGGCCTTGTGTGGCTCAGCCCAGTGAGGAACCTATCTCTCCTAGCCAGAAGATGTCCACTCCTTTCCACTAGGGAGAGCGCTGGGCAGGTGCTGGTGGTGACCTTAAGGCAGGGCCGGTCAGCTCCAGCAAGGGAGGCAGCCAGGTCCTGGTCCAAGTGGAAGTTCCAGTCTTCTACTTCAAACTATCTCTGCCTCCCCATCCCTGGGAGCTCATACACCAGACCCTGCCTGCAATTCTCACGCGTGGCCCTTCCGAGCCTGGGTTCTAGGCAGGTGACTCTGGATAGTCCCGAGTCCCCAACCTGGTTCTTCTGGATTCTTTAGGTGATGTGACGAGCAGGACCTCCAGAACTCCATGGTAGCCTTGAAGAAGCCAGCGCCTCAATTTGCAGAAGATTAATGGCAGGGCTGAGGTACGCCCCTCTTTTGGGCAGGGGGCAAGTAGCCAATGTGGGGGCAGCTGACAGGCCTGCCCGCTGGGGTGAGCCACCTCTCTGGACTGGTTCTGCTGCTGGAGCTGCCCCAGACACGGCCACTCAAGAGGTCTGGCGGTTGGGCCTCCAGAGCCAAGGGGATTCCCACCAGCCGGATGGAAGGAGAAGGAGGAGGGACCCAGGCCTCGCAAACCTCTTTGGGGCAGGGACTGACTAGCTTTTAACTAGGTCACAATCATCTCTACACTAACACGGTTTTGGGTTGGTCAGAACCCAATGGTGGCTTACTGATGGAGGCAGAACTGCCTGGGCTGAGCCCCAGCCCAGCCCAGCCCACTTCAGCCTGCAACGATCTCAGAGTGGCCTTCCACCTTCCCCAGGTGTGCATTCCCCTTGGCAGCCCTTTCTCCTCAGCCCAAGCCATCCACGCCAGCCTCCGCTCTCGCCCCGGCTGCACCCTCCGTGCCACAAGCCCCCACCCCCACCCCGGTCCCCTGGCTTGGAGTGAAGACCAGGCTGCTCATCCAGCCAGTGATCAAAGCAAAGCCCCCTCCCTCCAGAGACCCCTGCTCAGCCCCCTTCCTGCATGGGCTCCATCCTGCCAGAAGAGCTCGGAAAGGGACAGGGGGAGAAAAAGAATTAAAAAAGGAACAGGCGGTGAAAAAGGAAAATAAAAGAATGAATCCCTAACAGAAGAAAGCAAATTTTTTAACTTTATTCATACTTGAAATGGAGGACATAAATAAAAGGCAAAAGGAGCAGCAAAACAGATACGACATCGGGATTTTTCGTTTATTTTACAGTGAAAGTTGTAGAGTTCCTGTACAGTTGAAAGGCCCAAAGTGGGGAGAGGGGAGGGCAGGGGAGGGGAGGAGCCCCCTCCCCATCCTGTGAGCGAGCCCCAGGAGGAAAGGGAGGAGGAGGGGAGGGCAAGGAACTGGACTGCAGGTACCAGCTTGGAAAAGATGGTTCACCCAGGCTGACGAAAGAGAGGTCTTGGGAGGAGTGAAACAAAGACAGTTATCTGTGTGAAGATAAAAGAAACAGAAGTAAAAATGGCAGAGCAGATGGAGAAGGGAGGAAGCGGGGAGAGGAAAGGAGGGAGGGAAGGAAGGAAGGAAGGAGAGTAGAGGAGAAAAAATGCATCAGGATAACGAAAACAGCGCCTGCCCTACAACAACCCTTCTCCCCCGTCTTTCGGTCAGCATCCAGGGCCAGAGGTGGGATTCAGCAGGTTCTGACCAGTTCTGGAGAACCGGTAGCAGAAATGTTGAGTAGTTCGGAGAACCGGCCAATCCTGCCTCTAACTGGAGATTTCACAGTCTCCTTCCCCTGCCACGCCCACCAAGCCACGCCCACAGAACTGGTAGTAAAACAGTTGGAATCCCCCCACTGCATGGGACCCCTGGGAGAGAGAGAGAGGGAGAGGGACGACCAAGCCCTCCAAGGGGCGTCTCGCCAGCCTGGAGGCAGCCCTCTCTATGGGCATCAAATTGCTCTTTCCTTCTGCTAACCTGGTCTCCAAGAGGTTCACCTTGCAGAGCTTCCGTGGAATTGACACCAGTGGACCTGGGTGTTTCCGTCCCTCCTCTGCAAATCTGCGCTAAGTCTTGAAAAGCCCAACCACCCTCCTTTGGAAACGGATCAGGTCTGGAGGGAGCTGGCCCTTCGCTCTCCATAAAGGGTTCCCTCTGCCTTCGCCAGCCCCATTTTAAGCCGGGGGAGATCGTTCTCTCTTCCAGGCTCCCCCCCCCCCCGAACCTTCCAAGCGGCATTGGACTTGCGTTCATTATTCTACTTTTTCTTTTTTAATCCTGCCACACCCCATCCCGTCCACCGCACGATGCCCAGTTATTTGTCAAAGAAAACAACCAGCAGAGAATGTTAAACACGCGTATATAAAATTTCCCACAGATGCAGGGAACCCAGACCTACAAAAAGGATGGTTATTCAGACGGTGACTTTGGAAATCCAAAGGCACCACCAAGGCAAACCGCTGAATGGCAAACTCAGGGCCGAGAGTTGCTGGTCAGTTGAGCCAGGAGAATGCAAATCCCTCCAGCAAAATTCAGCTCAGAGATTTCAGCCAGAGATTTCACACTCCAAAAAACCCTGCAGCCTCCGAACAGCAGAAGTGAACCTCAGGCAGGCAGGCAGGCACTTAGCTGTAGGGAATTTCCCACCTCTTTAATAAGTTAGCACAGTCCATTTTCACAAAGGTTAGTAGGAAGGTTAGTGGCCAGGTACAGCAGACTTCCACTCAGCATTTCTTACATAGGATAAACTTGATCCAACTGACAGATTTAAAACAGCCTTAAAAAAAACACTGTTTAACCTGGGAACGTCCGGTTGTGTTGGACTATACAAACTAAAACTTTTGTGCTGGACTATAATTGCCACAGAGAGTTGTAGCCCACCACATCACCTGGTGAACCTTTCCTAAAAAATACGTTTTAAACAGTTTCTAGATGATTTCAACCTTCTCATAAAGATGGGAAGGCAAACAAATATTCATAAAAAGTGGGATACTTTTTGAATAAATACTATACTTTTTCAAAAGACAATCCCTTGACAATTAGTCTCGATAATATTCTGTTAAAAACGTGCTTATTCACCCTTGGCTCCTGCCTAATTAAAATCAAAAGTAAAGGGGGTTTTCAGGTTAATTGTGCTTCGAGGGGGCTCCCTTGCTGCAAATTTGTGTGGGTCCACAGAGGCGAAAGAGGTGCCCACCGCCTGCCACTCCAGGGAGAAATGCTATAAGTTTTCCTGCTCAAGAATTTGCTCCCATACAGCAGGGACACAAGGCAAACAGGGCCTATTTTCCACAAAATCTTGCTATAGGCACCATGGACCTCACTGGATCTGATGCTAAAATAGCCTCTACGTCAACTTCACAACTGCTGGAATCCCGACCCTCTATTTATGGGGAGTTTCTTAGCAAGAAAGGTTGCCAAGAGAAGAATAGGTGGGCTTTGGTGCAGAAGCAGAGAAATGCTGAAACGGAAGAGAATGGTGTGGAACCAAGTGGAGGAAAGGAAGGGACACTCGTTCAAGGGAGCCTTGTCCAGGCAAAGCATTTGCTCCCTCGTCCTTAATTCAGAATAATCTCAGAGTGCTAATGACTATTGCTCTTTTGCCCTCTCAATAGACACCAGAAACCTGCTGAAACTCAGGGCCAACTCAACAGTATTTGCAGGAATAGGCGGCAATGCCACCCGCTGCTTGCCAATTGCATTCTGTTACCAGTCCTCTCCAAAACACTGAGGACTAGGAACTTACAAAACAGAAGGCACTTAAAAAGAGCACGCTCACACATACAGCGTATAGGACAGAGGGAGCAAGGGTGGCGTGACTTCACAAGGCTGGCTTGAGGTCATGCGGAGGCAGAAAATGGGGTGCCATTTACATGGAGGTCATGTCGTTGAGGGCGTGATCCAGCTCCTCGCTGATGGCTTTGTACTTGAGTTTCTGGGAATACAACTCGTCTAAGGGTTGCCGAGGAAAAGGAGTGCAAAGAGGAGGCAGTGATGAAAGGAAGCACCGTCCAGAAATCCGGCCAGGAGCAGGAAGCAGGAGGATGGGTGTGCAGACATCGGCAGGAGGGAGGGAGAGTGTGGAATAAAACACAGAAAGGTCAGGAGATGGGATGGAAAAGGGCTTTCCCAAAAGAAGAGCCGGGAAAAGCTGGCAGGCGGGGAAGCGAGGATTCTGGGGGTGGAGCAGGAAAGGCGCTTCCGGGCAGGCCTGACCTCCAGAAGGCTGGTGGGGATGCTTGCTGGGAGCCCAAACGGCACGGAGGCAGGACCGGGAGCTAGGAGAGGGAGAGGCCCCACCCGAGAAGAAAACGGCCCCAAGGGGGACCTTCCTTGGTGCCCAAGGCCCATCTCCTCCTCTCCCTCTGGAGGACCTCAGACCGCAGAGAGCTGGGAGGCTCTTCCCAGTCAAACGCCAGGAGCCAACTTCCTCCTTAAATCTCCAGTTCTGAGCCGTTGGTTAAAGAGACTCTTCTTCAACAGCGCTTCCTCAGCTGAGGGCCTCCATGAGGACAAGGCTATATTGTCGGGCCCCCCAACTGCCATTCACCCCAAAGCTGAGGTCACAGCTGGCACCCCTACCTCCCGGGCTTCTTCCAGGCCTCAACTTGCTCTCTGCCCAAGGGCTCCTTTCCTCCTCCCTCCCTTTGTGCCCAAATACTTGGCAAGAGAGATCCAGGTGGAACTGCAGTCACAACCCGACAACCATCCTGGTCTTCTCCAGCAGGTTTTGTAAGGCTAGTCATAATGGAATTCTTCCACGGAAAAAGCACCACCCCAACCGTTGGCAAAGGGAGCCCATCGCGGTGTGCAAAGCTGCACAGACACTCCCGGTTCCCACGCAAACAAGTCAGAAGTCGCCACCTAGAAACCTCTGTGACCTTCCCTTGTTTGCATCTAGGAAATTAAGCTCCTTGTTGACATTCCTAATTGAGGGGAAAGAAACCCAGACCAGGACAAGACGTGCCGGTCAGTGAGCGGAAGGCGTTTGGAGGATAAAAGCACAACTTCTGTGTCCATTCAGATGTTCAACCCTCCCTCCCTTTGTTTCCATGAAAGCAACGCTTCTTCCATCTCTCCTCTCAATGGGGGCCCCGATGCGCTGATCTAAGATCCTGGCTGCTGACTCGCCCCCTCGAGCCCTGCGGCTCCTTCGCCCCTTCAGTTCTTGCTCAAGAGGGAAACGCCCCGAGGGACAAGCGGTCAGCACCCAGTCCAGGGAGACGGACCAGAAGCCGTGCCTTCCTGGGTGGACCCAGGGCAGCAGTCAAGGCAGGCAGCAGCTGGAGAGGAACGGAGGCCAAGAAACTTACCTTCTAAGTCGTCGATGCTCTTCTCTAGCTTCGTTACTGACCTCTCTGCAAATTCAGCTCGGGTCTCAGCCTGTGGTCAAAAGCACACGTAGGCAGGCGGTCAGGAGGCGGGTTGGGGCTATCAGGAGAAGCCCACTGGACCCAGAGCACGACCCAGAGCTGCCCCGTGGCCAAAACTGAAGCAGCCCAAGGGGTGTTCAGCCACGCCCATCAGAAAAACCTCAGAGGCAGCCCCCAAAGTCCACCAGGAAGCTGCTCAGAGGACACACGGACTGGAAACGGGGAGGAAGAAGGATCCGGGCCCTCAGGATACGACCAGAGTCGGAATCCTCACCGCCCGTTTGGGCAACCTTCCCAACACAAGAGCTCTGCAACTCCAATGGAAATGCAACACGGCTGCACAAAGGTTTTATTGCACTCCATAAAGGAGGTTTTTCTCCTCTGACTGCAGGGCAGCTGACTAAGAAGAGAATGTGGCTTTGGGGCAAAGTGCAACACACTTCTGCACACCTGGAAAGGCTGACACTCCCCTGGGCTACCTCGGCATTCCAGGAAACCCCCCAAACCCACCACCCTCCTCTTCTAGAAAGCCAGTTGGTTTGTTTCAGGGAGGTTTACCTCTTTCAATTTGTCAGTCAGGACCTTGATTTCCTCCTCATACTTGTCTTCCTTCTGGGAGTACTGCAGGTGGAAAGGAAAACACAACACGCTCAAAATCCAGAGGAGGTTTGATCAGATGGGGTTGAGGCTGAAGACCTGCAGCCCACGGAGGCTGGACTACAACTCCCATCTGCTGGGGGGAGGGGTTGCAGTCTAAGAGCAGGGGAGGGGGCCCTTGGGCATGGCCATAGGTTTCACCCCACTAAAGCCTTCTGAAGAATCCCGGCCCACCTCCGCTTGCCAAAGTCCAGCTTTCCAACTCAAAAAGTCTCCTGAACCCCCCTCGCCCCCCCCCCAAAACGGAGGGTTTCTCCTCCTCCTGGAGAAGCCGGTCTTGCTGCCCGGTGCTCAGAGCAACAGCTGGAGGGGCCTCCTCCTCCTCCTCCCCGCTCAGCCCAGGGCGAGGCCAGCACTTCCCCTTCTTGCCAGCTGACTGAAAGGCTGCCAGGCAGGAGGAGGAGGAGGAAGGGGTGGACCTCCTGAGACGCAAAGAGGAACCAAATGGGGCCTCTGGGGGAATTCCACGCTGGATGCCAGGAGCCAGGAAGAGCTCCTGGGGAATTGGGGAGGCTCCTGACCTCCCCAAGGCCGAAAGCTCCTCTTCTCTTCCGATTGTGCCGCGGAGGAAGACCACACTTGGTGGCCGGCAGGAGGAAGCCCATTGGCCGCATGGGTTCCCGTGGGCCCTGCGGAGCCTCTTCTCCACTCCACAAGAGGAAAAGCACTTTCCCTCCCGCAGCCAGAGAAAGGCCCGTCCAAGGGAAGGGAATAAATGCGACCCGCTTCGAGCTCCTTCTGAGCTGGGTGGCAGAGAAGAGCCAATGATGCAAAGCTGCCTTTGGGACAAAGCCAGTGAAACTGTTTTCTTTTTCAGTCACGCTGGGAGAAAAGGCCCTGAACCTTTGCTTGGTGTGCAGATGCGTGACACACCCCGCGGCTCCTTTCCTTCGGCTTTGCTGCCAGATGAGACACCCGAGGGCTCAAAGGGGAGGCCTCGGTTTAATCCTTGGCCCTTCTGGTTCTTCCAGGCTGCCATAACCTGAGACTAAATCCAGAGCGGTCCAGTAGAGCAGCGTTTCTCGCCTTGACCACCGAAAGGCTTGTGGACTTCAAGTCCCAGAATTCCCCCACCCAGCCTGAGTCCAGCCAGGCTGCCTGGGCAATTCTGGGAGTTGAAGCCCAGCCGTCTGCCGGTTGCCAGAGGGGACGCCCAGAACCGCCAACGGACTGACTCCGAACGAGGCCACGTATCCACTCAGGGACCACCTGGTCACTCGTGGGCAGAAAAGCCAAGTGGGCAAAGCCAGGCAGCCGTGGGACTTGGAGGGCGAGTCCCGTGCTGGGCGCAGCCACTTTCTCCCCCACCTCGCCTCGCTCCTCCCTGCTCGTCCTACCTTCTCCGCCTGAGCTTCCAGCGACCTCAGGTTGTTGGTCACAGTTTTCAATTCCTCTTCAAGTTCAGCACATTTGCTATTATTTGGGAACGCAGGCAGGAAAGGGGGCAGGAGGAAGACCAGTCAAGCCCAAGAAGAGACGGGGAGAAAAGATAGAGAAAAAATGAAAACGGAATCCCAAAGCTCAAGGGAAGGAAGGGCCTCGAAAGCAGCTACACCTCTGGGACCACCAAATCGACCAACGCCACGGTGCTCAACGCCCCCCTCCACGCTCTCGCAGATGAGGGTACGCAGGGAAGGAAGGGCAGCTTCTCCCAATTAGGAGCCCCTCTCCTCAAAGAAGAAAAGGCAGTCAAACCAGCAGCCTGTTGCAAATGTGTGTGTGTGTGTGTGTGTGTGTCGTTTTGCAGTCCCCCAGCACTTTAGAAGCCCCTCTGGCAGAGGCCGCGTTCAGCCTCGGTCGCACCAAAGGGGTCCCAGAGAGGTCAGCTGCTTTCCTGGGGCTCAGCCACAGCCACAAGGCTTCCACGGACACACAATCCGATCGGTGCTCTTGGAGACAAAGGAGAGCCACTCAAGCCGATGCAGAAGGACACAAGGAAAAGGAGGAGGCCAGCAAGAAGGCAGAAGCAGCGCAGCCAGAGGCACCTCAGCCGAAAGGATCGGGCTGCGGCTAACCCCGGGCTTTGCATTCACCGGTGGAGGCGGCTGCGTGCCAGTACCTTTTCCTCGGCCGCCATGAGCGCTTTCAAGGTCTGATCCATTGTTCTTAGCTGCTCTTCCAGCTGTCGGACTTGGCTGTCAGTGAACACAGGAAATGCACAAGAGCCATTCACAAAAATCGGTGAGCCGGTGACAACGGCAGCATGCAGTGACCCAAACCACACCAGGGCTCCCCCCAACCCCAACACGGCCCTAAACACATAGAGGCAAACACAGGCACGGGGGATGGGATGGGACACACCGCAGCCCCGTCCACTGGGGCGCACAGCCGGGGCACCAAAGCAGCCACCACATCCATGGGCAGCGCAAGGCCAGGAGCAGCAGCAGCGGCCAGGGAGGGAGGCACACCTTTCTGAGAGCTCGGCCCGCTCCTCTGCACGCTCCAGGTCGCTCTCGATGATCACCAACTTCCGGGCCACCTAGAGCCACCGTGGAAACAGAAGGGGGGAGGAGATGAAGCCGGGTGAGGGCATTCTAGCCAACGGATGCCTTCCGGGTGCTGGATTCCTGGCAAGGGACCCTGGCAGAAGGGGCTGGCTCCCTTCCGAAATGCATTCCTGAAACCAGCCAGGTGCTGGGCGGCTTCCAGAGAGCCAGGCGGACCATTAGGATGGAAAGGCAAAGTTGGAAGTGATGCAATTAAGAGACATTGGTCCACCAAAGCTCCCTGGAAGAGCCACGTTTCCGCTGGCTTCCGGGGTTCATGCAGACTTTGGGGCCAAGCCGTTTCCAAGGAAGGGCCACTCCACATCATCCCCCTCCTGGCAGCTGGGGGGCTTAGCAGGCTGTCCCCCATTGTTCCAGGGTGGTGGGCAGTCTTGCAAGCACAGCTGGATGGACGGAGAAGCCGTCAGAGCTGGGAAAGGCCTCCCCCCCTCCTCTGTCGATTCCTGGTGGGACCCCTCTGCCGCCTGGGGCTTGGCTGCTCCGCCCTTCCCTTCCCAAAGTCTTCCAGAGGCCCCACCACACCCGACGGGATGCCAGGCGGGGCTCACCTCCTCGTACTTCCGGTCGGCATCTTCGGCGATGTTCTTGGCCTCTTTCAGCTGGATCTCCTGGATCTCCATCTTCTCCTCATCCTTCAGGGCTCTGCTCTCAATGACCTTCATGCCTCTGGGGGAGGAGGAGGGCACCGTCAGGGGCAAAGCCACCCGCCTGATTTGGGTTGCAACCGCTCAGCTGCCCCTGATCTCCCTCACAAGGGCTGCCAATGCCGCCCTCCTGCCTAGCTCAACCTCAGTGGCTGCCCCGGGAAGAGTGCCCGCTCTGCAGGGCTTCTGTCCCCGGAGCCCTTCTCTCCCCGTGCCTGCAATTGTTCAGATGGCACGCTCCCTCCCTGCCCCCTGCGTGAGCCTCTGTGTGTGTGTGTGTGCATGTGTGTGTGAGAGAGAGAATCTCTCGCTAATCAACTTTTGCCTGGGCCAGCATTTCTCTTTATGACGTGAGGCTGGCTGGGGAATTCTGGGAGTTGAAGTCCAGGCGCCTGAACATTGAAAAGATTGACAAACACCAATCTAGAGGGAAGCTGAAGTCCCTGTAATTGTCCTGTTACGTGGTTTCTTCCCCTTCACTGCCAATTTTCATCAGAGGCTAGATGCCGACCTATTGGGGACAAGGGTATAGGGAGTCCTGCCACATGTAGGGGCTGGAATTGAGGGCCTCTGAGGTCCCCTTCCCATTCTGCATCTCTGTGTTCCACCGAGTTCCCCTTAAGGCGACGAGGCTGACCCTCAGCACCCAAAGGGCAGCAGGATGTTCTACTGCCTCAAGGGGCGGAGCTCTGCGCCAGCCAAGCGCCCCCCACGCCAGGGGCCCAGCAGCCTCACCTCTCACTCTCGTCGGCTGCCTTCTCAGCCTCCTCCAGTTTCTGCAGGGCTGTGGTCAGGCGCTCCTGAGCGCGATCCAGCTCCTCCTCCACCAGCTGGATGCGCCTGTTCAGAGATTGCACATCGCTCTCCGCCTGGCAGCACGAAGGAAAGAAGGAAAGAGACTCGTTTTTGCAAAGTGGGCAGGAGGGCGGCAGTGAACCATGAAGAGGGAGGTGTGGGGAGATCACCCCCCCCCTCCAGGACCAGGGTCTGACATCCTTGGTTTAGCCTCTGCCTGTCGCTTCACAGCCAAGAAAAAAAGGCTTCCATCGGAGAAGAAAAATGACTTTTTTTTCTAGCCGGGGCAATAAGCACCATTTAACTTAAAATCAGACGGTTTGCTGCGCACCAAATTCCTTCAGAGCTAACGGCACCCAACGAATTAAAGCAGATGCAATTTGCCCTTATCCTTTGCACCAAACCAAACGGACCTGCGCCCATCCTCTTCCCCGCTTCCTAAAACCACCCAACAGCCTTGGCCACCCTGAATGCACCCCTACCTTTTGGCTCAGGCCACGCAGGAAGGAAGCCACGAGAAGAGCATCCAGGCCACGAGCCTGATGGGCAAAGGCTCTCTCCTTCTCTTCCAGCAGGGGTCTCCAAGCTTGGCCACTTTCAGCCTTGTGGACTTCAACTCCCAGAATTCCCCAGCCAGCCATCCCAGTTGCAGTCCACAAGGCTGAAAGTGGCCAACCATTTCCTGCTTTTCCCTCGCTGATCCAGATCAGCTCCCAGGAAGTTTATCCAGGGGCTACTTCGGCCATTTTTGATTCGAGCAAAGCAAAGAACATGGGAGGGGACCCAAAGCAACCCCCCCCCCAAATCCGCGTGGCTTACTTTTTCTTCCCTCCAGGGAAAGAGAAGCCATGGCGCTCCTGTTAATCATTACACCCAAAGGGATCTGGCGGAGTCCCTTGGAGGCCGAAAGGTCACTCTCCTACTTCCTGTTCCCAAAGAGAAACCAGCACAACCACCCTGGCTATCCCTTTCTATTTTCCACAAAGCAAAGCCACTTCCTTATATGGCCACAAAAATACCATTATTATTGCACAGGACTCGGCCAAGGCCAGCAGATGAACAGAGGCTCCACTCCAGGTGGCTGAGGAATTGGCCAAAGGAGGGATTCAGATCTTCCCTTCCCCCTTGGAAAGCAACCCAGCCCCCCTCAACTGACGCCCCTCCCCAATCCCCATGAGACTCTCTCTTGGCTGGCCCAGTTGTGGGGAGCAGAGTGGCAGGTGGGAGACTCCGAGGCTACCTGGCTAAAAGGGTGGCATTCAGAGCCCAGGACAGTTCAGCAGAAAAGGCCCCCCTGGTCTTAACTGCATCAGAGAAAGGGAGGGGAGCCCCATATGTTATCCCCCTTGCCCCCCCCCCCAGATTCCAACTGATTTCGGTCTTTGCAAAAGCAGCCCCTGGAAGCAGCCCCATCCTTACAACCCAGCCAGCAGCATTTCCTCTGCCTCCCAAGGAGCCTTTAGCTTTTTGGCCAGAAATGCAACATTGGGCCAGACTGGGGCTCCCAGTTAAGGGCTCCTGCTGATCCCAGTGGCCGGAGGGCTTCCTTGCCATTGTGGGATTCCCTAAAATAGTCAAGGTCTGGAATATGCAGAGCGGAATATTAGGCAGAGAAGATGGGGTGGTCTTGCACCCTGGACCATTCCCTCTTGGGAGAAGCCCAGCAGGTGCCAGGAAAGGACCCACCCTCACTTGGGGGGCGGTGGGTGGGCTCAGGGCCGGAGGTGGGCAGAGCATCAAAAGGGGGGGGCGAGGGGGGCAGGTCTGGGACAGCGCGCCAAGGGTGGGGGAGGGGCTCTCGCGAAGGATCCAGGGAGCCACTGGAGCCGGAGGGACCCTGAACTGGGAGCTCCACCTGAAGAGGCAGCGGTTGGGGGGGGGAGGGGAAGAAGGGCCGAGCTTGTCCCGGCTGGAATCGCCCCGAAGGCTGGAAGGGGAAGCCGGGAGCCCCTGCAGGCAGACGCGGAAGGAGCTTCGTCCGCTTCCTAACGCACCTGGCGGGGCCACGAGCAGGGCTGGGCATCACTTGAGAGCCGCGCCCGGGGGTCGCGCGCCCAGCCTCTTTGGCTGGCCGCGCAGTGCGGAGGGAGGGCGGGAGGGAGGCGCCCAGGTGGCCGAAGAGCTCCGGCCGCTGCTCCGGGGCCGCCTTTGTCCCTCCCGGCCGGCCGGCCGGCTCACCTGCTCGCGCAACGCCCGCTCCTCGTCCAGCTCGCGCTGCAGCCGCCCCGCCTGCTCCTCGGCGCTGTCCGCCTGTTCCTGCAGGCTGCGGATCTTCCTGCGCACCGCCTCGAGCGAGCTCAGCCCCGCCGCCATCGGGCCCGCAGCGCAGGAGGAAGACGGGCGGGAGGAGGAGGAAGGCGCGGGCGGGCAGGGCCGGGAAGGGAGGAGGAGGAGGAGCAGCCGGCCAGCCCGGCCTCTGCGCGCCGCAGCGCCCGCCTCCCCAGCCCCGGCTCAGCCCCGCCTGGACGCCCCCGGCGGCACCCGCGGAGCCCGCAGCGCTCAGAGGAGGCAAAGCGCCCCGCAGGACGAAGGCCTGGTCCCCAGCAGCGATTGGGCCTCAGCTGCAGGGCGCCCTGCTGACCGGGGGCAAGGGGAGAGGGAGCCGGGCTGGTCCTGCAACCCAGCGCCCCAGGGAGGGCCCAGGAGAGGAGAGGGCCTAAAAAGCCCTGCGGCTTGAGGCAGCCCAGCATTCAGAGGGACCCAAGCAGTGGCCTCACAGCTACTGCAGCCCAGCATGAGTGGGCCTGTCTTGGCCACCGGAGGATCCTGAACCCCAGAAAAGCCCCAGACAGCCCCCCTTTCACACCTGCCAAACTCCCTCCCCCCATTTCCGCCCAGGCTCTCAGAATCGTCTTGCAATAAGCAAGTGAAAAAACTGCTGTGGAAAAATTGATGGACTTCCAGGAGACCCTCAGAGCCTGGGAAGAAAATCTGGGGACTTTCCCTGGGAGATTGTTCCCAAGAAACCAAGGAGGACACAAAGGGCATTTTTGGGCGAGCCAGGAAATCCCCAGGACGGGCGGGCATGAGAGCAGCAGCGAATGTGGAAAGAGAGAAGTGGAGAGAAGGCGGTTTGCAACCTCTGGGGGAGGGCACAGCTGGAACCGGAAACCTCCCTCCAGGGCCGCCCCCTCCAAGGGCAGGGACTTCTTTAAGGGGGCCAAGAAATGCTCCATTCAACGGGAGCAGAGTCATGACCTCTGGGATTTCCCAATACGGAGGAAGGATGTGGGAGGCTGGGATTTCCAAGATTTCCCCCACCCCCCACTGAGAGAACCCTGGGGGGGAGCAGCGATGGGGAGGACTGCAAAGCCAACCGCCCCAGACAGTTGTCACCTTTGTTCCCCCAGCCCAGTTCTGTCTGCTCTGCTGGCTGAGCACAATGAGATTTCCCCCTCCTGGTTCATCCGCCCGGAGGAAGCGCAGCTAATCTGGCAGCCCAAACCCGGCTCTGGCTGGTTCAGTCCAATGAGCCGCAAGGTTGGCCAGGAGGGTGAGGAAGAGCTGACGGGGCTGAAGGAGCCAAGCCAGGATGGCTTTTTTCAGCCTAACCCTGGCCTCTCCTTCAGGGCCCTGGAGGGACCCCACCTCCTTGGGATTCAGACCACACGGGGGGGGGGGGGGTTATAATTGGGCCAGGGGCTTCAGAAGACAGCTGTCTTGATCTGGGATGTAAGAGACCCATCCCCTTCCTAGTTTCCCCAGGAGAGAAAAGCAGGAGGATCGCTGCCTTGAAGGCAGCAGGGCGGCTCCTCCTCCTCCTCCTCAGCCGCTTCCCGAAAGGGCTCCTCCTCCCAGCCCCTTTGGTGCAAAATGCAGCATGTTCAGGCAGGGGCCCTTGATCTACAAGGTTGCAGCCTGAAGGGGGGAAAGGTATTTCGGGAAGAGGAGCCGTGCAGTTAGGAAGTGTGGGAGACACCTTCCCAGCCGGCCCAACGGTTACTCAGGCTGCCCGCCCTCCAGGCGGAGTCTGTATTCGCCAGCTGAGCCTAGCCATGAGTCATGGCCCAGTTGTGCCAGCAAAGGTGAGCTCTTCCTGGCAACCCCCTCCACCCTCCTCTGCACATCTGTCCTGCCAGCTGTTCCTCGCCTACCATATCCCTCCACCCTGCAGTCGCCTTCTCTCCCTTTCTACAAAATGCAAAGTATTTTAAGGGCCAAAGGAAGGAAAGGCAAGACTTGGGCACTACTTAGAAGGAAAACCCACTGCTGGGCAAGGACCCCAGATTCTCTGTCAGGTCTATGGAAAAATAAACCTTTTTCTCTGAAGGAAAAAACCAAAACCAGCAGAATTTCCTTTCTGCAAATTCGGTAGCATTTCTCTGGCTTCCCTCCCTCCCTCCCTCCCTCCTCCTCTCTCCTGCCTTTTACTGAGACCAGCTATTTCAAAATAGTCTGCATTCTCTTCCTTATAAGGAATATCTTCCCCGGGATCTATTTGTGGTTCCTTTGAACAAGTTAAATAAACGCCGGGCTGGAATGCTGACTCCCATCTATCGGGAAGCCACAGCAAGGAGGGCGCATCTGAGGCAGATTAGACACAGCCGCCTCTCGTCGCGGAGGAGGAGGAGGAGGAGAGGCTTTCTGCGCTTCTCAAGTTGACATGAAGTCCGGTTTCTGTTGGGCAGAACTGCCGTCCACAAGGAGCGAGAGCCCCTAAAGCTGCTCTGCCCTGTTTATGGTTTCCCTCCGCTCTGGCCTTCAAGCCTGAAAGCCCCCCCCCCTCCCCTGACCAGCGCACTTTCCAGCTGCTTTCTTTCCCTTAAAGAGAGTGGTAGTCCTCCCTCCGCATGACATCATCTGCTTGGGATGTCTGGCTCCCCCCCCCCCCCAACCTTAAGGGGCCAGATTTGGAATGAATTGCAGGGAAGGCTGTGGGGCCGGGAATGCTGGAGGGCTGCAGCCATAGCACAGTTGAATACTTAGACAGGTGGGTGGGGGAGAGAGATAGCTCCCTCTTCCATATAAAGTGCTGAGCTATATATAACCCCCACTCACCGGGATCCGGCCCCAGCCGTGACTGATTGCCAACCCAGCAAGTATCCCCTCCTTGGCACGTCAAGAAGCCTCCAGCTTCAGCGGCCTATCTTTGCACCTCTGAGGCATCAGCATTTGTCCTCTGGGCACCTTTTCCCACATGGGAATCTTGGCTCAAGAACTCGGTGGGCCTACTGGCCCAGACAAGCCCTTTCAACCCTGGGGGTGCTGGGGGGGGGGAGGTCCAAGGATTTGGTCCTGGGAGAAAGGTGTTTCTTGTTTTACACCTGAGGGCTCCGGCCTCATGTCCAAGCAACCTTCCCCCCAAACAGCTTCAGGTATGGCTCCTAGTAACACAGCAGGACACACCTCTGCTGTTCCCTTGGCAACAATACCAGCTGGGCATCTGGGCCAGCAGGAGCTGTCCAGGTGTCCAGGATTCTTGGCTGAGGGATGATGGCAGATCTCATACCCAGGCCCTCTCGGGTCCTGGCGGGGGGGGGAGGGGGGCTGATCCCCACAGCTGGTGGCGAGTCCAGCAGGCAGAGAGGTTGAGTGACCAGAAGAGGCAGAAAGATTGGGGGGGGGGGGGCAGTCAGAGAGGTACTCACATCTGCAGCTTTCTTCTCGGCCACCTCCAGCTTCTCCTGGGCATCTTTCAGAGACTCCGAATACTTGTCCAGCTCATCCTCGGTGCTCTTCAGCTTCTTTTGCAGGGACACCAGCTCATCTTCCAACTGCCCGGAGGTTGGGGACCAGGGGAGGGGGGTGATGAAGGGGAGTGGGGGGAAGGGAAGGGGGTGCAGCAGGCAACGCGACGACGTCGTGAAGAAGAAGAGGAGGAGGTGCAGAAGGACAGAGGGAGGAGGGAAAGAGGAGAGAAGGAGGTTAGCGCATCCGGAGAGGCTACCTTGGTGGCCTTCTCGTCCGCAGTGAGGAGGCTGTCCTCGGCGCTATGCATCTCCTCCAGGACCCGATCCCGCTCGTCCTCCAAGACCCGCAGTTGCTTTTCCAACTGCACAATGTCGTCCTCCAACTAGCCGCACCAGCCAGAGGGAAAAAGAGGAGGAAGCACTTTTAATCTCCCCCAGTCCGGCCCTCCCTCCCCTGGCGGCCTTCACCAGCACAACCGGGTCAGGTACAGACTCAGAGGGTGTTCACACAACCCACCTATCTTGGATGCTTTGGGGACCCAGAGTGTTGTCTGGATGAGGCTGCCTGTTTGCTTGGTTCATGGCTGGGGGCACTGGGCGACCCCAGAGGAGGGGGCAGCAGGCCCGCTCGGGTTGAGCCCATTGCAGATGGAAGAGTTGGAAGGGTCCAAGACAGGCAGGCCGGGCCAGCTGAGAAAGGAGGGCCGGGGTGCCTTAAGCTCTCCAGGTTCGATGCCCCAGTCAGTCGCCCTCCTGTCCTTTGGGTGAAGCCCCAGAGTCTCAACCAGTCCAGGCTCCCCCCCCCAAAAAAACCTCCTCCCATCATCCAGCTGCAGCCTCAAATGACCCAACGCATCTACAAGGCATCAAGTAGGGAAGACTAAACTTGGCCACCGCCTGGGGCAACGAATGCTATGAGACTCCCCAGGGAGGAAACGGGCTCCACACCTGAGCTTCCAGGAGCGCAAACGCCTCTTGCGTAGGGGGAGTTGGGGGACTCCAACCCGGCTCCGTTCAACCAACCACTTGGGATCCAGGCCCCCCAATTCATAGCCCCCCCCCGCGCGCCCTTCCAAATCCCCGCCGAGGGAGGAGCCGAGTTCCTCCCCTCCCAATTCCCGAAGCGGGCCGTGGGGGGGGGAGCGCACAAGGCAGCCCGTCCCATTGCGGGCCGGGGGTCCCGGGGGCGGCCCCGGCTGCTCCTTCCGGGCGAGGCGAGCGGCCCACCTGCTTGCTGCGCTCCTCGGCGGCCTTCTTGTCGGCCTCGGCTTGCTCGGCGCGGTCCAGCGCGTTCTCCTTGTCCAGCTTCAACATCTGCATCTTCTTCTTGATGGCGTCCATGGCGGCGGCGGCGGCGGGGCAGTTGCCAAAAGTCCGTCGAAGAGGAGGAGGTGGCGGCGGCGGCGGCGGCGGCGGCGGAGCTGCGCTGGGACGGTCGACCTGGCCGGAGTGCGAGCGGCTCCGCGGCGGCCGCGGGCGGATAAGTACCCTCGCGGGGCGGGGGGGCGCCGCATTCCGCCGGGCAGCCAATGCTTTTTTGGGAAAGGGCCCCGTGCGCGCCGCCCCTCCGCCCGCGCCCGCCCCGCGCCCGCCCCGCCTGCCCGCGCCGATGCCTAAAGAAGGGCAGGGCGGCGGCGGCGGCGGCCTCCCTCGCAGGGCGGGCGCTCCCGCGGCTGCCGGCCGGAGCTCGGGGGACGGGGCGGGGGGCGAGCGCCGCCTTGGGCAGAGGCCGTCTACCCCGAGGGGCGAGGGGCGAAGGCGGGGGCCGCATCCCCGTCGCCAGCCGGTTCCTCCTCCGGCGCCCACCCGGGGGGGAGGCGGCGGCGGCGGCCAGGCGCGGCCATGGGGGTCCGGGAGGTGGGCTGGGGGCGAGGCTCCCTCCGGGAGAGGCTCAGGTCGGAGCAAGGGGCAAGCCCGCCCTGGATGCCCAGGCAGGGAAGCGCAAGGCGGAGGCGAAGCTTCCCACTTCCACCCACCGCGGCCGCTTCCCTTCACGAGCGAGCCATGGGCGCCCCAGCACAGCCTCCACTTCAGCTGGGGTGACTGAATGGCTGCCACCACCCAGGCTTTCTAAGCCAGCACTTGGGGGATGCCATCACTTTAAGGTGTGTGGACTTCAACTCCCAGCGTGCTGGCTGGGAATTCTGGGAGTTGGAGTCCGCAGATCTTAAAGCAGCCAACTTGGAAGAAACACACCTCTAGCTCACCTCGTGCCACCTGAGCCAGGTCTGGGCGGGCTGCTCACTCACCGGCCCACCGGCCCGTTCCCAGGACTACGCCCTGAGCACAAGCAGCCCAGCCCCTCTTAGCCAGTGCAGCTCTCAGCTAAGCGAGCCAGGCTCTATGCCAGCCACAGGCCAAGCTGGGCAAGTGCGGATTCCAGGCACCAGGAAGCAGCCCAGGATCCCTTTCCTCTCTTTCCTCCCTGCCCAAACTGGCCCCTTTCCCGGCCTGCCTGGCGGTGCCATTTGGACCCAGTGCCCCACCTGTTTTCTTCCGCGGAGTCAGAAGGCGCTTTCACAAACTGCTCTCAACCCAGAAAAAATGGCTGTAACTTTAAGATTGATCCTCAGAGGAGTTAATTATCTTTCTGCCTAATGATTTTGGAGGCATCCTATCTGCCCGGAAGGCAAAAAGGCCAAAACATTTGCTCATTCTGGGTTGCAACAGGAAGTCTCCTTGGAGAACAATTGTCTGGATCTGCATAAGGAGACAGGGAAAGGTGTGTTTGTTAGAGGTTACTAAATTATGTGTTATTAAATGTAGGCTTTGTAAGTCCCAAGGCAGTGTGTGTGAATTCCTTGTTTAGGTCCCCACAGCAGTTCAATCCTTGATGGTGCCAAAAATCTGGATTTGGGCTAGGAGAGACAGGGGCCTCCCCGGCGGTCTTAGGCCCCTTACCAGTGCAGGACAAGGGGTGAGCTGGACTTCCCATCTACAGGGAGCACCGGCTCTCAGATTCCCCTGGAACAATTCCCCGGGCGATCCTCTCTGCCATTGCACTAGCTTTCAGCTGTGCAAAATACAAGAGGGATAATCGGGGATAGTGGACCACTGGGAGATCCAGAGCCTGCAAACAAGGTTGAGAACCCCAAACAAACATTCCATTTAGGGAGCAACCGGTGACTTCCAGGATGTTGTCAAAGTGAAATGGATGCACCTGAGTCACCGGGGGGCCATGCTCAACATGGTGTATGTGTGTGTGTTTCCTTTCCAATTGGCAAGGTGGGCAGCACAGTCAGGCGTGCCTCAGTCTACCTGGAGGGATCACTGTGGAGAATGGAGGGTCCTTGGGAGGGTGGGAAATAATGGCGACACAAAGCAGCTGGCAGGGGGAGAGGAGAGAGGGAGGTCCAGGGAGCAGAAGAAAACAAGCTTTGTCCGGTTTTCCTTTCCTGTTTCACCCCCCACAATTCCAGCTGTGCCAGAGGCAGCCACGGATGTGTCACTCAAGATGGGAAAACAGAAGCGGATCCTGGGGACGATTCAGTGCACAAGGGCTAATCCTGCTCCTGAGAAACATTCACCCCCAAACCGGTGCAGCAGGAGGGCAGGATCCGTCCTCCCAGGAAATGGATGCCGACCCAGGGCCGTCAGCCACCAGGTGGGTGGGTCTTCCCGTGGCCTCGATCCACGGCTTCTCTGGAGGCTGCGCCTTGGACCTCCGTGCTCTTTTTAAACCTTCCATGGAAAAGTCCTTAAGCGGGAGACGTGCCCAGTGCCTCCCAAAAGCAGCACAAGGAGTCTCTGGCCCCCGGCCTTCCTTCCACCACGTGATGCTGAGCAGCCCCTTTCAAATGCCAGTGCTGGGGGGGGGGGGCTTCAGAGCTCCATTCTCTGCCCCCCTCCAAAGCCAACAATTGCTGCAGCCAGCCAGGCCAAGGAGCAGCCCTCCCTCCCTCCGATGCTTCTGGGCGAAAAGGCCCTTTTGGCAGCCTGCAGAAGCCGCATCCGGTTTGGCCTCCCTTCCATCCTGCTCAGGCAAGGAGGTTGTCTGCAGCTGGGGACAATCGGGGACCTGACCGGGTCTGGGGAGGCTGCTCCGAAGGCCACCGGCTCCGGCCTTCCAGAGGAGGCTATTCTGCACCTCAGGCGTGCTGATGTTGGTCCATGAAGGTCACAAGAAGGCTTGCAGATAGACGTGGCGCCTCTTGCAAGGCCTCTGAGAGGCAACTGAGGCCGAGGCTCCATCCAGAGACCACGGCAGCTGCTCCCTCTCCCCGTTGGGTAGGGTCCCCTGTGCGAAGGGGACCCCGCACCTCAACTCTTTGTGGCGTGGGAAGACCCATCTCCACTTGGGAAGATCCTCACCTGCCCAGACCTGGGAGGCAATTGTGCCCAGGTGGCCCTGCCCCTGGCCTGTCCCTTATTCTCCCTGGCGGTGCAGCCAGACATCCTGCTGCTGCTGCCAGGACGGGCAGGTTCCACCAGTTCTGGTCCAAGGTTTTTCCAACTGACTAAGCATGTTGTGTTGGTCTTGGCCCGTGACTGCTTTTAAAGATCCAGCCATGGCTTGTGGGCTGCTCCCACCTCGAGGCCCGTGACCAGTACCCATGAATGCCAGTGGGAGAGCAGAAAAGCGTGACGAATAATCCCACGAAACCCCCCCAACCCTTTCTTTCCTCGTGGGTGAAGGCAATGGAGAACAAGCCAGCTTCTTCCACTTTCTTGGCTGCGTCCCATGCTCAAGAGGATCCCAGTCCTTAAAAGGCCAATAAATCCATCTACAGGGGGGGGGGGGAGATTTGGCGAGCAGCCGCTCAGCGAGTCCCTGAAATCTCAAAGCTGACCATAAGGATGACCAAAGAATTGTGCCAGGATTATCCAGGGCAGGGAGAGGCAGGTCAGTGTCCTAAACCAGGAAAGGCTCTGATCACAAGAAGGGGGTCAGCCGGCCTTCTCCATCTTCTGTCTCCAGAAAACAGCCAGTCTGGGAGGCCTCCTGGGCCCAGAGGTGGCAATCAGAGGGGCCTGGCATTCGGTTCAGAGGCTCGGCAGCAACCTCTGGCCTCCATGGGTGGATGGAACGAGGGCCTTTCTTCAGGCCGCCTGTCTGGCTCCCCCCCCCCATTTATTTTAATGAAGGGATGGAGGGAACATGAAGGATGGTGCAGAAAAACCCAGGTATGAAGTGGGGATTCCCTCGGGGTGACCCTCACACCAGAAGCCCCTTTCCCCTCGGAATACCAAATGCTCCCCCCTCCCTGAAAGCCCAACCACCCTCCTGTTCCTGGGGAGGAAAGCTTGGTCCCTCTTTGCACAGGCTCCCCCCCCCAGGTGATGGGGTTAATTGCGGAGAAAAGTGGGCAGACTTCTGGGAGGGCAGACGCAGAAGTGCCCAGAGGGCATTGGAGGGGGCAAGTCAGCAGGGGCCTCCCGGGTTCTGCTGGAGGGCCATCCTGGAGATGAGGCTGGGTGAAAAATGTGTCCTGCTTGGTCCATCCCCAAGCAGTTTGGTCAAGGGGTCTGGCCTCAAGTCTGGGCAAAGCTCTGGGCAAAGCTCGTCCAGCCAACCATGTTCCCAAAAGACGCCTCCTTCTTTCTTGCCTGTTAAGTTTCTTGGGGATATTTATAGCCCAGCTCAGCACACCTGCCCAAGGCTGTAACTCAAGAAGGCGGCTCAGATGCCAAGGCAAGGAGGGCAGAGCAGCAGCACGCTGAGCCTGGCCCTGAAGTCAGCCGTGGGTGGGCTTGGGAGGTGCCCTTTTCAAGGAGGCCCTTCTCTTTGGCCAAGGCAGGGGAGCTGCTGCAGGCGCCTTAGATCTCCTGCCCAGGACTTTACCTGCAGCACAAAAGCTTCCGGTGGAAACGGCGCTGGTCGCGCCACACCAGGCCCAGAACAGTTTCATTTGGGCTCTCCTGCCTCTGGGGCTCCAGCTCAGGCAAAGCGATTCGGTTGCAAGCATCTAAAGAGGGCAAGGAGCTCAAGATGTTCTGTTTGGAGGATCAAGGGCTGGCAGCCCAGGGCTCCTTCTTCAGCCTCCTCTCGAGAAGATGGCGGCCTGGCAGAAGCCAGCTGGGCTGGTGCCACCCAGAGACAGGAGCCCAGTTTGACTCTCCTGGAAAAGCCACCACACGCACCCCAAAATTCAACTTCGATAAAGTCCACGAGCAACATCTCTATTTGGGTTTGAATTGGATGCAACTTCTCTCAAATTCTATGCTGCATGCAGCAAAACGGCCCATCCAAATAAAGTTAAGGGCTTCAATAATAAATAATTTGGAGATATTGACTGTGATATTCAGTTCTTTGCTGGAAGCAGCCAGCCCCCTACTCTGAACATTTCCCTTCTAAACCTTCCCTTCTGCAAAGCAATCAGCATCTCAGGCTCTCCTGGCTGGGGGTCCCAAGGGAGAGGTTTGCGGGGGCTGCTGCCCTAGGCACCCCTGAGCAAGAACAGGGAGGCCCGGACCCCTTTGCAACTGTCTGGCCTTCTGCCTGCACTGCTTGTAACCCACTCTGTTCAAAAACGAAACACATCACCTGCCATTTTCATTATGCACATCTGGATGAGGATGCTTCATTGCTTGGCTATCTGGCAGGTCCGTTTCTAAACTCCGCCAAGATTTCACAGACAGGAAGCAAGTGGAACCCTCTGCTCTGCTCCCTGACAGACGTTCTCCTTTCCCTGCTCAGAAGAGACCTGGAGGATCCGGGTCTTTCTTTCCTAAACTGGGACCAGGGGACCCGAGCGTGAAACTGTGAAGGTGCCGGGTGAAGGGAGGAGCCACCCGAGAGGCCTGGAGGACAGCCGGTGGCCTAAGCTGGCCTGTAGCATTCAGGTGGTGCCAAACGATGCCCACCATGGTTCCTGGGGGCCAAGCATTCCACAACCCAGCCCTGCCCTGGAGCTCCCGGCCTTCGTTTCTCCCAGGCGTCCATCCCAGGAACCTCCTCGTAGGGCATAGTGAGAAGGCAAGGAAGATCCCACTCTCTTCCTGCTACACGAATGCAGGAATTTCTTCTTCCCTTCTGAGCTCAGCAGAGTCCTTTGGGGAACTTTGCCCTGAGAATTGTAAAGTTGACTTTTGCCACTAATAGAATATGTGTCACCCTTGGGAATGTATTTTTCCCAAAGAGAGTTTTACTTGTGATGGAAAGAATGGGCTGCACGTTTCAGGCTTCCAAATCTGACTTTCTGAGTAATAGTGGCCCTTGGCGTTCCTGCCACCACCTCTCCTCATTGAGGTTCTAACAAGGGCTGTCAAAAGAGCCGCCGTGTGGCTGGCCAAGCAGGCAGGGCATCCGAGAAGTTTAACGGTTGTGTGTCCAAACGCCACCATCCCCTCTCCCACCCCTCACTCCGAGGGATCTGCCAAGGAGAGCTGGCAGTGGGAGGATACGGGTGGCAGTTGAATTTCAAAGCCTTACAACAGGCTTCAGAGCTGGCAGATAACAGGCCGTGGCAGCTGGAAGCTAGGGAGCAGGTCCATTCCATCCCCCTCTATTTTCGCCTCCACTGACCCTCTAGGACAATGAGCAGAGTAAACAATGGATCTCCCACAATAGCTTTGCGTCTGGCCTGACTCAGATCCTGGTGGTTTCACAAGGGTGACATCAGCTTCATTTGACTTCCTTCATGTCAAGCGGCAGGTCACCGAAGGAGCAGGAATCCAGAAGGAAGAGGATGGGTTTCATTTTTTTCTGGAGGCCCAGACAAAACCAGCTGCCTGCTGGGGCTTGAACTGAGTGAGCGGATCAAGGTGTCATAAAGAATCAAGCTACATTCTTGGGTGTGTCAGTCTGTAAACGCAACGACCGGTTATGATGGGGGGGAGGTCAGGCAGAGTCCAGCCGTTGCTCAAGCAAGGATTCACATCGGGTCTGGAAGGACATGACATGTCTCCTTCCCTGAACCTTGGAGAAGCAGCACCGAGGGGTTCCCCAATAAAGCCGGGCTATTTTTATCTCCATTCTGGTGGAAATCCTCTTAGGAATCTTCTGAGAAACAAGTTCCCTGTGTCCTGAGGGATACCCTTGAAAGTGGATTTTTCCTTTGATGGTTATCTACTTGGAATTAAATTGGAGGAAGAACAAGTTAAAGAAACAATGATTGCCTGGCGGAGGAATTTTGGATATGGGATAGATCTAGATAAATGGCAAAAATTATGGTCTTGGAATTATAAATGGACAATGTCGGTAGCGTATAAAGAGAACTTGTACAAGGAGTTTTACAGGTGGCACTTACCCCCAGCACGAATAGCAAGGATGATGACGAACAAATCGGAGAGATGTTGGAAGTGTCATCAGATACATGGATCATATTATCATATGTGGTGGACGTGTGTGGAAACTATGAGATACTGGACTAAGATTCATACACGGTTTGAAAAAATGAAAAAAAAAACAGCACATAGACTTGAAACCAGAGATATTTTTATTGGGCATTTTGCCTGAAGAATACAGTAGAGAATTGATGTTTGATTATAAATGTGTTAACAGCAGCTAGAATTGCATTTGCTAGAAATTGGAAAAGTGAAAAAAAACCAATAGAGGAAAAGATGATTAAGAAAATGATGGAATGTGCAGAAATGAGTAAATTAAAATTAGCAATTAGAGAGCAAGAAGATAAAGAATATTATAAAATTTGGGATTTATTTTATCAATGGTTTGATAAGGAAATAGAGACGTAAACTATGTTACAAAAAGGAATAGTATAATATGTAAGATAATACGATTTAATTATATTATATTATTGAACATAATGAAATGAATTGTATGTTCCCAGATTTGTTAAAACTCAATAAGAACTATGTAAATTTATAGTTGAGTCTAATAATGATAATATAATATAATATAATATAATATAATATAATATAATATAATATAATATAATATAATATAATATAATATAATATAATATAATATAATATAATATAATATAAATATAATATAATATGTATAGTTGACTTTTGTAATATGAAGGTATGTTTGGAAAGGGAAGACTGTTGACATTGTGACATTGCATGAAAGAAATGTACCAACCGACACACTGTATTTTGGAAGATGGTTTTATGTTGATGTTTTATGTTTGTGTTTGTTAGTCTTTGTCTTTAGAAAAAAAAAACTTTTACAAAAAAGAAAAGAAAGTGGATTTCTCCCAAAATGGAGCTCATAACAGATAACAGATCATCAGAGTTGGAAGGTCATCTAGTCCAACCTCCTGCCCAAGCAGGAGACCCTACACCATTTCTGGCCAATGGCAGTCCAATCTCTTCTTGGAAGCTTCCAGCAATGAAGCTCCTACAACTTTTATTCCATGTGTGGATTGTTCTCATTGTCTGAAAATTTCTCCTTATTTCCGGGTTAAACGGAAGAACCCTTGGAACAAAATGGAAGAAAATGGAAAGAGCCCCTGAGGGCAACATGGTTGAAGTTTTGGGCTGATGCACGGGTATCAGTCCACTGAGCTCACTGGCTTTGATCCAGTCATGCAATGGAGCCCTGAGTGGGAGGAGAGGCTGTAATCAAAATGATCCTTCAATTAATAAAGTTTCCTCATTATTATTATTATTATTATTATTATTATTATTATTATTATTATTATTATTATTATTATTTTAATTTTTAAATACTCTGTAGTATGATTGTGATGTGGTGTTTGGGGCACTGTGCTGGAGTAGCTTTCAAATTTCATTGTAATGCAATGACAATAAAGGTATTCTCTTCTCTTCTACATTTGTGCTGGTCTCAGAAACGGCCTCTTCCTTCGAGGGCAAAGCAGCGCTGCCAGGGGACGTGGCCATTTCTGGATCAATCGGTGTGTTTGGGAGTCATCAGTCTGGGCCCTCATGCTCCCGTTCAAGCGAGAGCAGTTGGCATCTCACTATCTTGAGGGTGTGTTGAGTCACACAAATGCCTACAAGCAGCCTTGACACGCTTGTGTTCTTCCCCCTCCACAGGGAGCATCTGCTCCACTGAAACCAGAACCGTGGGGACAAGTAAAGTGGCAAATGGAGAGGATCAGCTTTGGAGAGCTACCCAAGTTGATGGAAGCTTCAAGACAGGCAGCCGCCTGAAGGACGATGCACCAGTTTTCACCCGAGGCCGTCCTCAGCGTTTCTGCCCCAGAGGAGAAGCAGGAAGGAGGGAAGGATGGTGAAGCATTCAATGCCAAGTATCTTCTGATGCCTCCTTTGCTCAGACTTCCCCGGAAGAGAAAGTGTGAGCAGGTCCTTCTATGCACATCCAGGCCAATAGTTACTTGCCAGTTGGGAGTTAAAAATCTAACCCACCATCTATATTTGAAGAAGCGACGTGGCCAAAGATGAAGAATTGGCCCAAGCCATGGAATTAAAGTGAGGAGAGCCAGACAGTGACCTAAAATATGCATGAAGGACTAGCCACTCTTTTAAAAAGAGGCTGAGGGTCAGATGATGGGGGAGAGATGCAGAGGGGCCATGCTTATGGCCAAGAAATCCTTTGCTAAGGAATATCTCGTTAACAGTCCAGCTGTTTGCTTCTGGTGTTATTTTCATAATTCTGTCATTCTGAGCAGACAGAGAGCATTTTTGAGTGATAAAAAAACCCAGTTGCTTGGGAACAACCGAGGGGAATGTCAAGGACACCCGTGAAAAGCACCCATGAAGAAAATGATGAGTGCAAACAAAAGGGAAGGTGGCCGGAGAAAAATGTTAACTATGACTAAAATGTTCAGAATATCCTGAATGCATCATTGACCTTGGAATTCTTTCCCCCGAGTCGCGGCGATGGCTTGAAAAGGAGATCGGGCGCATTCACGAAGGTGGGGGCTCTTGGGGGATGTTGGACCCCACCCACCCTCTGAGTTGGGGGTAGCTCCCTCCACGGACGCAGGAGGGGGGCATCTGCCCTGCCCCAAGGTCTCCCGGGCTCATCTCCTCCACGGGTTCAGGAGGGTTGGGATGGCCAGAAAGGAACCCCCGGGAGGTTTTGGGCATCACCAGGGGTCTTGGTCAAGGTATGCCCTGCCTGGCCCAATAGGGCTACCCTTGTCTCCCTCACTCCAAGCAGACAAATAAGACACAAAAGAGCAGAGCCACCCGGCCACATCCGGGCCAAGGGGAGGCTGGAAGGCATTTCACCGCCACCATCCCATGCGGCCTTTCCTCCATCTGTGACGGGGGTTTGGCCCCTAACGGTGAGCAGCCAGGCTGACTCACTGGAAAGCGCAGTGAAAAGGGCCCCGATCACTTCCTCCCGTGAACTTTCAGGCATCTGCTGACTCCCTGTCAGTCCAGCCGGGCTGGAGATGGATGGAGACCCCCCTTGCGCAAAGCTCTGCTTTATTGCTTAAGACATCCAGCAGATCACGAACCCTGCGGGGATGTCCTGGGGGTCTTCAGAGCATTTCTCAACCTCAGCAAGGGGTGGACTTCAACTCCCAGAATTCCCCAGCCAGCCAGCTGGACAAAATTGCTCTAGTTGAAAACCCTGAAGGTCTTTCTGCAGTTCAGCTGATGGTTTCCAGCAGGGGATGGAGACTCCCTTTCTCTCTAAGAGCCTCCCAACCAGGAGGACTGGCTTCCTCGACAGATCCAGGGAACCTCCTGAAAACATGACCCAAAGCCCTGTGTGGATGGGAGATTGTGGGGGAGGAGCCCTTCACAACTGGAGGGAGCCAGGTTGAGTATTCTGTACCTGTATTGTTCACATTTGCCCCCAAAGGTCAGGGCAACCACACAAGGGTTCTCTCTGCTCCTCCTGGGGGCCCATCCGACCAGGGAGAGCAGCCCCCTCTGAATGCACACAGTGGGATAGGATTTCAAGAACAGCCCAAAATAAAGTGTGTGTAAAGAGCCAAGCTCCGGTTTAGAAAGGAACTCTCCGCTGACGTCGGAATAGTCGGGGCAACTCAAACGGAGGCGCAACCAATGGAGGGACCGACTCAGGCAAGAGGGGAGCCTGCCTGGTTGGACCGTCAGTGGCCCCTGTCCCAGACCCCCCAGCTTGGCCCTCTTCAGATCTGCTGGGCTGCCTGTCACCCTTGGCTCACACAGCTCACTAAGCCACCACGTTGGTCTCTTGCTTTTGCTCTCGCTACGTTTTCACTACCCATACTAGCCGTTTGCCAATGCTGGAATATGGCATGTGTGAACCTGGTCCGTTATGGCTGGCTCAATAAACCAAGGCTTAAGGTGATGTGTAAGAGTATCATGCCCTACCATCTGCGTGAATGGGAGTTGTAATCCATCCCCTTGAGTGGGTGCCAGCTGGAGAAACCTCCACTGAGCTTGATTCTCCTGTCCACTCAAGAGGGAACAGGAGGCGGGGGAGAGCTCTCCGCCCAGGCGGAGAGGGGCTGGTGACCAAATATTCCTGGGCTACGCTGTGGAGGGGGTCAGGAGGTCAAGATCCCCAAGAGCCCAGCTGTCCTGTGCTGGGAAGCAGAGGAGACGCAGAAGACGATGTCTTCCCATCGGAACGGAGCCCTTTGGTCAAAGCCTGGCCGCCCTTGGGTTTCCAAAAGGTGGAAGTCGCCCGGGGCGCATCCCCCTTGCCATCTCCAGGGCTAGACAGAACTTCGCAGCCACACTCAAGGTTTCCTCCTTGGATGAAAACCGAATGGCACTTAGGCATCTACTCTGGGGTTGGGGGCGTCCTCTGCTGGAGCAACAGGGTAACCCCAAACCCTCAGCTTGGGGTGCCCACACACTTGTCTGGGCAAACACCCAGAAGGCAGACCCTTCTGGCAACTTCATGTGCTCAGGCCTCACTGGGCTCACAAAGAGAACCTCACGGAGGACAAGGAGACTGCTTCAGCCATGTGGCCAGATGGTTTTACTCTCAAGCCCATGTAGCAGGAAAAGCTGGGAGCTGCTGGGAATCTCTGTGCTGGGCATCGCTCAGGCTCCCCCAGAGAGCAAAAGGCAGACCTCCCTCTGGGATGGCAGGGAAGGTTGGGTGGGGGCCACCTCCTGCTTCCTCCCTTCTGCTGAAGGCGGGGGGGGGGTCTCTCTCAGGCCTTGGAGGCCCACCTGAAACCAAAGATCCCAACAGATGTTCTCCAGATGGTCAAAGTGGACCAAGCCAAGCCCAGATTCCTTTCCCATCACCTGGCCCTGCCTTCCCCTTGATCAAAACAGGCAAAAATGCCACCCCAGGGCGGATCCAGCAGGTCCTGTGCTTAGTTAAGCCAAGTTGCCTTATGGAACAGCTGCCTGTGAGATCATCCGTGACTCCCTCCCCTCCCCCCTCCGCCCCCCCCCCCCCCCGAAAAACCCTGCAGTTAATGGATGACATCAGCCTACCTGCAGCCGCCTTCTCGGCTGCCCTAGAAGGACAGCACTGGGCTCCCAGGCCTCAGCAGCCGCAGGCAGGGGGGGAGGGCCAGGCCTTTTCGGCTAAAGGAGCCTTTTGCTTATTAAGCTTCTGCCCTTTTCTTGCGTGCCTTTATTTGGGGGGCCATTATTGTCCCCCAAGGTTGGAGTAAGCCTGCAGAGATGGTTCAGGACTTCAGGCAGTTCCGTGCAGGTGAAAAAGGGGCAGAAAAAAAAGGGGAGAAAGGGGCCCTGATTCCCTCCCGGCGCCCCGTGGTTGAAGCCTTTCCCTGCTTTTAGGCCAAAGGTTGCCAGAGGAGGGAAAGCAGCAGGGGGACCCTCCCTGCCATAACGGAGGGGAAGGGGGCACTGAGAAAGGGAAGGTCTCCCCTGCACCATCCAAACTGAGCCCTGGGGGTGGGTTGGTGAGGAGGGAGGGGGCTGCGTTGGCACCGGAGCTGGAGGTCAACAAGGAGGCAAGCAGAGGCGTTTCCGGATTTTGTGCTTTGGCAGGAAAGCCCGGAGCCCCCCTTGGCTGGGAGTGAGGGGATCAGGTCTTCCCGCTGGGAGGGGGCACTTCCATGTTTTGACAAGGGCGACGGTGAATCACGTCATCGCTGGAAAATGTGCTCAGGGCGGCCTCCTCCTGCCTTTCCCAGGGCTTCAGTCGGCCGCTTGCTCCCTAGCTGGGGGGATGGGGGGGTCCTGGGGGCCGGGTGGAGAGGCTCCCCGGTCTCCCCGCTGCCCCTTTGCAGAAAGGGAAGGCTGGGTTCAATTCTGCACCGTCTTGGCATCAGAGGGGCCTGAATCTGGCCCTCCCCACCCCAGACCCCCTTGGGGGCTGTGAGTCGTGAGGCAGGACCCTGAGGCTGAGCCCCCTGGATCTTCTCCCTCTTGGATCTTCTCTGGGGACGCTCTTTGGATCACAGCAGCCATTTGAATCCTGTCCCTCTGGCCTCCTCCGAGGAGGCACCCCAGACCTGATGACCAGGCTTGACCGCAGGGAGGATGGTCATTGCTAGAAGAGGCCATAAAACTGGGCCTGCCTCTAAGGAAGGGGCAATCTGAGGGAGGGAGGGACTTCATGTCAACTAGCTGCCTGGCCCCCTTCCCTCCCTGCCCATGTTAAAAACCAGCCCTGCCCCAGCTTTTCTGACCCCCCCCTTCCATCTCCGAGCTGCCCCTTTCAACAGCCGCCCTCTTGAAAAGATGGAAAGCAGGGCATCTGCCATGAGCCCCCCTGGAATGTGGGCCTGAGGCGAAGGGCTCCCCCTCGGAGAGAGGCCCACGGAGCAAAATACCCTAATATGGAGCGGATCACACTGCCCCCCCCCGCAGTCTCTGCTCTGTGTCTTGGTGATGGGGGGGGGCACTTTGTACTCCTGCCAAGCTGCCTTTGCATTCAGTGAACACAGAACCGCCCCCCCCAAGACAGGCACCCAGATGGAGGAGGGACAGTCCTGGGGGGGGGGGCAGTCAAAAAGGGCAACTTCTGGGCATCGACAGCTCCTTGGTGACCGATGCCCGAGCCCAGGAGAGCTTGAGGAAGGGGCTCTCTTCATCTTTGAAGAGAGGGGCCTGATTGGGAAACTGAATGCTGAGCTCCTGCTGCCCCCCCCCTCAAACCCCTGTCCTGGCTCAGGGTGCTTTTCCAGGGGCTCCTGCCCCCTTTCTGCTCCTGGGAGGGGGGAGCCAAGCCCCAGAGAGGGCTGTGCCCCATAGCCTGCCCAGGTGTGTGGGGCTTCCTAGCTGGCCTGGGCGATGCTGGTCCAGAAAGCCATCATTCCCTTGTATCATCGCAAGGGAGGATCAATTTCCATCTTAAAAAGGAGCCCAGAGGAAACCAGGCCTTTCCTGGCCCCCTCCGAGGGAAGGCAGCGATTTATGCACAGGGCAACGGAGGTGGGGGCAGCCTTTGGTGCCCTCAACCCGAGGGCAGTGGAGCGTTTGGGGGGGGGGGGCAGCCAGAACCTTCCCCTCCACTAGATGCAAGTGGGGTCATTTGCCTGGTGGGATTGGAGTACACCTCCCATCATCCCCACCCAGCATTTGTTTCAGGAAGGCGTTGGTTGCACTAACCCCCCAATGCTTAACCTGGTGCTCCGTGGAAGAGTCTGTTGGCAGCTCTAAGCCAGGGTTTCTCAACCGGGGTAATTTAAGAGAGGTGGACTCCGACTCCCAGAATTCCCCAGCCAGCTACGGAGTCCCCCTATCGGAAAGTGGCCGGGGTGGAGAAACTCTGCTCTAAGGCACAAAGCCAAACCAGCCAGGTCCTGCGAGGTCCACCCAGCTCCCTTGGCCTTGGGGAAAGCCAACTGCTGACCAATGGTGCCTCCCAAACACACACCATGCCCCGCCCTCCAGCCTGGCTGCATGGGCAGATGCTTCCAGGATGAAGAACAAGGAGGACGACCCTTTTGTGAATGCACCAGGGGAGAGAGGAAACTGGGTGCCAGGGAAAAAAAAGACCCCCCCCTCCCCTCTTTCAAACCCACCCAACCTGGAGCACCACAGACGGTGACAACTCCGCTCAGGAATGCCCCTCGGCCAGCCACAAAAATGCCAAGCATTTCTCAATTCCTGCACTTGGGAGGCTGCTCACTCAGTTTCCCTGCGCTGGGCAGTTGCCTTGCCAAATATGCTGGGAATGCGCAGCCTCATTTTCAGCTTATTCCTTTTTCCTTCTCAGAAGGATGGATCAGACGGGCAGCTCAAAATTTAGACAACAAATTCCTTGGGGTCCAATCACACACAAGAATAAAGTCTATTCTACTCTGTCCTTCTCACCCTACTTGGTTTCCTTTCCTCTTCCTCTGATCGGCGTCTTGGCCTGGAAGCTCTTCGGGACAAAGATTTGGCCTTTCGATGCCTCAGAGCCTCAACAGACACGGGGCTCATTGGTGACTCTTCCACCTTGATGTCCGCAATCCCTGCCGTAGCTCTCACACTGCCCTTCTGTGCTGGATTGACCTTCCTCCTAATAAAGAATCTGGGAATTTGCTTAAAAACATCTACTTCTTCAAGGGCAGCCCAGTGTAGTAGCCAGAAGGGGGAGCCACATGGACACAAATGAGGCATCGCTGCTTCCCTCAGCACCATTACACACAATGAACCCAAATTTAACACAAATACAACAAGCTTCAAGGCTCTCCACAGGGGGGACCCTGTTCTTCTCCTGCGTAAGGCAAGCTCCTTGACCCAAGGATGCCCAACTGAAAGTGGGGTGCACAACCTTTTGAAAAACAATCCCCCAAAGCACACGCAACGGACAAAACTGCTGGTGGGTTCACAAGAGAAGCGCAGGAAGGAGCGACTTGGTTCAAAATTTTACTTAGGCTACATACAAAACAGCTTGGTAGGCCCGATAAAGAGGGTGCATACAGTGTAACACCGAGAGAGCGCATCGTTTTGGCCAGTGGCCGTCTTCCTTTGGGTGGACGAGCCCCAGAAGCCTCAGCTGCACCCAGACGTTCCAGGGCTGCACAGCGACACCACCTGTGGCAGCTTCCAGGGTTGCACCTTGGGCAAGTCCTCCATCCCTGTGGCTTCCCATGGGGACATTTTTTCACCCCCTACCACAGCAGGCATCTTCTGCAGGAAGCCAACGGCCCAGCCCCAATGGGGGGGGGTGTCTCAGTGGGCAAGAGCCTGGAGGAGGAGGAGGACTTGGGGAGCGTCCCCTTCCTCAGAGGCCGCCCTGCAAGATCTGTCTCCCCTTTTGATGGAAGGGCCAGAGATTCAACCCATCAGCAACTTAATGCTCTTGGCCAGCATGGCTGTTTTGCCACAGGAAACATTGGCTGCATCCAGGACGTGACCTGCCTGGAAATTCCCTGGCTCCAGCCTTGTGATGCCGGTTCGCTTGCTCCACTTCTCTGGGCCGGAGCCTCCAGGCCTGCTTGCTGCACGTTTCCCTCAACGTCTCCACTGCACAACGCCAGGGGAATGTCTGGTGTAGGTTTGGCAATGGGGACCAGGTGGAGAAAAGCTGCACTCAAAACCGATCCGTTCAGGCCTGAGCCCAGGCAGGTGGTCTCCTCTTCCAAAAGGACACGAGATTCTGGCTCAGGACTTCCTGTCCAGTTGTCCATTTCCTGTGACCAGGTGGGCATGAGCCGCCACTCACAGGGACCCTTATGAAACAATCCAAACAAGGACCCCCCCTCCCTGCAGGAAGAGGGGGTCTGGCAAGGCTGGAGATGGGACCTTCTAGCCATGATGGCCATCCCTACAGAGTCCACAAGGAGGTTTTGCCCCAGCTTCTTCGGCTTGGCAGGTAGATGCCACACGTCCCCCCCCCCCCCCCCCCCCGGGCTGAGACTCTCCAGCGCCCAGCCGGAGCCTCCTGCCTCCCAGGTAGAAGCTTCCTCAATGACTGGAGCTGAGCGGCTGCTCACCAGGTGAGCAAAAGCTTCCAGGTCTTCAGGAGACAAATTGAAAGCCCTGTCCTGGAAATTTCTGCCACCCAAGAGTTTGGTTGATCGAGACGGCTCAGCCGGAGCGTATTGAGGAATGATTGCCCCGTTTTCAGTCATGTTGTGGTTTGGAATAAGAAACACAAAGGATAATTTTACCTTAGCTTTACGTCACATTGAAGGAAAAATGATTTCGGCACCTTTGAAACTGCAGCCTCTCCCTCAGATGGGAGGTTTTTTTGTCTAAAACGCTTCAGTTGAGAGAGTGGCCCATTGGAAAAATGCAGCCTGGCCTTATTGTTCAGGGGTTAAATACGTTAAAGACGTGGCCCTTTGGAATTCCTGACTCCCTTAGCAAAACTTGGGAAATAAAAAGAAAGACCAATACGCACGTTATTAGTCCTCACGGGTTCATCCAGTTTGAACTCGTGGCCCAAGGGCAGCTCTAGCAGACACGATGTGGTGCCCCCCCAGGTCTAAATCCACCCCTCAGGCCTGTCCTTGTTCGCAGCAGTGAACGATTTAGACACGGACCAGGTCAGACACCCACAAAACAAAGTCTCCACAAAAACAAGAGGGAAAAACGGTTGTGTTTAATGCTGAGAAGCTGTGTTTGGTGCCCGCTGCTCCGGAGGAAAACGGGCGAGTGGGCATCGCATCGCTCCGAGGGCAGGATTATTCTAACTCCCGGTGGGGGTGCAGGAGGGGCTGCTTGTCCACAATGTGCTGAACTGAGTACTTTTAGTGCAAAAGGGTCCTTGTGGAAGGAAGGCTCCTCCATTGGTGAAAGTGTCTCGTAACACTGGCAGAGACCCCACGGCCCCCAACTCCGAGGGGGCGGCTTCTCTCCAGGGCCGAAGACTCCTCCAGCCCGTTTGCCCTCATGATGCCAAAGTCCTTAACGCCAGTCAGGGAGGATAATAATAAATAGATCAATACTTCAGGATATGAGATAATACTGACTTGATCTCCCCGGTTGCCCCGGGGCGAGGTCTTTTTTCTCCTGAGATGCAAGAAACAAAGGCCGGGGAATGGGGGTGGGGGCACCGGGTACCCTAACACTGTACCACGGGGTGGGCTTGCCAAGAGGCTGCGGCCGAAGCGCTGGCTCTTCTCACGCAGCCCAGACTTTGGCAAGGGCGTGGCAGTGTCTCTGCAGCATGGCCCCTCCACCTGTCCCCCCTCCCCCCCCCCCCCCGTGCTTGGCTCACGGTCTTCCCAGCGAGACCCTGCAGGCGTTTAGCCTTCCTCTTCCCGCAGTTCGCTTGGGAGGAACTTGTACTGCTGCTGGCGGATCTGGGCCAGCTTTTTCCGGGCCTCCTCCAGTTCCCGTTCCTTCTTCAGCATCTCCTCCTGGGCTGCGATGATCTGGGGGAGCCGGAAGGCAAGGGTGGTGCTACCAAAGCTCCAGGTATGGAAAAGGCCAATTCGCCCATCCCCACGAGAAGCAGCTGGACACGGAGGACTTCAGGTCCCGCTGCCCCCCCCAGGGGGACCTCTGGAGCTGCCCTCACCCGCTGCTCCTTCCCTCATCCCAGGCGGAGGAGGGGCTGCTCTCTGCCAGGTCCAGCGTCTGCCCAGGTGAGCGAACGGACTCAACCGCCCCCCCCCCAACCCCAGAAGAAATGGGGGAGGGGGCAGCAGGGGAGCGGCTGTGCAGGAAGGGAGAGGGCTCACCTGAGCAATGCCCCCCACAAACTTGGTCTTCACCACCACATCGTCGTCATCCGCCTTCCCAAAGGCTGCCTTCTGGGCCGCCCTGACCAGGTTGTCCGATGCCCGTTTCACGGCATTGCCTGCCACCTGTGGGCGGAGAGCAGACCCCCCCAGCGGAAGGCCTGTCACTCAGGCACCGCGTAAGCCGAAGGGCCGCATCCACCTGTGAGGGGAGAGCCTGATTCAAGCCCCCCCCTCCCCCCATCCGTTCGGGGAGCCCCCCCGCCCGCTCACCTGCAGCCTCCTCATGGCCTCAGAGTCCTGGTCCGCCTTCACTTTGCAAGCCACCAGCAGCTGAGCCGTGGAAGCGGCCACTTGCTTGGCTGAGGAGATGAGCTTCTCCTCGCTGGCGTGGCCTTGGACCGAGGCGTTGGCCGCCTCGCAGAGGTTGCTGGTAGCGGCTGCTACCATCCGGGCCTGTGGAGGACACCCAAAGAGGCCCCAGCTGAGCCTGGAGCTGGGCCGTGTGTCCCTCAGATCCGGTCAACAGAGGACCAGGACTCCCTCCTGATTCTTCGGTTCAACTCTTCATGGAGGTTTCTTTTATCCAGATTTCTCGGGGGGGGGGAGAACCACCCCCACCCCCAAGAGGACCCCTCCAAGCCCAAGCAGTTGAGGGGGGAAATCTTCCAGAATGAATGGAGATCTCAGAAGAGACTCACCGCAGAAACCAGCCCCTGAGACCACTGACCATCATCGGCGGCATTGGCAGGAATGGCCCCCACCTGCAGGCCCAAATTGAAAAAGGCCTTCAAAGCATTTCAAAGCATGGGGAGTAACGTTCTAAAATGCAATTATTTGGGGAGTAAAATGGAAAGGCGGGTGGTTTTGTTTTGCTTTCTCAAGCCTCGCCGCTTGGAAGTTGGGTGGAAGTCAACCGTTCCGCATTCCCCATTCTGGGCATTGAAGTCCACCCGTTGTCAAGTTGCCAAGGTTGAGACACTGCTCTGAAGAGCCCTTTGTCTTCAGGAGAGTATCGAACCGCCCGCTGGGGCACTGCCCAACCCTCAAAGCTGGGGGTCTCTAACCTTGGCAACTTTAACCCTGGAGGACTTCAATTCCCAGAATTCCCCAGCCAGCAAAGCTCAAAGTCATCCCTGCTCCTCTGGGTTTGGGCTTTCCAGTCACATTAAGCTGCAAACGCAGACCCGCCTTTGGATCATCCCCGTTTCAGGAAGCCAGCCAGCCTGGATGTTTTATCATTACAGCTGGGAAAGTCACGAAGTAGAAATATACGCGGTCAGGATTCGCTGGGCAGAAAGGGTGTGATAGGAAATGCTCAGAAGGTCGGGGGGGGGGAGGCAGACGGAGAGAGAGGCCGAACAGGCCCAGGGAGCTCCCCAGCGGTGGATTGGGGGTCTCGTCACCCACCTTGCCTTGGGCGACCAGCTCTCGCTGGGCAGCAGAGGCCGACTTGACCAGGGCGCTGGTGGCCGCAGCGATGGACTTGGCTGCTTCCAGAATCTGTTCTTCGAAGTCGAGAGTCTCGTCCGCCTGCTGCAATCAGAGGAGAAGCCACTGACCGCCTGGCCCTGCTCTGCCCCCCCCCCCCACGGAGGTCCAGCCAGTTGGAAGGTTGGAACGCAGAAGCAGAGAAACCAAAGCCAATGGATGAAAACTACAAGAGCTGGCTGGGGTCCTTGCATGGCTCCCTCCCTCCCTCCTGTGCAACCTTTATACCAGTCTGGGGGGGGGGGGAACCCACTGGAAGAACCTGCAAAAATTCCTCAAACCCCCCTCTGCAGAATCTGTGACTGCCTCCTGCCGTGACGCCTGGAGACAAAGCGAGACACCGTAGGAATGTTTGATATATAGTTGGGCTAAATTACAACCTAATATATCAAACATATCACACAGAATCTCGCAGGACAAAAAAGGCACTCAGGTGGGGGTCAAGCGGAAGAGGGGAAGCTTGCTCAGTGGGGGGAGGCCTACCCTCCAGCGGCTGGAGCCCAGGGGCCCAGGGGGCCTGGGGGAAGGCCTCCTCCTCCTCCGTGGCGAGGGGGCCTCCGGCTGCCCCCCACAGCTCCTCGCCTGGAAGCCCACAGGAGGTTTCCTGGCCTCTGGGATGGGCTCCCCAGGCAAGGAGAGGAGGGTTTCTGCCCACCCCAGGACCCTCGCTCTTTCAAGGCCTTGGCAGCCTCCGGACCAACGCGGAGGAGCATCGGTTTCCCTTTCAACCGACCAGCGAAAGAGCTTCTCCGGGCAGCTTCCACGTGGGAGAAGAAGGGGGGTGGGAGGTGGCCAGGAGCCACTCATGGGTGGCTGTTCTGACCTGGCCAGTCTTGGGAAAGCAGCAGCTGTGGCTGAGGGTGGTCTTCCCATGTGGCTAGAGGAGGCCTGAGGTGGCCACCAGAAACAAGGCCCTGCTGACGTTTCCTCCCCACAGACCTCTCTTGAGGGGCCAAGGTCTCCCCGCCTCAGCTGGGCCTCTTCTTCAGCCCCTGCAGGCCAGTTGGCACAGACCCTGGCCAGGCCCCTCCTCTTGGGGGTCCAAGAGACCCTCATCTCTCTCTCCCGCCAGCTGAGAGCACCTTCAGGAGGGGGGAGCTTCTCCTTGGGACCCTGCGGGCCTTCTTCCCCAGGAGGGGGTCTCTGGATCGCAGCCCCCCCTCTCTGCTCACCTTGGGCTTAGCCCTGGGCTTCAGCTGCTCCAGCTTCTTGGCAGCGGCTTCGATGGACGCAGCGGCTCCGAGTAATTCCGTCTCGGCAATCACGGTGGGGTCTTCGGGGTTGACCCATTCGGTACCTGGAGATTGCAGGTGACAATACTGGTTATTATGGTCTGTTTTACAACAACCGTTGGATTTCCTCAGCCGGGAGACAGGCGCAGCTTGTTTAGTAGCGTGTTTCACATCTTCTCGTGTGCAGCCTTGTTTATATCATTAAGTGTTGGACCTGATGATTCTTGACGAATGTTTCTTTTCTTTCATGTACACTGAGAGCCTTTGCACCAAGACAGATTCCTTGTGTGCCCAACCACACTTGACCAACCAAGAACTCTACTCTATTCTATTAATTTGTTGTGTCACTGATATTTCTGGGCTCCTGTTTGCTGCAATGTCCACTCATTGACCATTTATAAGTAAAACAGGTCACCTTGGAGAGATGCCTCACCAGGCCACAGCCCTCCACCCAAACTCAAGCCCTGCATGCCACCCGTTTGCCACCAACCTCAACGTGGCTTCTTGGGCTTCCCAACCTGGCTAGTGGGAGTGACCAGGACGAGGCCAGCCAGGGGACGGCCAGGTAACAGGCTGGGTAGCCCGTAGCAGGGATGTGGGTGGGCAAGAAGCCCAGAAGAGACCCTCCCTCGTTTTCTGGGCTGTAAAGGAGGAGGGAGGAGAATTGCACAAGCAGAGCTGAAAGATCCTGTTGGTGGAACCTTACACCAAAGTAGCATTAGCTCATCTGGTCGGGTTTCCTGTCTAGTCTACTTATTAAGGCCGACACAAACCTGCAGCCCTGGGATTTCCTGCTGGTCTCCTTCCCAAGGCTGAAGAGGGTTTATGCTGTTCTAGACAAACGTAGGCAGTTTCTAGGCCTACATAAGGATGAGGAGATCATTCTTTTCCTCAGTGTAGCTCGGCCAGGAGAGACCCAACACTGCTGACTCCTGTGCAAGGCCCTTGTTTGGGGGTTTCCCCAGGGAGGGATAAAGGCCAGGAGCCTTTTGGTAGCAGCCCCCGCCCAGGCCAAGACCTCCCCTGCCCTTCCTCTCCTCTCCACAAGAGGCCAATGTCCACCATAAAACCTGTATACAAAATGTTTTCAATATTTCAAATAAATCATCTTTCGTTTTGGGAGCGTGGCTTGAGGCTCAGGGTTTAATTGGAGTGACTGTCGGAATCCTGACAGCCCATTTAGTTCCAACCCTCCTGAGTTCTGAACTGTACCACTGATTTGATTTTACTATGGATAGCTCAACCAGCTTTGAGTTCTGGCCTCCACTCTCATGCCATTTTTAAGAGCTGGCGCTTGATTTGGGAGCCCCAGCGGGACAGCCATGCAGCCGAAGCAGAGCCTCTTCCAAAGAAAGGCTGCAAGGTTTCGGGCCTTGCCTCTCCATCTCCTGGAATTTCCGCAGGAGAGAAAACGTACCTTTCATGGCTTCGGCAGATTGTATGAGCTCCGTCACAGCCCCTGCCACCCCCTTGGACAAGGCACCCAGCATGTGCTTCAGCTCGGCACTGGGCTTCTGCAGGATCTGTGGACATGGAGCCGGGGAGAAGGATTCGCCAAAGTGGCTTCCTTCGCATCTCCCCCTTTCTTCCCTGGAAAATCTCCCTCCTCTTGATCTGGTCCAGCCACAACCAGGCATCGTGCAGGCAGCACGAAACACCTAAACCCCCCACCCACCCCGATGCCAACGCAGAACAGCGTCCTCGTCAGGAAGGGGCTCCTTACCATCAGGACGTGTTCCAGGAGCTGCAGGTACGCCAAGGTACACTCCGTCCCATAATGCAGGGCTCTCATCCGCACGTCTCCGCTCACATCCGGGTGGTAGGAGGCTTGCTGTGGGACACAACATGGAGCCCTTCGGAGGGAGCCAAAGCCCCCGGCAGGGACGGGGAGCCACGGAGAAAGGTGCCCGCCCAGGTGGGGCCTTTGTGCAGCCTTGGGCACAGAAAGCACTCAGGGGCCACCTTTCTCCGTAGCCGACGCCTCCCTCCTCCGGCTCAACTGATTGGGGGGGGTCCCAGTCCTCCATGCTCCCCAAGAAATGAGCATTCCCCTCCCAGCCCCCCCTCCCCCTGCAGAGGCGTTTCCACTCCCAGATGCCAAAGAGCCACTTTCTGCCGGAGGCCTTGAGAACTGAATCCGAAAGGCTGCGTTGGGCTTTTGAGACCCCAAAGGGACTGAGGAGATGAACCGTGACTTCAGGTTGCCAGCCAAGATCCCCCCAGGGCAGATCGGAGCCCCTCTGGTGAGGGAGATGCTCTGGGCACATGGGCTGCAGGAGGAGATGCCCCCCCCTCCCCCCAGGAGAGCAAAAGCCAGAAGCGGCAGTTCAGCTGGTGAGCCTTGACCTCTGACCTGCAGCTTGCTGGCCAGGATGGGATGCAGTCCTTCCCAGGGGTCGTGTGTGTCTTTTACTCCCCCTTCCCCTGCCCCCCAAACAAACCTCTTTGGGTCCTTGAGATGCCCCCACAATCATTTGTTCAGGCTCAAAACAAGAGAGTCTGCCTTTCGTCACCTCACCCTCAAGCCCAAACAACGCACTCTTCCAATGCACCCCCAGCCCGCTTGTGTGGGCTCCCCAAAATAACCTTAATTTACTTCTCCCAACCCTTCACCCGTTTCTTTGCGGGCATCGCTTAAGCTCGAGAAGGAGGAGTCCAGTGGGGCGTGGAGCCCCCCTGCCGCCCTGTGCCCTGAATTGGGGGAGGAAGGGCGGTTGGGGGGAGTCGGCTGCCCTCTCTCCCCATCCCCGTCCCCAAAGAGGCCTCCGGTCTCCAGGAACTGGTCCAGCCCCTTTGAAAACCACCTGGGAAAGGAGGCAAACGGTTCTTCAACGCAACAGACGGGACCCCCAGACGTGTTTTGAAGGCACCCCTCCTTCGCGCATCTCTGGAGGGGCTTACCTTGCAGGCGGCCAGCATGTCGGCCACTGCTTTGCGGCTGAGGTTGGCCGTGGCGATCACATCCTCCTGCCGGCAGGAGTTCCCGGCTGCCACGGCTTTGGCCGTTGCCATGGTGATGCCTTTCGTCATCCGAATGGATTCTTCCGGGGAGCAGGACTTCTCGGGAACATCCTTGGCCTGGAACACCTGCAGACACAGGGGGGGGGGGGGTAAAGGCCACGGCCATGGAAATGTCAGGAAGCAGCCGGGGAGGCTGAACACAAAGGGGAGGCCCTGGGAGGCAAGGCAAGGACTCCGGCGCCCATCTCCCCCGAAGAAAGCCAGCCCAGAGCTGCCAGGGGGGAACGGAGACCCTTCCTCTCCAAGGGCGGCCACACTGAGGCAGAGATCTGAGCAAGGAGCCAGGGAAAGGGTGGGGCGGATCCAAGCTGCTCTGCTCCCCAACCCAATTAGAGGGAAGGACAGAAACGGTGCTCAGCTGAAAAGCAGAGACCTCCCCCTCCCCAGCCCCATAAAGCGGCCCGGGAATGGGCCCCGGCCCCTGCTTGGACTACCGTGAGCTCCTGCTTGATGTACTCTATGGTGGCCTCCAGGGCCCTTGTTCCACGGGTGGCCTCATCCTCCACTGCCTTCACCGTCTTCAGGAGGGAGGTGACGTTGGTCACCATCACCTGGAAGGAAGGAAGGAAGGAAGGAAGGAAGGAAGGAAGGAAGGAAGGAAGGAAAGGAGGTGTTGCAGCAGTCTCTCCCTCTGCAAGGCTGGGCCCATCCTTCCCGGGTGCCCAGTTTCAGCAGCAGGGTTTGGGCAACTGTGTGAGGAGTCCAGCGCCACTGCAGAGGACGGCCGGCTGGCTGATGGACCCCGGGGCAAGTAGGGAATCTCTCTTGGACCCTCAAGAAGAGGCCTTTCTTCTTGAGCCCACTTCTCTCCTGGGAGGCTGCAAGAGGAGAGCCGCCTGGGAGCATCTCCCGTTAGGTTGAAAGGCACAAGTGTCCTGAAAGCCTCTTGGTAAAACTCACTACAGGTCTCCGATCCCCATGAGCTTAAGGACGGAGGGATCCTGAGCAGAGCTGGGCCCTTCCCTGCAGCGTGTACTCGGCAGACCTCAAAGCTGTTTGCAAGGGAAGCAGGAAGCACAATTCTGCCCCGGGAGGAGAGGTAGCTCTGGGGAAGAGAAGGACCACCGCAGGTGATCCTGGGCCGATTCTGGGGATTTGGGCAAAAGCAAGAGCCGGAGGCAGCACCTGAGGAAGCCGAGGCTCCGGGAGGCAACCTGGCTGAGACTTGTCAAGGAAAAGCAAACCCTTTCCCACACCTTGGCAGCCCCCTTGAGGTGGTACATGGATGGGTCGTCGGCTGGCTTGCTGGCGGCTCCTTTGGTGGCACCAATGAGGTCAGACAAGGCCTTCGCCACATCCTTGATGGCATTGATTAGCACCACCTGTCAAAAACAGGGCCTGTGAGCGGCTTTGGATGTCCTCCATGAGCCCCGTCCTCTGGGGGAGCAGCTGGAGGTCATTTCAACAGCCAGATCTCTAATGAGACGGGGAGCTATACGCATTTGATAAATATATCTATAAAAATAGAACAAATACCACTGCCCTGCAGCTACTCGCAGGCTCCCAGACCCGGTCTCTGGACGCCACTCTGCTGCAGGGACCTCTTGTCTGGCAAGGGGTTCTGGGGGATTGGGAGGTGACCCACGCCCCCCTCCGATCCTAGGATGGGGTCTCTCTCGTGACACCTCTCCATACGCACCTGCGTCTCAGGGTCATCTGAGCCAAGGCTGGCCGCTCCCAGCTTCACCACCTCTGCCAGTTGCGTGATGGTGCTGGCCGAAGATTGGGCCGCTTGGGCCAACTTCTCCTGGCTGGAGGCGGCTCCGGAGACCAGCAGCTTGGTGTCTTCCACCAAGGCCTTTGCAGTCTTTAGGATGTTTTCCCTGGGAAAAGGAAGAGGGTGGAAGGAAGTGGAGCTAGCAGGAGCAGGTAAAATCAGGCAGCCCCTTCAGGCAAGAGCTGATTTTTCCCTTTTTATTAGTGCATTTCTGATTGATTGCCTCCCGCATTTGAATTCTCCTTTTGCATTCTAGCTTTGATCGCTTTGGATAGGCGACATGAACTTAAAAAAACAAACCAATTATTTTGATTTACACTCAGCTACCATCACCAGTGCAGTAGTTCCAAAAACTGTCACCGTAATTAACTTGGAAATTAGTTCTAAAGAGTGGACACAGGTCCACATCTTCTTTCTTAGCTCCTCTGGGTGTTGCTCTGAACAGGGTGTGTTGGGGTTTGGGGTGGCTTGTCTTTCTTAGAATTTATCTTTACAGACAAAGAATTTATCTTTTTTAAAGTTGTCTGCTGTTTAAAGGTGAAAGGGGAAAAAAAATCTCATTCAGGCCAAAGGAAATTAAAATTATTTCTGAGTTTACTGATTTAAGATACAAGTTCCCTGTAGTCCAAAGATATCCTAGCCGAAATACAATACAGTTCATTTGAATTTTGGGTCTTGAATAACATCACATTAATGCCACTATTAGGAGTGGGGTGTGTGTGTGTGCAGTGGTTAGAATGCAGTACTGCAGGCTGTTTATGCTGACTGACAGCAGTTCGACAGTTCAATCCTGACCAACTCAAGGCTGACTCCATCTTCTGTCCTTCCTAGGTCAGTAAAATGAGGACCCAGATTGTTGGGGGCAGTGTGCTGACCCTGTAAACCACTTAGAGACGGCTGGAAAGCATTGTGAAGCGGTATATAAATCTGGGTGCTACTGCTACTAATATTAAACCAACAACCGAGTGCACTTTCTTCATGAACCTCTATATTGTTGCTTCTTTCCAATCTCCACCCCCCTCCAAACAATTTCAGAGTAAACCTACTCCCAACCCTTGCCCCCTCCCTCACTATGTACCCAGCCTCACCTGTGGTCAGCGAAGGATTCGTTGTTCTCGGCATTCAGCGTCCCGGCCGCAGCAAACAAAATGGTGGTGTCCAGGTCAGCGATGATGCCGGAGACGGCGCTGGCAGCCGTGATGCACGCCTGGGTGCCCTTGTTCCCCGCCTGGAGAGCCGATAGCACCAGAGACACCTGTCCAAGAGAAGGGACCAAGGAGGATGCAGGGATGGCCCATCAAAGGAAGGGTGGTGAGGGCGGGGTAGTCCAAGCACCCACCTTTTCGCTGACCGTCCGGGTGCATTCGATCAACTCCCGCTTAGTGTAGGCATCAGTTGGACATATCTGCAGGGCCCCGGCTTTTTGGACAAGGAAGATGCAGCTGTGTCCGAGTTCTTGAACCCGGGTTCTGATCTGGAACCCTATCTGTGGAGCCAAAAGAGGGCAGAGGAAAGAACTGGTGATGAAGAGGGAGGAAAAGCTAATCCGCCCCTGGAAGGACCAGGCTTAGGAGGGGCTCCCAGCTGGCGAACAAGAAATACTAAAAAACATCCCTCTCGTTTGTTTTAAGGTAGAACCAATGTTATATTACTGTCCGTTATCATGTCGTCTGCGGCTGTTGTAGAATAAAAGGCAAATTAAAGCCAGGACGAACAGCCTCTGTGAACATCAGGGAGGACATAGATCAAACGAAGGGAAATCCTCATTAAAGGGAAGCCGCCTCCACTGGATGAACCGGAAAGCCCCAAAGGCTTCGGATCTTGGGCTCTGGGTCGCTCACTTTTCTCTTCCCTCAAATTAGGAGGAAGGTGGGCTGCCATTCTGAAAGGGGGGTTTTATCCTCTGCGTTCCGAAAGGGAGTTCCCAATCTGGGGGGGGGGGGGGGGAATGCAGAACTTTGAACCACTGTAGCCGCCCCCAGATCTACAGTGGGCTCGTTTCCCACAACCCCACGGGGCTGGGGGTGGGCTGGGCTCATGCACTCAGTGGGGGCAACAGGGATGGCAGACCTCCTCCGGTTCTGCCGTCCCCGCTGCCATCCGGCCCTGGGAGGCCAGGTGTCCGTAGTCGGTGGTCATTTGCGAGGCAAGTCCTCCCAGTTCCTCTGGATTAGTGACCGCCTTGGTCATCTGAAAGGATGGAAACAAGGATGAGCGGCCTAGTTTGCCATGTTGCCTAGCAACACGGACTGGAAGGCCTGATGGGGGCTTTTGAAGACCCTGCCCCTGATTTCGCTTGTTCCCCCCCCCCCTTTCTTTCTGTTAATCTCCTCTGGTATTCTGACCCATTTTATGGAGGGATTCTGTTACAGGTTCAGTTCTGGCTTGTTCCGAACTGTCGCTCCAGCTTTCTGTTTTGTCCCTTGCAAAACTCCCAATTTCTGGGCATTTGCTAAACAGATTGGTCTGCCGCCTCAAGTGCAAAGCGAAGCCCTGAGCAGATTTTAGGCGGTGCAGATGCTTCTCTTACCATCTCCTGGGCGGTGACTGCGATGGCCCTGCAGTATTTGACAACGGTGGTCTGGTAGTCCACAAAGGACCCTTTGGGATCGGACAGAGTCCCCTCGTCTAGCTGCATGATGGAGAGGGTGAAAAAGAGAGGGAGAGTAGAAGGCCCCAACCTGGGGCCCTCCAGAGCCGCTGGACTACGCATCCCATAATTCACAATCAGCCTGGCCACAGGCTTCAGGTTATGGGAGCTGAGGTCCAACACCACTGCCCGTCGGCTAGAAGGTCTGGCTGAGAATGACCAAGAGGCAAAAAAGGTCGAAGCCACCCCATCTTTTGGGGTAGGACCCCAGTTGGAAGACCAGTAGAGTAATTTTCACCTGCCTGACAGAAGAATGAGAGTGCTGGGCAAGGAGGCACTTCCCCCAAATCCCCTTCCCCTATTTCAACAAGTAATGTAACAGCACAACAGCTGCTGAGAAAAGATGGTCATTATAACACTTAAGAAATAAGTGAAGAAGTTGGACAGTTGTCAGTGTCAACTCGTAAAACATTCCTATGCCTGTTTTCGAGTTGCCATAAACGAGGGAGGGGGGAATCTGAAGGAGCAGTACGGCAGTTGAAAACCAGAAGTACATTCCACGCTTATCGTACAAAGATTGTAGCTAGGCTACCGGATCTTCTGCCCGTGAAAATCCTTTATTGGAGAACAGGATTGATGACACCCAGCCCATGAATGTGCTTCATTGGAGAGTCTGATTTATGAAACGCCGGAGGGGGAGGGATGAAACAGGGTCACGGGTGACTATAAATTACGTATGCCAGAGTTGGGTTCATGTAGGCTTTGAAGCTTGGTTTGAGACTCATTATTTAATTAGGGCAATCGCCAGAACCCTGACAGTCAGCCTAGTCTGAGCCTCCTTGGATGCCCCAAGAAAGCCACGTTGGCCCCTCATGAGAAGTAGCAATGGAGGCAGAAGGTCCTTCACCCACCTTACTCATAGCTTCAGCGATGGAATCCACCATGTTCCCCACCATTCCTACTTCACTGGCAGCCTCGTTCAAGGTCACCATGATGTCATCCACGGCTTCCTTCATGAGCTGTGCTGCTTCCAGGATGGCATCGTGAGTGTGTGACGCCTGGGGAGAGAACCGAGACCCATCATCCTTTCCTTCCTTTGCATGGGACACCGATGGAGCCTGGAGGCTGCAGGGAAGAAGGTGACTCCTTTGGGAGCAGGAGGTTTCCAAGAAGGGCCGCAGAACAGATCCAGTGGAAAGGACGTCCCTCCAAAAGGCTGCCGGTCTAAAGGAGGCCAAGTACCCATTGGATTAAAAGCTTCCTGGTGTATCCAAGAGGAAATACAGCAGCTTCCCAAAGCGGCCCCAGGATTTAGTCTCACGAAGGCACCCCCGAGATCATCCAACCTAAACCTCTGCACAATACAGGAATCCCAATCAGGGGGATCCTCTCTTGGGGTCACGGCTTCCACAGTCAAACTCTTTGTGACGTTTGGAATCCCCCCCCCCCCCGGAACATTCAAGTCAAAAGCAGTTCTTGAAAAAGTTCTCAACCCCCCACTTCCCAATATCCGATTCTTCAAAAGCTTATTCCGAGCATCCTTTCTTTTAAAAAAAGGCAATTAAAACATTTTCTGCCTGGCAGAAGATCCCAATCAGATGGAGTTGATTACCGAAGGCTGAGCTTTTAATTAAAGGCCCTTGCAGGAGAGGCAGTGGAGGAATCCTCCAGGGCTCCTACCACGTAGCGCCGCCTGAAACGGGATCGCTCCCGGGGAGCCTGTTTTGAGACTTGTAACATGCAAATCGTGTTTTCTGGCTGAAATTTCCTCCTGACAATCGAAACCCGTTTCAGGGGATACGAGGGCTCCGGCTGAATGTCCTCCACATGGGCCAAATTAGACCTCCCATTATCCTGAGTTATCCTAGCCTGGCTGGGAATTTGGAGAGTGGGAGTCCCCCCAAGGCTGAAAAAGGAGGGGCTTTCTGTTGCACACATCCAAGTGCAACCGAGTCGGTTGAGGAAACTGTGCAAAGGAAGAACAACACAGATAGTCCTTGACTTATGACCATTACAAGCATGGTGGGCAGCTTCCATTACAGTCATAACTTGAGGACTACCTGTGAAAAAAACCACCCAGATTATCCTGCATCTGAAGTCCCCCCCCTTTTAAAATGCCTCTTCTTCTTCTTCTTCTTCTTCTTCTTCTTCTTCTTCTTCTTCTTCTTCTTCTTCTTCTTCTTCTTCTTCTTCTTCTTCTTCTTCCTCCTCCTCCTCCTCCTCCTCCTCCTCCTCCTCCTCCTCCTCCTCCTCTTCTTCTTCTTCTTCTTCTTCTTCTTCTTCTTCTTCTTCTTCTTCTTCTTTTTATTCTTCTGCTTCTCCTCCTCCTCCTAAGGAGCAGAGTCCCAAAGCCCCCCTGCCCCCTTCAGAGGGACCCACTCTGAGGGACTCCCATGCTGTTCCCAGAAAGCAAACTAGCTTTAAGGAGGATGGCAAGGCTTCATTGGCAGAGCCAAGCAGGATCCATGTTTCATTAGGAAACTGCCAGGGCCTAAATCCTGGGCACCCAGAGCTCCCTGGTCACCCCACTCTTCCCCGCTGGGAGGGATCTGTCCCGCCCCCTTGTGCCACTGACAGATACCTTTGGGTTCCCCCCTCCTTCCTTGGCCGCGTAGAGCATCTGGAGGGCCGATTCAGCCAAGGTCTTGGTCTGATCCAGGAGGTTCATTTGCTGCTGGTGATTCATCAGCTTGGAGACGACGCCCACGGCCGCCAGAACCAAGGGCTCAAAGTAGCTGGAGAGCTGTGTCACCTGAGCAGGTGAGGAGACCAAGGAGTCAGGCACGCTAGGGGGCCCTTTCTAAGACGGGTGCATAGATTCACGCCTCCCCCAACACCCCCCCCGCCAAACCAGCAATGCTCTGGGCTTTCCAAGCTTGGAATCTTGGGAGTTGAAGTCCACACATCTTAAAAGTTGCCAAGGTTGAGGACCTCTGCCATTTCTACCATCCCAAAGACCCCAAGAAGTGACCCCTGCCGCCTCTTGAGCCCCTACCTTGTGTCCAAGCTGAGCAGCCTCCCCTCGGGCTACCATCACTATGGGGTCGATCAGATGGCCAATTTCCTGGACAACGGAGGTCAGCTGTTCCTGCAAGGCCTGAGAGACAGACAGCAACAGTCACCCTCTTCTCATCAGCCCCGTGGTGAAGATTTTGGCTTCCTAGCTACTCCTTGGGCAGCTCACCGAAAGGTGGACTCAACAGCCGAGCCCTGAAGGAAGTGCCTTCCTCCATTTGCAAACCATCATCGTTTCTGCATCTCCCCTGGGTCTGCTCATCTGTACTGAGCTGTGAATCCTGGGAAATTCTTCTGGGCTGCTTACACCAGGATCACCCACCCCTGGGCCATGGACTGGGCCGCACAGCTGCGCACATGTGGGATCTAGGTTGTGGGCTCCTCCCCTCCCCATTCTTCCGCCCTCCCCAGTCCATGGAGAAATTGTCTTCCACGAAACCGATCCCTGGTAGCCAAAAAGTTGGGGCCACTGGTTTATACCCACAGTGCTGCCTCCGCTGTTCCGTTAGTGGGTCTTCCAATTTGCATTCAAAGGGGAAACGTCCACACACCCACATTGGGTGGGGAATTCGCTCTCCTTCCTGGGGAAGACCCGGCGTGTCCCTTACCTCCACAGAGATGTCATCCCTGGTGGCCAAGTTCTGACTAACGGCGGCGAGGGAGGCTTGCTCAATGTCTCTGATGCACCTGTTAATGCCGTCAATGGCGTGGTCGCACTCCCGCTGGCCTGGAGCTTTGTCCCTGCAGAAAACAACGGAATCACCACTCCTGAACTGGGCCCGTGGCAAAGGCTTCCGGCCTGGGAATGGTCGCGTTCCAGGTTCCTCTCCCACCCCCGGGCCTGGCTTCCCGCTTTGCACCCCCCCCCCCCAGAGCAGCAGGGGCCAATCCAGCATCGTGCAGGAGATGACGGGAGGGAGCTGCACCTGATGGAAGTGATGAGGCTCTTGATGGACTCGGAGACCGTGTGCGAATGTCCAGCCAGGACAGACCAGGTGTTGGGGTCCTTGGGGTTGATCGCCAGGGAGCGGGCGGTTTTGATCAAGAAAGAGGAACTCTCCAGCATGGTCCGAGCTGAAGCCAGGATGGGCTCCTGTGCGCGAGCACCCTGGAAAGAGGCCATCTGATGAGCTAGGGACTTCCAAGGTGCCTGGGCCTCCTCCTCCTCCTCCTCCATCAACATTGCATTCAAGGCTCGGGTGGGAGGACACAGCCGGCCCTGGAGGCCCCGGGTCAGTGGGGCTCTTACCTCAGCACTGATCTGGGCAGGAATGCTGGCGAACTCAGGGTTGGAGGCAAAGGCGGTCAAATTTTCCACTGCTTCAATGAGTGGAGCAGCGGCGGTCCGGCACTTGCCCCGATTGTCTTCTGAAAAGTCTCCATCCAGAGCCTGGTGAGGAGAAGCAAACACGGTTTAGAGCTCCGTTTACGAAAGAAAGAGACTAAAAGGCAATCGGACGTCTGTTCAAGCAAGAGTTCAACTGTGAAGGCCAAGCACTCCAGCAGGTTGCTAAGTCCCCTCCTTCAGTGGGTCGGTTGGTGCTGGGGAAGGTCTTGGATAGAAGTTGGGTTCAAATTCTCCCCTTGCTTTGGAAGTCCACCAGACTCTCTATTCTGCGATCACCTTCTGCTGGGACATTCAAAGAAGCCCAGAGATCCCATGGCATGAAATGCTTCACACTCAGCTTGACCATGATTGAGTGAAGGTCTCAGAAACAAACCAAGGCCACTGCCTGACTGCTCAAGGCAGTTGGTGGCCCCATGAGTTCACACTTTTGGAGGGCGACCAGCTCATGATCCAGACCCTGCAGCCGAGTTTCTCAAACTTGGCACTTGAGAATGTGTGGACTCCAACTCCCAGCATTCCCCACCCAGCCCTATAGGATTCGGAAGCCAATATCTCTAGTCCTACTTTCCTCGATGAACTCTCTGAAAATGAGTCCTCAGCTTTTGCTTGAAAAGGAAGTAAAAAACAACAACAGCCATTCTCTGGAAGACTAAACCAAATTACGACCATTCCTTTCCCAGTCCTCATTAAGGCGATCAAACTGCACCAGGCAGAAAAATAGAAACCTATCAGAAAAAAGTCATGAAGTGAAATCAATGGCTCACCTTAAAAATTACAAGTCATTAATCTAATTGCCAGCATAATTTTGGCAGATCAGAAACAAAATCCGCCTGCATCCAGCATTTGAATTGGAAAAGAAAGGAAGTTTCCTCTTGAGCATTTGCACAGATTTCTCAGGGGGCGGATGTGGTTCCCTTAAGTTTCCTATTCCTTTTCCTTCTTTCTGGTTTTCGTCTTTTTTGTCAAGTGCGAGCAGCAGCGAAAGGAGGACTTGCTCCACATGTTCCTGTTTAGAGGGCTGCAAAACCTTATTTGTTTTCTCAGGTTTTTCACTGAAACATTATCTGCAGTTTCTTTCTTGTCCCTTAAATGTTTAGAGTTGGCTTGTTTGAGATTTCTGTTTTTATCACAACTGGCTTATTTTAAATCAGTGTTGAAGACCAATTCGGGATTTTAGGAGTTTGTTTCAGTCTTAGTCCAAACCTCATTCAGAAAGAGGTTGGCACGAAAGAGAAGCAAACTGACTGCAGAATAATGGGAAGGACTCCACCCCAAAATAGGGTGCCTGAAAGAAATATCTCAGGAGGAAGGCAGAACATTTTAAAAAATCCCCCCAAAGAAGCTGCCCCCCTCCGCACCTGTTTCCAAACCGCCCACTTTTCAGGCCTGGTTTCTGGCTTTCCGCAGCTTTCGCCAAACCAGCTTTTCTCTCCTGTCCCAGAGGAACCGGAAGCCTCTGGAGACGATGGCCAGAGGACGTCCCTCCACGGCCCTGGGGGAGATGGCTCCTGGCCTGCCCTCTGCTGCCCCCTCCCTTGAGGACATGGAGAAAGCTTTCTGGTGGGAGGGGGGAAAGAGCTTTCCTTTCAAAGACACCCCCCCCCCCCGCTTCATCTCAGCTGGAGGGCTCGAAGGGGCCGGGGGCTCTCCCACCTTGATGGTCTTCACCAGGTTGGCTGTGCTGTTGGCCACCTCCTTGGCCGACTGGACAAAGTGCCTCTTGGCCACAGGGTTGGCCGTTTTGGAGGAGGCGATGCGGCAGGCGTTGCACAGGGCAGAGGTGTGCTTGGCTACAATGGTGGCCGCTGACAAGACCTGAAAGAGATACCGGGAGGGGGGAACAGGGACTCAGGGCTTTGCACACCCGAAATCCAGGGAGGAAGCTCCGTCAGGACTGGCCTTCCTCCGCTTGAGCCAAGGCAGGGCAGCTGTCGGCCAGAGGAGGCAAAAGCAGAGACCGAGGCCCTCGCCCTGGGAAAGATCAAACCTCTCCTCCCCCAGGGACTCCATGGCCACAGGGTGTCCCCTCCGCTGGTTGCAAGGAGCAAGCAGGTGGAAAGCGGTGCCAGGCTCCCATGGCTGGAAAGGCCTTTCAGAGGCCACCTTCTGCTGGACAAGGCATTTCTTTCCCTTTATAAGCCACTTTGGGAGTATTAGCAGCCTCACCTTGTGTGTATGTGTGTGTGTGTGTGTGTGTTGCTGACCAACTGCTGTGCTGCCTTGCCCGAAGGGAGCGTTACCTGGGACGGACTGCTGGCTGGATCCACCAAGTTCTGGCATGCCATCTGGATGGCCTGGTTGGCACGAGCAAACTGGATGGGATCCACGAGGCCCTGCTGGCCAGCCTGGCTGTTGGGGTCCGAGATGCCTACCAGGTAGGCGGCCTAGGCGACAACCAAGGGGGGGAGGGGGGTTCAGCCAACCACGTGAAACAGGCCCCCCCGCCAAGCCCCTTTCGGGGGAGGAGCCCAAATGGGAGCAGGAGAGGAGGCTCCCTTGCACTTCAACACAGGTCAGAGGCCAAGCAGAAGCCCAGCCCCGCCAGCCCACTTGCAGACCTGCCCTCCCCCACCTGTCTCATCACTGTTGGGGAGGGTCCCTGCCTGAGCCACCTTCAAGCAAGGCCGGCATTTGCTGCCCAACAACTGTGAACCTGGCCCCTTGGGCTGGCTGCCATTACTCCAGAAGCCCAGAGTGACCAGGCAGACGCCCCAAAGGCCACTCAGCAGCAACAACCCACTGGACCCAGATCCCTGCAAAGTGCCCCCGGAAGGCTGGAAGGAAGCCTTGTTTGGATTGGCCTAGCATAGATTCAACCCCAACCCCAACCCACCTGAGCTGAGGCTTCGGTGAGACCGCAGAGCGCCTTGGAAGCCACCCCCACGCACTCCCCAAAGACAGGCAGGTCGCCGGTCTTGGCGTTCTGGGAGATGCCGGCCATTGCTTCCCCGAGCACCTTCGGAAAGAGCCCAGGTGAGAAGGCCGTCCTTGGGACTCCCAGCTCTTTCCTGGAGGAGAGCCCATGTCCAGCCTCTCCGTGCTTCCTCCCCCCAGCCCTCAAGGCACCAGGGCCCCCCGGGGGTAACTCTCAGGGGGAGGGCTGGGAAGGGCCACCTTGGAGTTCTCCATGACGCCTTCGATGCAGTCAAAGTAAGACTGGTCGCTGACGGGCTCACTGGGGTCTTCCAGCATCTCCTTCACGGTCTGAAAGGAGAGCAGCCCAGCCCAAGTCAACCCCAGGACCCCCAGCTGAGCCCGGCCAGGCTTCCTGGATCACCCATGGACCCCTCCCCCCAATTCTGCCCCCCTGCCTGCTGAGGCTGGAGGGACAGGAATCCCCCCCGTCATCCAATCGCTCTTTTCTGCAACCCAGAATGAAGCAACATTTGCAAGGCAGGATCCTGTCCGGGGGAAGCCCAGGAACCCCAGCCACACTCTTCGCACCCTGCAGACCCTCAAGAGGCAAGCCAAGGACAGACCTCCAGTTCCCGGAGAGCGTTGTCACACTCCTTCTGGCCAGGCGCTTGTTGGGTACACAAGGTGATCAATTGGTTGATGCTCTCCGTGACTGCCCTGGGGACAAAGCGGGGGGAGAAGCTGGAGACCCCCAAGAGCGGCCCTCTGGCTCATCCACTGATCCTGCCTTCGAGCCCTGCCAGCCCAGATGCTCCTCACACTTGCAGTCTCCTTCCTTCCTCCCTCCCTCCCTCCCTTTCATCCCCCAAAGAGCCTTGCAAGTGGGCAGAATGGTCCCAAAGCCACCTGGGAGAAACAAGGGCCCAGGAGGGGGGTCTTTGCAATCCCATGGAGGAAACCATGCAGTTGTGTCCCCCAGCCACCTCCCCACTTCTCCCCAGTTCTCCCCTGCTCAACGGAGGCCAGTCAAGAGACGAAGCACCCACAACCCCCTGCCTGGTGGCTCCAGCACCCACCGCAGCCCTCACCTGGCAGCTGCTGCTAAGAGGTTCTTGGCGTTGGGAGCGCCGGGGTCCACCGACAGAGACTTGGCCGCCAGAAGCAGCTTGCTAGAAGCCATGGAGATGTTCTTGAGGTTCCCGATGACCTGGATCTGATCCTCTTTGGTCTGGGGGCAGAGGCAAGGCACCATAGGGGCTCACTGCTGGGGCGGGCAGAGACCAAGCCCCCCAACTCTATTCCGGGCTCCAGCAGCATCGGGGGGGGGGAGCCCCACTTGGGAAGGAGACCCAGCTGAGCAGGCAGTGCTTTGACAACCGGCCTTGACTGGGAAATCCAGAGCCTCCCAGCCTCCATGCAGCCCTGTCTCTGCCTGGCACAAAGAGCTCACAGTCGCCAGGCACAGCTGCTCCAGTGGCTGCCCTGCCCAACCAATCCGCCCTGGGCCCAAAGGAGGGGCTGGTTAGGCTGCAGGGAGGGTCCTCGGCTGGGAGAGCCAACACAGATGCTGGGCTTCCAGCGGTTATGCGGAAGGGGGTGAGGGCAGCCCCCCAGAGCCTGGGGCTGGCATGTCGCCCTGGACACTAAGCAGGAGTTTAGTGGTTGAACCCGATGAGACAGAAAAGCAGGCTTGGGAAGGAGACCACGAGGAAATCCCGCCATGGTAGATCAGACTCTGACAAAGGCCCCCGAGAAAGGATAAGCCGTAACAGGCCTTAGAAAGTTGCAGCGGGGCAGAGAGCTTGGCTGGAGGGCCTCTCTTCCCCCCCAAGGACCGGGGTTCCCAGAATGCACCTTCCCAGCATCCGATCGAGCAGGGCAAACTGAGAGAAGCAAGGCTGCTGCCCTTGGCCTTCCTGCCGGGGGTTGGGGGGAAGGGCCCCTTACCTGAGCTTGGCCAGCCATTTCGATCCCCGCGTCGAGAAACTCATCAAAGTCCTCGCTGAACTTCCCCGAGGCGGCCGCCAGCTCCCCACTCTGGCCCCGCGTGGAGTGCACCACCTCCCCGGCCGACTGGTTCAGGTCGGCCGCCGCCTGGTTGAGCTCGCTTTGTGCTTCCTGGAAGGACTTGGAGCTGGGGGGCAGCTGCAAGGGGAGGTGGGGTTAGGAAGCCGGGGCTGTGCACTCAGCCACAGATGGGAGGCAGAAGAGATTCTGTGGGCCCTGCCTCCGTTTGCAGCCCCCCCCGGCCTCCTTCCATCCCAGCCCCCCTTGCAGAGCCCTTCGGGGAGCCCCCCGCTTGCCCTGGCATCCTGGGCAAAGGGGCTCTGCGAAGGAAGGGGCAGACACGCAGGAGGCCTCCTCAGCCACAGGGGCCACAGGGGGGCTCACCGATTCCACCAGCAGCTTCTTGCTGGATTCGCCAATGCTCTTGAGTGCCACGTCCACGTCCTTCTGGCCGGGTAGGCAGTTGACGCAGTTGTTCAGTGAATGGGACACAGCTTTCGCCACCTAAGAAAGACCCAAACGCCCAGGAGATGGAAAATCTCAGGGGGGTACCCAAAGACACAGAAGTAGGGGAGGGGCTCCCCTTCTGCCTGTAGACCCCAACCTGCAGGCCCTCCTGGACTCAGGGAGACGTTGGGGCTAGGACAGTCCGAATGGCCACAGACACGCCAGCCTTTTGGCTAGGAGCGGTTCTGACGCTGGTGGCAGTCGGGGCAGGGCGAGCGGCAGCCCACTCCTCTCCCCGGCTGCTCCGCACCTACCTGGGCCAGCCTCTGCTGACTCTCGGCATCCCCAGGAGACACCAGGGCCAGCTTGGCCTCCTGGATGAGCAGAGCGGAGCCTTCCATCACGTCCCAGGCAGAGTCCAGCATTGCGCGGGCTGCAGAGGGGTCCCCTGTGGATGCGGCCACGCCCCGTGCCGCCTGGGCCAAGGTCTTTAGCGCCTGGGCCGTTTCCCGGGCAGCCACCCCTGGGGGAAGAAGGCAGGGAAGCCCAGTCAGCAGCTTCCAGGCTGGCCAAGACAAGGGAGGCCAAGGCCCAGCCCAGTGGCCAGTGGGCATCTTGGGAGCTGCCCCAGGACACGCAGCCCGTCTCTTCTGCAGAGATTCAAGGGGAGGCTGTCCTGGACCTCAAATGAAGAGACTGGAGGGGAGAAGGCAGCCCCCCTCCATGGGAACCTCCCCAAGATTTGATGGCATTGTTTGGAAAGCCCCTGAAAAGTTTGGCAGGCCTCTTTTCATTGTCTGATACTTTCTGTGTTTTATTGAATGGCACGGTGCTGCTTTTTTCATGTAAATCACCAGGAGTTGTCTAAAGTAGGGTGGCACATAAAATAAATACGCAGATCACGAATAAGCAGAGTCGGAGAAAATATCTCAATCTCAAAGCAAGAACCTTTGACTAATTTCCTGCCCTCAATGAATCCCTTTCAAAGTTGTCCCCGCATCCTGTGGCACTGAGTTGTATGCATGGGCCAAAAACGTGAGGTGGGATGACCAGGCGAGGCAGTGACCCCCCGCCCCCCTTGGCCACACCAGAGGGGGCAGGAAGGCCGAAGAGCATTTGTACCCGTGTAGTCTTCGTTGCCTTGGGCGGCACAGGTCAACAGTTGCGCCATGGAGGAGCCGACAGCTTTGGAGGTACTTCCCAAGTCCTGGGCACATTTTTCGAGCTGAGGGAGAGAAAGGACCTTGTGGTGAACCTTCCTTCCCAGAGGAGCCACGGGCCCCTTGGTGCCACCTCTGAGGCGGATTTCCCTTCCACAAGAGTTGCAGCCCCAGAATTCCAACTCTGCCCCTCTTAAAACCTTCTCCACGCCTCTCTCGCTTCAGTCGCGGCTTCTATGAACTGCCGGCAGGACTTCGCCACTGAAATGCAGCCCAAGCGGAGTAAGGGCCAATTCTGTGCCTCTTTCCTCCGCGTTAAATTTAGCTGTTTTCCATCCAGGTTCACTCCCTTAAAACCAAACTTGTAAACCTCTTGGTTAAAATGGCCATAAAATGGTTTGAACTGTTGGGAAAAGCTTCCTCGCCTGCTCCAGGCCATCGGATACGAGCCCAACGTCACTCTGGGCCTGGAAGCGCCATAAGCCGATAGAGGCAGCCACTCTTACGAACTACCCAAAGGGAACGAGCTTAACTGATATTTAAATGCAACACCCCCTGACCCCCAAATGTTTGTTTGGTTAGTATATATACTTCAACAAGAGCAACGTCAGACTCCTGAGATATTCTGCGCTCACCGTTTCCCCCGGAAGAGGCTTCAACTGTCCCTCGAGAGCCGCCATCTTTGCATCTTGTAATTCGTTTTTGAGCGTCTGGACGGTGTCCAGGGCCGAGTCGATCTCCATGGGGCCACAGGCTTCGTGGGCCTGAGTGCCAGAGGGACAAACAAGCCCATCCTCACAGCTCTCTCCCCACAAGCACAAAGCCCCTTCCAGGGGAGGGGGGCTTCTGCCCACCTTCTGAGAGGCCGTCCTCAGCTCCGCCAGGCTGGTGGCCAGGTTCTTGGCGCACTGGCTCAACTGCATGGCCGCCGCCTGGTCAGTCACGGTTGGCACTGCTGCTTTGGCCGAAGCTACCATTTTGCTCCCGGGCTGTGGGAAGAAAGGCCCACCGCAATTGGCCTTGGCAGCCCCCCCGTCTGCCAGAGCCAGGCCCCTCCCCTCCCCAGCCCCTCCCTCCACCTCGCCTACCTGGAGGAAACTTTGGCTGGAGTTGATCAAGGCCAGTTGGGCGCCCATGTCCTCTGCCTGCGCTTGGCTCCCTCGCACGCCTTGGACCAGCTGCGGGATGTGGTCAGCCACGTTCTGCCCAGGGGAGAAAGGAGGAAGGCAACGGAGGGGACAGAGGGGCAGAGTTGGCACCACGTGGGAGGCGTCACTTGACAGGGAGGAAATGGGGCTCAGGGTTGCATGGCGGGTCACGTAATCCCAGTGTGGAGGGGGCAGAGGAGGCTTTGTCTGTCCCCCTCCGAGACCCAGCCAGGGGAGCAGGAGGGCTTCAAGGACTGGAGCCGCTTCCAACTGAGGAAGCTCTGGCTGTCCGGAGGCCTCTTGGCTTTCTGCCTGGGATCATTCTCGGGATTCATGAAGCCGAGCCTTGTCAGGGACCCCTTGGGGATTACGAGGAGGCCCCTCTTCCCTCTCTCAGCTTCTCTCCAGCCCAAGCGGCCTTACCTTGCAGCTCTGGACCAGCTGCTGGTGGGCTGCCGTGTTCTTGTTGGAAATGGCGGCGTTCTGCGAGGCCGCGATGGTTTGAGTGGCAGCTGCGGCTGCCTGTTTCGCTGCCACCTGGAAGAAGGGGGAGGTCTTGGGGAGACAAGAGCGAAGGGGTGGGCCTGGCCAGCAGGGAGAGGGGTGGGGGGACGGGACCCCCAGGTTGGAAGATTCTGGAAGAGCTGCCTGGAAGGCCAGGATGACAGAATCGACTCGGTTCTGAAACCCTGAAAGGTGAGAAAGTTCCCTTTCTCTCTCTGAAAACACATCCTTCGCTCTCTCATCGGCCTGCCTTTGGGTAGTTCACAAGCCGGCCGTCCCGGCAAGACAGGCGTTTTCTCCCCCAGCTGCGTATCGCCACTGACCGGGAAGAAGCGGCTGCCTGAGACCTTTGGCCTAAGCTTAGGGGCCACAACTCAGCCAACTCAGAGGAAGAGGCGCCCTGGCCTCACCTCCAGTCGGTTCACGATCTTCTTCTTGATGGCGTTCTGGGCGGCTGCATTGGTGGCCACCCGGAGCCCTTCGGCCGCTTCCCGCAGCCGCTGCTGCTGGTCTTCGTTGTCCGGGTTGGCAGCAGCTCCCTGGGGGACACCAACCACAAAGACAACGCTTGGGAGGGGCCAGGCCCATTGCAGCCTTCATCCCGTCCCCACCCCAAAAGCAAGCTCCAGCTGTGAACCCTTCATGACAGCCACACTGGTGTGCTTGGGCTTCCGTGGTACCTTGGCGGCTTCCACCATCCGGGCTGTGGAATCAGCAAGAAGTTTGGCCGCTGCCAGGAGCTTCTTCGAGTTCTCCATGTCAATTTCTGCCTCGGCGTCTGAGCGCATGGCGTTCACCAGGTCCGAAGTTGCTTGTGCTAACACCCTTGCCTGCCGCACCATTTCCCCTGCAACGGGATTCAAAGTTTGCTCTTTTAACCTCTCCAGGCCTCTAAAACGGATCGTTTCCAACCAAGCACCCCAGGGATTGGCGTGGAGAGAAACATCCCTTGCAGAACCTACTTTAAAGTGCCCACAAACGAATGCCAGGGCGGGGACCCTCTTTTGCCCGTGGGAGGCACCGGGTTCAATTCCCGGCTCTACCGGGTAAGGAAGGGATGCACCTGGTAGGCAACCTGGCTGGGTGGCAAAGAGGCTGGCGGGGCAGGGGTTTGCTCCTTCCAGGCAGAGGGCGTCAAAAAACGTCAAGATGCTTACCGGCATCCCCCATGGAGCTGAAGATGCTCTCGGTGACGTACATGATAGTGTCGGTGGCCTGATCGTAGCGCCCGATGGGCTCCCCCCGGCTGGCAAACTGCCGGACGTGCTGCAGGAGGTCATTCAGGGCCTGGCTGACCACGCTGGCTGCCGCACTAACTTGCTTGAGCAGTTCGGTGTCGTCCGTGGCAGCCTGGCATGCCCGCACACAGTTCTCCACGGAGCGATCCACCAGCTTCCCGGCTTCAATCAGCTGCTCCTGACACACCGGGGAGCTGATGGTGGGACTCACCACCTGCAGCAAAGCACATCCGGCCAGGTGAGGTGAGCAGCAGGGCATCTGCTCTGGGGAGGCTCGTCTGGCCACCGCAGGAGGGCGAGGGCTCTTTCCACCTCACCACCAACTGGACAACAGACCACGGATGTCCTTCCAGCTCTCCACAGCTGGCCAGTATCAAGGAAGCTTGTCCATCCTGGGTTGCCCAACCCTCTCTGGACACACCTTTGCACAAGCCACCAGCTGCGAGGTGGACAGGGCGCACTGCGTGGCAGCAGCAATCACCCTGTTCTGCAGAACGGTGTCCTCGGCCACCTGAGCCACGTTCTTGGCCTTCAGCACCAACATGGCGGCAGCATTGGCCACAGCTTTGGCCAGGCTCATCAAGACATCCTGGGCAAGAGGAAGGAAGGGAAGGAGGAGTTGGACCAGGAGAAGCAGCTCAGATCACCCACAGAGATCCTCCAGGGGGACCCAGGGGAGTTCACCTGGAAGCGCTCGTCCGTCTCGTTCTCTCCGATCTGCCTGAGCAGCTCCCCGCTGGCTTGGCCGATGCTGCCGGCTGCGGTCAGAACAGTTTGGCGGGGCTAGAAGGACAGAAGGTAGGAAAGAGGAGAGAAGAGAAATTCTCCAAGCTGCTGCCCTTCCACTCCAGCCAAGTCCTTTCCGTGGACAATCCAGAAGAGGACAAGAATGTCCAGGATCTCTTTCCTGCAGGGGGCAACCCAGGACGACCCACTGCCTTTCTGCCCCATGGCCTCACCTCTCCCGATGTCGGTTCCACCGCTTTGAGCAGGTTTGAGACGGCCCCTGCCAGGGTCCGAGCGGCCTTCAGCAGGTCTTCCCCACTCCCAACCTCGTCGTCCATGAGGGCCGCCAGCAACTTGACCCCCTTGGACATCTCCGTGAGGTTGGAGGAGATGGTGGTGATGGCACAGCCCACTGCTGTGTAGTCGGTGTCGACCGGGTCCCCTGCCAAGCAAAGCAGACGTCTAAAGGCACTGCAGAGCCCCCTCCCCTCTTTAGCGACATCCAGAGCACCCTTGGGGCTGATTGCAAGCCATGCGCTGACGGGAACGCTGACCAAAGCCAATTCAACAGGCGCTTCCTTCAGAATTTTGGGAAGATACGTGTTGCACTCACCAACTTCACGGGACCATGACAGAGCACGTGGCCTCCTTACCTGCTGTGAGGTTCACCACGGAAGCTGTCCCTGCAGTGATTGCATCAACCTGAGAGTGTATTTCATGTTTTGACTCGTCCACTTTGTTCTGGACCCAAACTCTGGAAGCCTGGAGAAAAAGGCAGGCCGCCGAGTTCAACTGATAAGAAGGTAGGGCATCTTCTAACTTCCAGCTTTGCTGGTCCTCACACAACCTTCTCCAACTTGGCGGCCTTCAGACAGAGCGGCCCCTGCTGGGATCCTGAGCAATTAGCAAGCGAGTGAAGGATTCTGGGGGCTGAGTTCCACCCACCTGCAGAGCATCAGCTCAGGAAGGAATTGCGATTAGATCTCCACTCGGGTTGTTAAGAAACATCCTGGGAATACTCAACATTCAGGGCTCCCCAGAAGGATGGACCTGACCCTCCAAAGAAGGGCAAATGCTTGACACGACTGCCCTGGGTCAGGCCTGTTTGTCAGAATGCCTGAGAGGGAAGAAGGGCTACCAGACCTGAAGGGGCCGATTCACACAAGGACTTTCCTACGGGAGACCCAGAAAATGGCCGCTATCCTCACAGGCACACAGAAGGGCTCTGAGAGAGCCTGAAGGCGGAGAAAGAAGCCCCAGGCCAGGCTTGGGTTTGGAGGAAGGGTCTTCCCTGTGCCCCCTGCCCGCCCCCCGAAGCCAACTGACCATATCGTTCCCTAAAGGCGGAAGGTCATCGACTTGGGTAAGGTCAGCCTGAGTCTGCTGGACGGCCTGCATGCTGGTGTTGATGGTGCCCATCAGGGCCTGCTGGGCAGAGGTCTGAGGAAAGCCAAGCCACGTTGTTCAGCAGGTCTCCTCCCGCGGGGGGGCTTCCCAGTGGGGCTCGGGGGGGCAGGGGCTCACCAGAGGGGGCATGTGGGCCCGGTGCATCTGCCCGACCGTCACCTGCTGCTGCGGGGAAGGCATGCTGCCCATGTTGAAGGTCTCTGGGCCAGTGGAGCCCGAGCGCATGACAGCCGGAAGTGCCACGGAGCCATGCTCCACCTTCCCGGTGCGGTTGAACTGCTGCTGCAGAATCGTTGACCTGCCGAAGGAAGAGCAGCGCCAGGCTGGGAAGGGAGCTCCCCGCCCTCCGGGATCCTTCCCGGGGGAAGCAATCGGGGCACAATCAGACGCTGAGCCGCACTTCCTCCCCAGCTGGGAACAAGGGCCGGTGCACCAGCTCCCATTCCACAAAAAGCCACTCTGCCACACCCTCGATGCCTGATGAGCTGCTCTGGGGGCCCCCAAAGCTTGCACCCCCTCAGGGAGTTCCTATCTGACACGCCCCAATAAGGAGGCCAGTCTCGGAGTGATGAAAACTGCCAGAAGGACCGAAGGCCTTGGAGATGGGGAGAAGAGCGGCCTCCGTGGAAAGGAGGCGAGACCGGAATAAAGGCGCAGGTCAGCTCAGGGGCTTTGCCACAAGGGCCTCCTGGAGGGAGAGAACCCCCAGCCCCCCCCACACCTACTTTTTGGGAGAGACAGACTCTTCCAGCATAGTCGATTCTTCATCTCCTTCCAGCCCAAAGCGATCTTTGCTTTGCTTCTGCAGGAAAAGCCAAGAGAGGTTTCCTTCCGGGGGGTTGTGACCCCACCCTGGCATCTCCAGCCTCCCCCTGGGGCTCTAATCACAGGGCCCCTGGCTCACCCGAGAGGCCTCTGGCCAGTTGCCCCAGCGTTCGGCTCACGGCTGGGCCACTTCCCCAGCACCAGCGCAAAAGTGCCCCGCCCACCAAACACCAGCCAGGACCGAGGCTTCAGGGGTCTTGGGAACGAGAACGGACCGGCTCTCCTCTCCTCCCTTGTCCAGGCATGGAATGGAAGCCACAGGGGGAGAGGACCACCAAAGACCCCTCCACCCCCCGCTGCTTGGAAGTTTGGGGGCGGGTGGCTGGGACAGCTGCCTGGCTGCCAAGTTCCAGGCTGTCCCTCCTCCTCTTCCTCCTCCTCCACATTCAAGGCGACTGGGGGAGCCAGTGCCCTCTCCCCCAACGGAAGCCGTAAGGGTCGTACCTTCTTGAGGATGATGTCAATGTAGCCTGCGATCAGCTGAGAGATCTGCTCCCCTTCCGTGGTCTGCACTGAGTAGTAGCTCTCTTGGTACTCCCCAAAATCCTAAGGGAAGACACAGCACCATTTGCACCAAGATCGGGACACCCAGGTGTGTGTGGGAGCTTCTCTTTGGCTTCTCTCTCACCCCCACGAATTACCAGGGTGAAGCTCTTGGGCGAGGCCGCCCAGCGTTTCACGGTGGTCAGAGGCCACTCCTGCAAGACTTCCTTGGTCTTTTCGTCCACACGCATCACAGACTCCTTGGTAATTCCAAGCAAACGTGGGACCAGTTTGTTCTTCCCTTTCATTTTCTCCTGGGAAAAACAAAATGAAGAATGTAAGGCGACTCCGGAGAGTGGATCCAGCAGAAGAAGGCCCGTCTAGTGCAGCTTTGGTGTCCCTCCGAAGCCAGGCAGGGGGGCCCAAGAAGCTCACCAGGAGGTGGTCGCACAATCCCACCACCCAACAGGAGGTAGGAAACAGTCAAACTCTATAGGTTCATGGGTGGCGAGCAACCCTTCCTTCTCTTCCTCCTCCATCTCCCTGCCTTGAGTGCTGGTCAAGACTGCCCCTATTGCCCAACTCCCTTTCTTATGTCCCTCCGGATCTCCCATATGTCCCCTTTCCCCTTCTAGGCCTTCCCTCTAAGCCCCCAAAGCCCAGCCTTCCCCCTCCCTGGTGTGCCCTTTTGTGCATTATATGCCTCCTTCACCCTTTTGGAGCTCATGCGCCAGCCAAGGGCCTCCTGGTGTCATTCTAGCTCATGTTTTAATAAGTAAAACATTGGTCTCCTTGGGACGTGAGCAGTCCAGCAACTAAATTTTGAGGAAACGCAAGCAGTTGATCTTCCGTAAAAGAGTGTAAAAAGAGAAAGCCACGTCAGCTATATAATTCATTTCCATTTCCCAAGTTACAATAATTCATTCAAAGCAGAGTGCATTAAATGCTCAGAGCATCCGTTAAAACAGCTCAGGCTTTTTATTTCTCTGCTTTCCTCCCCTCATAAACTGATCACAGCCAGACATTTCACACCACTGTTCCCAAAATGACTTAATTGCCATTTGCTTCAGTCAGCCCTAAAAAAGAGGAAAGCGTTCAAGGAATGGAATATGTGTTTTTAATTGAATGAAGCCCAGCATATCACTGCAGCCTAATAATGACCCGAACTGTTGTCTTCCTCTGGCACCCCCTGGTGCCAGTTGGAAGCCCCGTTAGGAGAACACCGAAGGGATCTGAGTGCGAGAAAAAACACATCTTCATTGTGTGGCAGCATTCTGGGGAAAACCATGGGGGCCCAATTGCTCCTTTGCAGGGCAGTTCATTCACCTGACGGGAACATGGAAAGAAAAGGCCACACTCTCCATCGGGAGAAGGAAACACAGAGCGGGAACGATTCAGCCAATGCAGAACTTGGTGACTGTGGTTCAGTGGAGCCCAAGAACACGAATTATCAGCCAAGTTCAGGGGATAAAACGTCAATCAAACTTGGCGCTGTTGGAATTTCTCTAGGTCAGAGGTGGGCGACTTTAGGACCTGTGGACTTCAACTCCCAGAATTCCTCAGCCAGCGCAAGGGGTTCTGGGAGTCGAAGTCCACAGGTCCTAAAGCTGCCATGGTTGACGACCCCTGCCCTAAGTCTCCTCGGTGCTTGGACTAGGAAAGTCATATTTGGCTTCCTGATGATGCCTCTTGGCTTCTGCCCTCTGGCTGCATGATGACAAAACCAGTCAAATCATTCAGATGCGCCGATCCAGATCAGGAATGGATTTTGGCCAGGACCAAGGGAGGAAAGGAAAGGAAAGTCCGTTCAGTTCTTCCCTCAACTCTAAACCTTTTTGAGTTGAAAAAGGCGCCAACTCTTTAGCCAGGTCTTATGAAACATATTCTTCACTGCTGCAAGCACCAACCATTGAATCTAATTGAGTAAATTTAATTCCAGTCCAAACCCTACCTTCACCAGGAAAAAGGAGACTCCATAGGTCCTCAGAGACCGGGCCAACTTCACATACTTCACTTTGGCCTCTATTTCTGTCATCTCTCCGCAATTCTTGTGTTCCTGTGGTAAAGAGGACTATTTTGGTCAAACTGAAACCTCCTGGGAGAAGGCCTCACCCGTTGCGGAACAGGCAGACTTTCAAGGTGCTGCGAGAGAGAGAGAGAGAGAGAGAGAGAGAGAGAGTCACCTCCGAACTTTTTAATGTATTTGCTTATCAAGATCCATAACCTGACGTGTCTCAGCGGGCCAGCCCCAGCTGGGCAAGGGTATGAGCTGAAATTGGCCCCTTTCTCACTTCCCTCTCTCAGCCGTGCTCCCTTCTCCATCGTCCTTGCCCAGGGCCTACGTCCCTTCCTTTCTCTACCTGGCACCTGATTTTCTGCAGCTCACGTCAACTTTCATTAACCTCTGAGGTACCGGTGATATTTCAAGGATCTGAGATTCATGCATGGAAAGACATTTCCTCAGACCTTGGAAGGCAGGTGCCATCTTGCCTCTACCAGCCTCTGGAAAGAATTTTGCATCCAATTCTTGACCCTTGGCGTCTTCCAGGATGTGGTCTTATACAGGCGGCCAATGCCTGTGCTATCAAGAGCAGAAAATGGGGATTTTTTTTCAAACTGACCTGGGTGTTCATAGCACCTCTTTATACTTCCCGCTCCAGGCCAATCCTAAATGTGGGCTTCGGCGCAAGAAGATGCTCACCTTGAGTTTAGAGCAAAGCAGATTAGGCAGCCGACTGCAACTTGGAGGAAAGGCGGCTCCCTCTGCCAACTAATTAGCAAGCCAGATGTCAAAAGTTTCCTTGCCATCTGGAACCTCCCCTTCCTAAATAGTCTCATAACACTCGGTAACCAACAGTGAAGCCCAGAGTAAGAATTATTTTTCTACTTTAGCGGATCTGAGACTGGCGTCTTAGTCTCTGCTGCTTTGCTCTGTTCAACAGGAATTGTTTAAGTGACCCTAAGTAGCACTTTGTTCTTTGAGAAGAAAGGCACCGATTAGGAAGGAAGGACCCAAAACACGTGCAGCCCATGGCCTGGAGAAACAGCCCTGAAGTTGTGATCACAGGGATATTTCTAATTCCCAAAGCCAAAAGGGTTTTTAAACCAGCATCAGCCTTTGCCTTTGTCTTGTGCCCTCCAGATGCTGCCTGGGCGTGGTGGGAATGGAGACCGAGAACATCTGGAACACATCCCCCTGGGGAAGGCGGCAGCGACAGCAGAGGAAGCCCCATGCATCTCCTCAGCTGTTTCCCACCCAGATGTGCCAGTCCGTAACTTCCAAGCCCCCCCCCCCGTTCACACGGACTGAGCCTGGTGGGAATTCTAGCTCCAAACACCTGGAGGGCATTGGATGGGAAAAAGCTGCATTGGATGCAGCGAGCCAAAGCAAGGTGCTTTAGGAGGACCAGGGTTCCTGGGCCTCTTAGGGCCTTTCACAGCCTCCCTCACGGTGCACAGAACGGAGCAGAACCCCAAACCCCTAAAACCTGGCATCAATTCCAGCCGCAGGAAGCTCCTTTCCCCTCCTTAGGAAGGATGGCCCTTCTCTGATTTCTACGCTGCAGTCACGGCTCCTTTCTTGAAGAGAAGGCACCGAAAAGCAAACCAGTCTTCCAACCAGACACAAAATCATAATTTAGGATAGGAAGTTTGCAAAGAGAGCAAAAGAGAGGAAGACCACCTGCTTCCTTCACACTTGACAGAATGCAACAAAGCCAAAGAAGTGGGGCTGTACATACACACACACACACACGGAGGAACGGTGAGGGGCAACGCTGTTTCCCACTTGGGGGAGAAGGCTCCCCTTTTCATTACCTGGAATATCCTTTTTTCCGCTCCTCTCTGCTTGATGTATTCTTTGGGGAGAAATTCTTTCAGGCTGCAGGAACAAGAAAAGCCACCATTAACGAAGGGGACTCCTTCCCTTGGCTGGAAAACACTCGGCTGCTGATGCTGGAGGGAAGATCCACGGAGTCAGGCTGGCTGGGGCATTCTGGGAAGGGAAGTCCAAGGTGGAAGAACAGCAGCCGACCAGCCGTAGTTATTCCATAAACCGTCCCTAACACGCCTGGACGAGCCCCCTCCAGCGTCTGTCTGCAGGGACCCTCCCTCATCAAAGACAGCACCCCGAAGGGGCAACGGGGGTGGGGAGGAGGCCCCGGGGGTCATACCACACCCCGGTCGAGCCTTCTGAAGCGGAACTGAGCAGGGGGCAACCCTGCTGTCCCCGAGGCCGATGCAAACCTCCCGTTACCATTAAGCCGCTTTGTTTTAACTGCGCGGAGCTGCTTCAGCAAAACCCCATGAATATCACCGCCTCGTTCCGGCAGCCTCTCAGCGTTTCAAGGGCAGCGGCATCAGGAACCCTTCCAGGGCAGCTTCCCAAAGGCTTCCCTGAGGCTGGCCTGGCGCTACCTTGCTGGCTGAGGAGGCCCTGCATTTCCATGGGGGGGGGCCCACTCCACCCTCCCCTGCTTTGAGGAAGGAGGCCAGGAGGTGGCAGCTGTCATCCTGGCCTTCTCAGCAAGAGATGCTGGAACAGCCTTGGGGAAGGGGGGAGTGGGGGGGGTCCCCAAAGACCCCTGGGCTAAAGCAATTGTGCAAGCGGCAGCAGCAGCCTGCAGCTGCCCAGCTCCAGTTGGCCCCCCAGGGAAGAGCCTTGCTTACTCCAAGAACCCTGGCTTGTGCTTGTGCTCCACATGAGGCCCGAACTGGATCTGGGCCTGAAAAGCGCCGAATTCACAGGCCTTCTCGAAGGATACTGGGTGGGAGCCGTTCAGGATGTCGTCACGGGCCTAGAAGGCAAGCAGGGAAAGAGTCCACGTCAGGCCCAAAGACCTCCGCGGCTCCTTTGCCAACCTCCAAATCTTCCAAGAAACTCAGCACTTCCTGGCACCAAGTGGAAATTCAAAGCAGCATCAGGGGGAATAAAAAGCCTCAGCAGAACCGACGTACTAATCAATGGGGCTAAAATCCTCAATCCCAGCTGCCAAGATTCTGCAAACTAGCCCCTTTTCTTTTCAATAAACCCAGTTAGTCTAACCCTGCACGAACTGAGTTCTTTGCGGGGTTGGGACCCACCCTTCAGGGCTTCACCCCCACAGGTTGTGGTTTAACACAACGTGCAGATGTGAGGCTGGCTAAACCAACCAGCTTTGGCCAGACCAGCTGGCGCCTCAGCAAGAGGGTCACCTGCCCCTACCCCAGCACACCTGGACATAGAGCAGGTTGAGCTGAACGGGGTCTCTGGAATCCACGTTCTGATCCGAGTAGAAGAACTTCCGTCTCAGAAGCAGCGTCTCGTTCTCATCCACTCCTTGTTCCCGAAACGTCCGGCTGTGATCCAACCAATTTACTGGGTTGGGGGAGGGGGGAAGGAGAAGGAGGAGGCAGATTGTTTTATGGCTGGTCTTCAGTTTAAGACTCCTTCAGATCACTGGACCGGAGCTCGACGGACTTAGCTACGAGGCCCCGGGGGAACTGGGCAGCCCCACGTTAGGAAGGAAGAAAAGGCAGAGGCAGACGAAAAGAAAACGGACTTCGGAGGGCTGGTTAAGGAACCTCCTTACTTAGGGCTGTATTTTAAACAATTCGATGGGGCCATGCTTCACTTTGGAGATCTCAGGCACCCTTTTTTTCTTTTCTTTTTTTTACATTTTAACCCTAGATTTAGAGCAGGGCCCCCCAAACTTGGCCACTTTAAGACTTGTGGACTTCAACTCCCTGAATTCTCCAGCCAGCATAGCATAGCCAGTTGGAGAATTCTGGGAGTTGAAGTCCACAAGTCTTAAAGTGGCCAAGTTTGGAGAGCTCTGAGTTAAGAGTGTGGGCATTTCAAGGAATCTGCATCCACCTTACATGATACGCAAATCCAAGATGTTCCTACTTAAGCAGTGTTACCACAAAATCACTCCGGCTTTCGTGGTGATTGCACACGAGTCTTTCGCCCCTAGGAAAGGCACTCACAGTCGTCATCCGTGTGCAGCTTGGCTTTTAATTTCTCCATCTTTTTTTCGTCCCGCAGCAGCGTCCGATCCTTCTTCAGGGTCCCCGTGCTCTCCTCCTTCTTCTCCTCAGTGCCTTCTTGGATTAAGGAATACTCTTCATAGTTGGTTATGCCTAAAGATGCAAAGAAAGTCATTTTTTTCTGAGCAGCAGCAGCTGGCATGGTTTGGGGAGAAGTCTGTGGGTCAGAACCACCCCGATGATATGGGTGGGAATCATTTCCAGTTCCCTGTGAAGCCTCAAGAAAGCGCAACTCTGTGGAAGTGTTCCCTGCCGTTAGCTCCCCCGGGTGAATGTTGGCCTTTCCAGGACTCTTAAGAGGTGAGCAATAGGTCCTATTCTCAATAGGCACAAGGACTTCAGCCCATCCAGCAGCAAAAACAAAACCAGAAAAGACAAGACTGTCTTCTGGCAGAGAACCTGGAGCATCACATCTAATTAAGAGGACAACATCCTGGCAGATTCAGGCTGGGAGCGCCAGGAAAACAGGTTGCACAAGGTCAACCTTCACTCCTCACAGCCCCCTTTCAAGTCAAGGAAGATCTCAGAGAGGCAGATCCTTCTCCTTCGGTCCACACCAAGGACTAGCCACCTTCTAGATCAGGGGTCTCAAACCATGGCAACTTTAAGCTCTGCTGGCTGGGGAATTCTGGGAGTTGAAGTCCACCAGGCTTAAAGTGGCCAAAGTAGGAGACCTCTATTGCACTACAGACCCAATGAATGGACAGCTGCCAACTGAGAAAGCGATTCCCAGCACAAGGTCTCAATCCACGAAAAGGCCCCTTTGGAGGCCAACTGACTCCAGCCTGGCTCAAAAATCCCCACATTTCCTGGAATGTCACTTTTGGAAGCCACTCTGGATGGTTGGTTACCACAGCCTGCCACAAAGTCTACTTCACAGGCTTTGCACCTTCTTTCATGGGGGGTTCGTCCCCCCCAGATCATTTTCTTTGGAGGGGAGATTTGATTGCTCTTCTGTGGGGAATGGGGGCCATCCTCTACCATACCTATCCGGCTGCAGATCGTCACCAGCAGTTCTCCCACGGTTTTGGAGTCATCCACCATCACCGTCTTCACGGAGCCGTCCAACATCCGGATTTTCTGGGGTCTCTGCTTCTTTTTGTACTCCAAAATATCCTAGGGAGTCAACCACCAGGATATGTCACAGGAGAGACCAACCCGGAAGTCGGTGGGTTTCCACACCCAAGCCAGAGAGAGTCAAGGATGCCCTAATTAGGACTTGCACCTCTGGGGATTCCCAGAGTTGTGGATGAGATGGAAGTTGGAAGGAACCAGTCCTGAACTCTTGTCAGGGAAGCCTCGTCCACAAGGCCACCAAGAGTCAAGGTGGACTCAGAGATTTTACCTTTACACTGCAGAAGGCAGGAAGGCAGCAAGACAACTGGCTTATCTGAACCACAGTTCCATTAATAGGCCTAGCTGGTCCTGCCTGCACCCTGCATCCCTCAGGGCTGAGCTGTCCTCCTCCTTCCCTGGAAGGGCCCAAGAGCCTTACCCCATTCCGTAGCATGTAGTAATCCAGGGTCCTGCCGGCTTCCAACCAAATGCCCTTCCGTGGGTCTTCATCGGACAGAAACAACCCATAGTCAGAGGCTGTGAAAGAAGACGGAGGAGAGCTGAAGAAGCAGGAGGCCGCTCTTTTAGATGCCCCCCTTCCAGTCAAGCGGAGGACTTTTGTCAGGGCCTCCAGCCCTGGCCTTCTGCTGGTCCTTCTTGTCCCCTCTTTCCCTTTTCCTTCACCCTCAGCCCTGTCTCCTTTCCTCTTCCTTTGGCTATAATTGGCTCCCTTCATTTTGCAGGGTTCAAAGTTTGTGATGCACGGATCAATGGATTGATTGTTCAGGGAGGGAAAGAGAGAGGGAGGGAGGGATGAGGGAGGAAGAAAGGAAAGGAAGGCAGGCAGGCTCAAGGTGGCTTCTATAAAGGGAATGAAGGCCTGTTGCTTTTCTGCAGTTAGGGATCTCCTAAGATCTGTGGCATAAGGCCCCCTGAACATATCCACCTGCCTTCTCCTTGTCTCGTTAAGCTGCTATGGGGGCAATGTTCTCAGGTCCTTCTTGGTCTCTCTCTTGGCCAAGCGAGGTTGCCTGTGGTTTGTCCGTTCTTTCCTCTAGCTGCCCATCTTCACAGCTCACCCACAACCAGGGTCTCCCCAGACTCAGTTGCCTGTTTAGGAGCCACAGGTTGGCCTCCCCTGCCTAGTCCCACAGATTGAGTAGGGCCGTTTTTAAGCATCCCTTCTTGCTACAGCATTGGGAGGCAAACCATGGTTTAAAGAGAGCCAGCGTGGGACCCAGGCTTGCCTGAGACTGACCTTGCCCCATTTGAGCCTCTGGGACCCTCTCGCGGATCACCCGGCACGCGTCATAGACTGCCGTGGAGGGTTCAAACTGCATCGTCTTCACCACGTTGCATTGGCGGACGCAGATCTTCAGCGACAAGGCAACCATGGTGCCGGATCCCTCAGGGGCTTTTATCTCACCTTCAAAAGAAGCAAAGGAAAACCCTGGATGAGCATTGAGAAAAGAATTATAGCTGCACAACTTTCCCCCCTCTGCTATCACCGCCATTCCACACTCTGGGACATTCACTTGGAAGAGGTCAACATTATTTGCCCATCAAGCCAGGGATGCCTACTCTGGCTAGCAGCAGCCAAGTGGAAAGCTTCCAGATCAATTTTCCCCCTCATCTGCTACTCAGCGTATTTTGATCTCAAAACCTAGCATATAATTTGGGATCTTCTGCAGGGGAAGCCAATGTTCTACCACTGAACTCCACTTCTGCCATAACCGCTCTTGATATTATGGTGTGGATACACCCAGGAACCAGCCGCTCTCTGTGTCTAAAATGCCAAATTCCATGCCAAGCGGCAGCAGAGCAGGTCCAGATTACAATCAGCTGGAACCCTATGGGGACCCGTCGGCTTGCTTTCAGTCTTACTTTAGGATTCAGTTGAAGTTCCAACCACTGAAAACTTTCCAAGCAGGCTTGGGGCTTCCTCCATTTGCTCCATGCAGACACCAAAATGAGCTCCAACTCATCCCAAAACAAGTCTTGGGCCAACAGCACCAGGGCCCAGGAGCCTCCTACAGGGCTCGCAGTGGAAGGTCGAGTCCAAAAACGAGTCCAACCTTCTCACAATGTCAGAAAGAGCCAAAAGCACCCCTCCCCCTTTAGGATGTGACTCAGCCAGCCTATCACTTAAGCAGCTCTCTAAGAGCTGGAGTTGATTACTGTCAAGGCTGCCCTTTGCTGGCTCCCCGAGAGATCTGCTTCATTCTTTCCAGCAGCTGATCCCAGGGTGGGCAGCCACCCCAGCCTGGTCCTAGAGACAGCCCACCAAGAGAGGGAAGGCATGAGCAATTCCTGGGCTTAGCCAAACCGTCCTCCCACCCAGACAGAAGAGGTGTGAGGTGGCCTCCCGCAGAGAAAGGGATAACTCCCCTAACAGTCAGCAGGGGCTTGGAAAATTTTAGGCATTTACACTGTTCTCCAAGAGGCTGCAGCTGATGGACAAGGGAGACGGAGGACAGGAATGCCCCACACCAGATGTGGCATATTCAGCAGGTTCTGACCAGTTCTGGAGAACCGGCAGCAGAAATTTTGAGTAGTTCAGAGAACTGGCAAATATTACCTCTGACTGGAGATTTTGCAGCATCCTTCCCCTGCCATGCTGATTAAGTCACGCCCACAGAACCGGTAGTAAAAAAAATTGAATTCCACCACTGCCCCACACGTTCAGGAAGGACGACAATGGCTGCCTGGTGGCATCTCCCCATGTGATGGCAAAGGTGCACCATCTCCCCAAGGGCTAAATGGGGGACAGAGTTACACAACAGGCCACCAACCGATAATTCCCCAGTTGCCAGAAACTTTTCATTAGTGAAAACTAAAAGGGGTTATTCCAAACACTTATCCTGCATCTTACAACTTCTCCCAAATATTATTTCCACAAACTGCATGTGTTTTTTTCCCTGAAATGTCAAGGACTCCACTGGGCAAAAAGAGATGAAAAGCTACAACTCTAGTTTCTGAGCTCTCGAAACACATCCTGCAAGAAATGGCAAAGAATCTGGTACAGAACTCTCCATCCCAAGCTTTTGGGGCAAGGAAAGGCTTGGCCGATCGGATGCAAAGGGAGAGGTGGCAGTTCCAGACTGGGGTGTTATTCTCACTAGATCCGGAATCTCCAAACTGGGCAACTTTAAGACGCATGGACTTGCACAAGCACGCACTGGCTGGGGAATTCTGGGAGTTGAAGTCCATAAGTCTTAAAAGTTGTCTGTTTGGAGACCCCTGCACTAGTAAACTGGAACCTAGAACTAGAAATCTGTCAGTTACCCCTGGAGGACTTCCAGCCCTTTCTCCGCAGAAACAAAAACTCCTGGGTGGAGCCCAGCCAAGCAAAGGGATGTCAATCAACCTTTTGCAAAGCCTCTCTTCCTTCTCCCTAAGTTGGACAGGATAAGGGCAGTCGAACCGCTCCAAAAGGGAAAGCTGTAAAATATTTCCTCCTCTGAAACCACTGAAACCAATCCAAATCAAAGCCATCTCATCGCATTAAACTGAAGTTCTGCTAAACATGAAGTTCATCCAAAAGTGACATATAAACATCTTGAATTCTGGCATGATCCAGCTTTGCAATCACAAAAGGCCACTTCTCAGTCCCAGGCCTCCCCATTGTGCCGGTGGAGTTTGTTGTGTTTGGGCCGAGAAGCTCAGAGGCCACACCGAGGGGGCAGAGGTCAAAGTCTGTTCTGGCCTTTTATGAACTTCGAGAAACCCCCCAAACTAGGGTTGACCCTCTGTTCCAGATCTCTTCCCTCTGACCCCAAACTCGGGGTGGGGGGAGGTTGGATGTGGATGAGGGCACATGGGACGAGATTTGGGTGGGTTGATCAAAAAACGTAGCCTGGGCAAGTTTAGGGTAGGAGGTAAACCTCAGAGCACAAAGCCAGAAACCTGGAGAATTGGAACGAAGAGGTGGGCTGGCCACCTTTCTGAGCCAATGGACTCCTGAAGTTATGAAGGCCACACTCAGAGGCTCCTGCAAATCGGGTTCCTGGTTAGTCACAACACCCCACCCACTTTGCAGTACTCCGTATGCCTTCAAATCTGCCCTTTCCTTCTTGTTCAGAGGTTGGGCGGTGGGAAGTGTGTGAAACAAAACAATGGTCTGCAACCACCCCGTTGTTCTATCCCTACCAAGCCAAGGTGGAGTCTATTCAACCTGACAGAAAGCATCAGGACCTCTGTGTGGGAAGGTGATTTCAAGGGTGCCTGAGCAGGGAGAGCACCTGAGGATGCATCATCACCATCCAGGTCCTGCTTCGGTTGCCAAAAAGCTGCCGCTCCTTCAGCCAGTCAATTTATGACTGGATGAATGGATGGAGTCCATCTGCATTGAGGCTTGAGCAGATGTTGCCCCCACAGGAGAGCTTAAACATGCAAATCTATTCCCCTCGTCAAACTTCCATCTGCAACAGGGCAGTGATGTCAGCTTATCTCAGAGAGTTCTTGTCAGGAAACAGACGTCTTTGTCAAGGATTTGAGCTCCTTGAGATCAGCTGTTGTAAGGCATCTTAATGCAGAGAAAGCTGAATTAATAAGTCTCTATTGATCTCAGAAAGGCCAGAAGCCAAGGAGCCGGAGAAGCACAGCTGCTTTACGAATAAAAAGGGAAGCGATCAATCAATTCGCCAGACCTTCTCTCCCTTTGCAAGGATGTTCTTTTTCCAAACATTGCAAACTACGTTCAGAGCATCTGAAAAAGGCGGCTCCGTGAAAATCAATGGCATCCCTGGCCAGATTAGGGCAGCGATATCCTTTTGAAAGAGGCACAAAGGCTGTTACAACAGCGGAGACACGGAGATGCTCACAAATCCACACTCCTCACAACTCTGGATTCCCAACTGGTTATATTCAATGTTTCTAGCCTGCCAGCTGCTTTCTTGAGCCTGGCTTCTCTTACTACCGAAGGATCACGACTCAGGACAGGATGTGTGCGGGTAAGAGCCAATCACAGAATTATGGGGTTGGAAGGGACCTTGAAGGTCTTCTAGTCCAACCCCCAGACCACTGTGGGAAACTTCATACCATTCTGGACAACTAGCTGGATTCAGGGATGCCCAAGGGGACCCACTACTTTCATCTGAGAAGAATTTCTTCCTCTTCCCTTGTTTATGAGCTACTTCTCAAAAACCAGCCAGCAGCGAATCCCTTCCACTGCACGGACACGAGACGGGACTTCACCTTTCAAAGAGCATCACCCAGAACAGCCTTGAATCCTGGCATGGTGGCTTCCATCTCGTGTCCAGGCAGTTCAATTTCATGCCCCACAAAGCAGCCAAGAATTTAGCAAACGTGAGAGGCAGTAAATCCACCAAAGCCTCTGTCAGGACGAGAGCTGCTCCAGTTGGACAAACCCATCCTGATGCTCTTTCCTGGCAGGTGCCAGGCTGGGACTGGCATCCTGCTGAGGCTGCAGCTCAGCCCTCCCCCGACGACTTCCACGGGCAGGGGCTGGGCTGGGCGGGCTCAGGGTAAGAAATCTGAAGGTGAACGGTGACCCTTCTGCTCCTGAGCCCCTACCTTTTTTCAGCAAGGAGGGTTGCAAGCAGAGGAGTTGAAAAAAAAAGTTGACAAGAATGCTTACAAGACATCCTCATGACAACTAAAAGCGCCTTTCCTTAGAAAAGAAAAATGTCTTTTCTCATTCTCATGGAAAGAAGTGAGAGACTGTGAAGCACTGGAAAAAAGATAAGAGGGTAAATCAGGGGTGTCCAATTGTGGATTTCAACTCCCACCATTCCTATGCTAGCTGGGGAATTTGGGGAGTTGAAGTCCACCCATCTTAAAGCTGCCAAGTTGGACCCCCCTGGTGTAAATGCAGCAAACAAGCAGGCACCTTCGCTCTGCAGAGAGCAAAACGTCTTTGGGGGAGAAAGGAAATCCTTCCACTTCTCTGAAATTCTTGGATTTTAGCCAAAGCAAAACATGGTTTCTCGCCAAAAGCAGGCATAATTCCAACCACCAGATTTGGCCCAAACTCTTTGGCTCATAAACATGAAAAAAGTTTCATTTTGCATATGGTGCAGAAGGGTCTCACCTGACTTTGTTAGTGGGTGTGAAAGTACAACACACCCACCTACGCACATCCCTTATTGGTAAAGGTTTCTGGAGGGCAAATTTTGGAGTTAACTTTTGGGACTCCTTTTGCACAAATCCCATTCTTTGGTAAGCATTTTCCACCTCCTTTCATTAAAAAAAAAAAAAAAAGCAGTCATTAGAATGAGTAATAGTCTCTCTTCAAGATGTTCTCTGAAGGAAATAACATACTGCCCACCTGGGACCAAATTCTGCATTTTGTACCATGAGCTCAGACTTGGTGATCTTCCCTGATTTTCACAGCAAAAGATTTATCTAAAAAGTTTGCTCTTAAATGTTAACAACTCAGTACTTACACGTTACAGCTGAGCATCAACCCTAGCAGAGTTTGCGTCCCACATGAGGAAACAGTTCGAGGAGTTGGGAGTGTTTTGAACCCGAATCAAGCCCGCTTGCTTCCAATCCAGCAAGCCAAGAATCGGGCTGGATTCTTCACCAAAGGGAAGGAGGGAATTCCATCGGAAGATGCTCAACATAGCTGGGAGGGGAGTGGTGGCTCAAAGGACCACCCCAGCCTGAGTTGTAAGAAAATGGGCTCAAAGCACAAAGTCTCCCGGGAGTTTTGGATCAGGGCAGATCCGATGTTTTGAGTCCGCTCTCCATGAGCTGAGGCACCGCCTTGCTCCATAGAACTGGAAGGTCACAGGAGACCACAGACCCCTCCTCCCCCTGTCTCCAACTTGGCCGCCAGATGGGTGGACTTCAACTCCTAGGATTCTCCAGCCGGCGGTGCTTGAGAACGCCCCTTTCCCAACGGCTTCAGGTGAAACCCCTGCCCACCTTAATGAGAGAGAGGGCTCAGGGAAGCAGGCCGAGTGCCTAAGAGCCCCATCCGGGTCGGAGGAGGTGAGAGAGCTGCCCCATTTCCTCACAGTGGGCAACCAGCTGCCCAAGGAAGGTCATGGGAAGGCCAGGAAATTAAGCAGCTGCCTTGAGAATCAAGGTTAAAATCACTGCCGCTTTCCTTACCCTGGAAAGAGGAGAATCCCTAATATTTCATGCAACTTCCCTATGATGCGCAGAAGGGAACGAGTTGCAGGAGGTGGCGAAGCTTTTTTACAAGACACAATTCGCCCTGACACAGGCACTGCACTTGAGAAAGAGAAGGAAAAGCACTTGGAGCGGCCCTTCTCGTCAGGCCACGTCGCCCCCCCCCCCCCAAAGTAACATCCCTACCCGCAGGCTAAATGAACCCCAAATAAAATGGCGGTAGACTGAGTTTTAAAATGATGGCCAAGCAGTAATTGGAGATTTGAAGGAGCCTTTTTTAACCAGGTCTGACAGCTAAAGCTCACATAGGCTGCTACGGAAGATTTCCAGATGCTGAGGAGGCAAAACAGGCCCTGTGAGAGCATCGTAAAAATAGTGCAAGGCAAGACACAAAATACGACCTTGAAGCATTGGGGGGTCCCATCCAATCAGAGCAATGTTTCTCGACCACTTGAAGACGGGTGGATTTAAGCTCCCAGAATTCCCCAGCCAGCTAAGCTTCAAGTGGCTACGGTGGAGAAAAACTGTATTCAACCATTTGTAACCTATCATATCCCAGTTACCAACTTCCTGACCACATGACATATCCTACGATCCTTTCGCTTTCCTTATACAGTATTTCCTTGCAAAGATAATATAAATATAAATGCAAATATAAAAGCCACCCCCCCCCCTTCCACAAAGACAATCCTAGATTTTCTTTTGCTTTTGTTTCAGTTGAAACAGAGAAAGCAAAACAGGGAGGAAAAAACAGACACATAACTTATCATAGTCATTATGGTTACTGCAGGCAAACAAATCAATTACGTTTCGGGTGTGTTTTCTGGAGTGGGAATATTTCAACTAATAAGCGGAAATAGCTTGGGTTTTTCATACACATACAAAAGTATCCATTATGGTTTCAAAAATTGTATTTGTGAAGGCTCCGGTAGGGTGGGGAGCAAACAACACAACAACCAAAATAATGATTTATTTTACAAAACCTTACTGGGCGTTTTGATCCGTTTCCTTGCATCTTTTGTGCAAAAACATGCATACTTGTTTTAAAGCTACTTAACGAAGTACAGAAGAAACTGCCACAGACGTATAATAAATATTTATTCTTTGCCCAAAATCAGGATTGGGAGACACTAGACAAAGTTGGTGCTTTTCCATCTGGAGGCGTTGTGTAAACGAAAACTGGAGAATGAGACCAGTAGAACTTAGAAAGTGCCCAGAAAGCCTCCAGCTGGGCTCAACTGGAGCTCATTGAACATCCTAAGATGCTGCCTTACTTTTAACTCACACAATAATTAATTGGGGAAATCAGCTAAGCGAAGGCATGAAACTAGCTTCAAGCCAAGGATTTCACATTTAACTCGGGCGGTGAATTTCAGCAGGCATTTACACCTGTTTGGGCACCTGGCGACACAATGGCAAATCAACAACTAATCTCCGTGGGTATGTAAGAATGCCAGAGGGCAGCTGGTAGGGCCTGTTCCTCCAGCCCTTCAAGCCCAGATGTGCAGGAAGCCACTATTTTGCCCTTAGGCAACTTGATTAAGGGGACACTCTTCAGTTTCTCTGGTAGCTTTTGGATTTTGTGGCAGGAAGTTCTGCGGCCAGACGGATCCATTTGAAGTGGGGAAGGAATGAAAACCATGCAATTGAAGTGCCTCCTTTCCATGTTTTGTGGCTCAAAGTCTTATGAAGAAAATTAATCTCAGCCCCCTTTTGTCACACCAAGGTTACATCTGAGTGGAACACTTAACCACAGAACAGCCAGCTGTAGTTTGATCTGGAATAATGGCTAACTTTGTGGAACAGGGTGTTGTTGTGCAAGACACAGAGATGGAGCTCCTGCAATAAATCCTAGCTTAGCCTTAGGTGCTAATAATCCAGTTCTGGGCTGCTTTATCAATGACACGCACCGAGGCATGTGCCCTGTAGCCCTTCTTCCCTCTTGAGAAGAGGGAAACTCGTGCAAGCAAAGGAAGAGCCCCCAGCCTCTGTTTGGGGCTACCATCCGCTCTGCCTCACCCAAATTTACCTCTGATCTAAGTAAGCTTCTACCCTTTCAGGACCGCAAAGGAACCACATCCCTCCCTCCCTCTGCTCTCTGGAATCACCCGGACACACTGGAATCTCTCTCTCATACACACACACACGCAACCTAATTCTGCCTATTTCCCCCATCATGCAGAAGGTTTCGGGGAGAGAACAGGTCCTTGTCTCTGAACAGAAAGCTATACTCCCTCCGTCCCATCTCCAGCCGCCATCCCAGCCATGGTAGCCGAGCCCCGAGCTGGCCCTCTTCCTGGTGAAAAGCTCATTCTATCTAGCCCAGTTTAGAAGGCCAGAGCTGCTGGCCACCCTCTGCCTGAGACAGCGGAGAGTTGGTAATGCCAACCAGGAACTGGCAAGCCCTCTCCTCCAACAGCTGGCACACTCCAGGACAGACAAGGGGAAGTCAGCCAGCAGAAGGAACGGCTAACACTCAGGCGCATCCCACGAGGGCCGACTTCCATTAAGCCAGCGGATTGCCCAGAGAGCTTAGAATTGATCAAGGTGAGCTCATTTAGAACCCTTGTCTCTTGAGACAAACATCCCATCTTGCTTGAAAGCCATTTTTTGCAGGCTCTGCCGTAACCCCAAAAGTCAAAGGGGGCTGCCCCCACCCAGCAGCTGCATTGGGTGCTGAGGAGGAGGGGATCCACAGAAGGAAAAAATAGAGAGGCTGAGAGTGGTGGACAGGCAACTTGCCTGCTCTTCCCTATCACAACAAAAAAACATTTAAACCCCCACCACCACACAAAGACGCTCCAGCTTGTGTCTTCTTTGATCACTGTCCCCCTCCAACCTGGGGTGCAAGCATGCATGGACAGCAGCGGCTGAAACTGAACACCCCTTTGTGCCCCCCCTGAAAATTGACCACTGAATGTGCAATCCTAAAAAAGATCTCAGGGAATTTTAGCAGGAGGCAATCAAGCGATGGCCTTTCAAACCATCTCGTGAACTATCATACTTATTATGGGGAGAAAGGTTCAAACTTGTGCACCATCCAACTCGAAAGGATGATCCGCAAGCGACTATACCACTATACCAGGTTTAACTCTGGGCCTCGTTTATCGTTCCATGAAAAGCCCCACAGAATACCTTTCCAAGTTACATAGAGCAAGAGAGTCGTGGACTGTTGGGGCAAGAATCTGGCACGAGGCTTCCACGCAAACCGAGGGGCGGACTCTCTCGCCAAAAGGAAAACTTGGACTGGCATCAAAGCCTTGGAACACAGCTCCAAAAACGCAATAAAAAAATACAAAGCACCTTCCCAGGAGGCCCAGAAGACAAACACAATTTCCAAAACATGCTGCAGCCGAGGACAAGTTACAGCCATCGACTCTTGAAACATAATAATTACTCCTGCTAAGCCAAAGGCAGAGAGCAGAACGTTAACTCCAAATCTGTCTCTTGGGAATAATGACTTTGCAGTGGGAAACGGCTGGGAATGGAGGCCACGGAGGTGAGGCAACATCTTTATCGGACTCAGGGCTGCCTTCCACCAACCAGACCTACCCTTGGATGGCAGGGTTGGGGGTCGAGCCAAGCTAAGGGCCTCAAAGAGCGACACCAAAAAAAAGCTTGTGAATACAGAGAATGGATAGGCAGATTGGGCTGAGAGCAGAGGTTCTTGGGTGGGGGGACGAGAGGTTGAAAGGGGGAGAGGCCAGAACATAAGCACCACATAAACAGCCAGGGCTGTCTGAAATTCCCCCTATCTGGCAGAAATCTTGAATTCCCCGTCCTGGATTTAGGAGATCAAAAGAAAGACCAACTTCCAGTAAGGAGATGGACTTTCTTTAGACTTCTTTCCCATCATTTGTCTCTGATCCCATCAAATGACCCCTTGCAGCAAGAGGGGAGGGGTGCCCAGGACCTTCACTGGGGGTTGGGACAGAGAGGCAGGGGGAAGGCAGGGGAACCCCTTTGGCATCCCCCTTCCCCCCCACCTGAACATTTTCCCTGCTGGAGTCCTGCTGTTTCTTCCCGTTTCCCAGAAAGGATCAATTCCCCATGGCAACGATGGCCAACCCTGGGGGTTGGCCGGGCAGAGTTGGTGTGAAGGCCTCTGCTCCACGTAGGTGGCCCAGGGGAGTCACGCTGGCGGAAGAGAGTCTGCTCCCAAGAGGCCTCTTTGCTGCCTGCCAGAACTATAATCCAGCATCTGAAGGCACCATTCAAGCAAGACTCTATTACCTTGGGAGAGGCGGAGGGATGCGACTTCTGGGCCACCGCATTCCATCGCATGCGGAGCATGGAGGGGTTGCTGGCTGCAGCAGAACCTTCCCTCCCCAGGGCTGGGGTGATCTCTTGCCTGAAGCTTCAGAGGAGCCCGCGCCAAAGTGGAGCCCACTCAGGAGAAGCGCAATGTCTCAAGATTCATGGAGACCCCAGGCAGTTGTTGCCTGGGATGTCCCACCCGAGTGGCAATCAGGCCCAACCCTGCTTAGTTTCTTCCAACGAAACAAGGCTAGCGAGGTGTTATGCCCAATGCGACACTAAAACAGGACGCAGATCTTAAGGAAAGCCTATGTATTCTGCAACAGGAACTGCAGTCTTGGAATTTTTCCCAACTATCAACAAAACTCATTTACTGCCCACTACAGTCCCCCTTCGGTCTGGTGCCCTCCAGATGTTTAGGGCAGCTGCTTAAGCCTTAAACCATCCAGTTGGCTTGTATGCAGGCTTTTTTGGCTTCACAACAAGGTTGGATCACTTCGTGGAAGTTGTGGGGATCAACATCTCTTAGCCATGATGGCAGTGAGGCTGTTGGGAGATTGGTAGCCTTCGTTGGCAGCTGGCTGGCGTCCCACCCAGCAGGCACAGCTTATGTTCTGAAGAGGAGGTGCTGGGACACCCCCTGGCTAGCACAGAAGGTTCTTGTCAGCCTCCAGCTTTAGTTATCAGGCCCAAACAGCTTGAAATAAATCCGAAGGGCTTCCCAATTCTGCTCGGAATGCCAACCGCTGCTGTAATCCCAGCCCAGAGCAGGGCTGAGGCATTTCTTAGCACCAAACAGGAGAAAATCTCAGGGCTTCCACACGCCCTTCGACTGCCTCCTCCGTTCATCTCATCGGGGCTTCAGCAGAAGAACCTCTCCCTGGAATCAGGTCCCTCCAAGATCCGAGTTGCCTGCAACCCCCTCATGAATCAGGATGCTGCCCCCACCCCCAGTTCTTCTAGGGCTGGTGAGGCGCCAATCTTCCGCTGATCTATTGATCCAATCTGCAGACTTTGAAAGGGAAAACTTCAAAGCTTGAGAAGAAGAAAGCAGAAGGGGGAAAGGTAGATCCACAAGACACTGAAGGCACCAAGATTGGAGAGGTGAGGTTTTTTTAAATTATTTTGGTGCCTTTGTGTTGCTTTAATCTTAATTAGTATTTTAAAAAACCCCCGCAGAACAGATTGCCTTCTTCCTGATAAGGCTTGCAAACACACTCCAGTTTCTGCCGAACCCATGAAATGCAAATTAAGTTCGAAGGGAGATGTTGTAGTTTGCTCCAGAGGCCATCCAGGTCTTGTGCGGTATTCCTGGCATCCCCCCCCCCAAAACACCTTCTCTCTAAGGGGGCCTCAATTGCCTGCATAGCAGGATGGCCTCTTCCCTCCTCCACCTACCAGCACCTACCTGGGGAGCCCTGGAATCCCTTCCAAAAGGAGCAAAGTAACTCAGCACCATCTCAGAGGTCAACGCATCCCTTCCGAAGATCACCAGGCCATTGGCAGGGTCAGTTCCTGCTGCAATCTTTGCCAGGGGCCTCCTGGCTACAGCAACCAAGAGGCCTTGTCTGCAGGACGCAGAGCCATCTCTTTCTGGAGCTCCTATCCTCTCTCAGGGCATCTCCTCTCTCCGAGGGCTCTGGGGCTGCAAAGGGAGCCTCTTTTTTTAGTATGGGGGGGGGGGGGTTTCAGACCTCCTGCTGCAAAAGTAGATTTCGCTGCGACAATACAGGGCAAGGCGGGGAGGTTTCAGGTTGCAAGCTATTAATGTCTGCTCAGCAATGCAGGAACTCGAACGGCTCTTATGTATCACACGCAATGGCGAGGGGGAGGAGGATGAGCAGCCCTCCGATAAGATCTACTCCCCAGGACCTCTTTGCACACAAATGTGGCTCCATGGATACAGCCAGAACCACAAGCCGTTTCATTTTTGAACTTTGATTATGCCCCGATCATGGATTCAAAGGTCCTGCAAAGCCGGCATGGACGATCGCTCAATGGTGGCTGTTTCTCATCCAAAGGACTTGCAACGTCCAAGCGAGTTCTTGAGTTAAGAAGTGCCCTTAAGGGACTTGGCCGACTTCCAGGGCCAGGCATTGGCCGGCATCACCGCCTCTTCTTCCGGGCCCTCCCTGGGACCCTCCAAGTTCCCGGTTCCTTTATTGCTGGAGCTCCCTTTGCGCAAGTAAGATGGTCAAGAGCCTCCCTGCTTGAATTCGACCCCAGAGTAACTCAAGGCCCATTTCAAACAACGAGGCATCAGAAGATCTTGACTGCAGCTGGAAATAAACTTGGGTGGAGACGGCCAAGAATAAACCGTTTTCTGCTTGGCATCCGAAGGCACCAGAGATCTGCATTCTGCATGGTGCTGCTTCTGCCAACAGATTCTCGCCATTACAGCTGCCCAAATTGGAAAAGAGACCACTCAAATAGGAAGAGATGCAAGCCACCCACTGCCTCTACTGCCTCAGTGTTGGCATGTGGGAACACGCTGGCGGAGTTCCCCACTGGAGTATTTAGGCCCACAACTCCGCAGGCTGGGTACAATATAACTTGGAGGAAACTCCCTTTGGGGGAGGCTGCTGTAGACAAGAGATGCCGTTGAGTTATTTTGGTTGAATAATTGAATAACATACTTCCACAATCTTGCCTAAAGAATTCCTGCAAAATTAGTTGTGTGTTATAGGAGTTCAAAAATAGAAAGCCAATTTTGAGAAGGCCATGGAGAAAGTTGCTTCGTTCCTGGGCTGGAGGACAGATTTGATCCCAGGCAGAGAGGTCCTCTGCTTTTGATCTCCCATGTGGCCACTGCCGTCTCCCCACCAGCCATGCTTCTCCAGCAATCTATGGCCTTTCTCCACCGATACAGGAAGCTGGAATGGAAATGGGAGTGGAAATGGAAGTGAGGGTTGCATCAGAAGCAGGAAGGGTGGGAGGAGATGCAAAAGCACGTGAGGTCTTTTGGCAAGGAAGATGGAAAAGAAAGAAGCCAACAAGCTATAGATCAATAAACCCAGGAAGGTGGAGGTTCAACAAGCCCAAGAAAGGCAGGCTGGCAATTCACACATTAACAGGAAGGTGAAAAAAAATCTCCCTCCTTCAATTAGCAAGTAATTTGAGCCCAGTTGCACTAACTTCCTGCTCTGGAGCAGATTCTTCTCCACTGGCTTTGATTTGCTAATTCTGAATTAAAGAAAAAAAACAAAACTTTGGCCCGGCTTATTGAAAATTATATTACTTAAGACACGGAGCCTATCCGTCTGACAACTTCACAAATTCAACAGTCCTGCAAAAGGAACAGGCGAGCAGACAAACACCTTGGAGGACTCTGATGACTAAGAACAAATGGGCAGCTTTTTAACTGTCGATTGGAGAGGATTCTGCACCATCAGTGATGAAGGCAGCAGACAGAACAAAACTACTAAGAAGTGCAAGAAAACATCAGCCCACAGTAGAGAAGCGCCCTACAGTCCACACGGACCCATATGGTCTGTTGTCACTTTGTGGAATAACAAGGTCTAAATGGGAGTCCAACACCCCCCCCCAAAAAAACCCCCCTCTGCCATCACAGGGGCCTCTCAAATCTCTGCCTCCCCCCATGCTGCATTTCCTTGCTCCTGGGAAATCTTCCTCATGGCACTCCATTTCTCCTGGCAGCGGAGAGGGGCCCCCTCTGCCCCAATCCAAGCCTCTGCTTGCCTCCCGATGAACATGGAATGGAATGTCCCCATGAAGAATCGGCCTCATCCCAGCCAGCTGCTGTGACCAGAGGGGACCCAACTCTGCACAAGCACACCATTGTTGACTTAAGGACTACTCCGAGGATGCGTATTGCGATGCCTTGAGCAGCCCATGTGTGGCTTTCCGGAATGCCAACAATGTTATCTTTCTTTCCATTTCCATAGCACTCCCATCCAAGTGTCAAAGAGACGGCTTTGTGCATTGTGTGCCTTTAGAAAGCGATTTCACAAGGGAGTCAGGCACACGTTTCTCTGCGAAAGGAACAAAGGCAACTGCAAAGGCCCCAACGGCAAACTTCACCTACGCCTCCCTCAGATGGGACCCTCCAGGGTCGTGGGCCTGCATGCTCAGTCATCCCAGCAGATCCAGTTGTAACATCAAGAAATCAAAATACTACTAGAATAACATGGTGTTCCATTAAATAATTCAATATGGGAACGGCACGACTTTGTTTTTAATCTCCTTTTAGCTTCAGTACAAATCTGAACTTGAAGTGGAGAACTGTGCCGTGAGCATGCCTACCAAACTCTATGCTGGTCAGTTGCAGCCAGAGAGGCCATTCTGCAACTCAAGAACAGGATGCAAAATAAGGCAAACCACGGAGTCTTTGGTGCTTTCTGGATTTGGTGGTTTGCTTGCCGATGCTTCATTCCCAGCCCAAGATATTAATCTTGAATGCATCAGTCCTAGCCGGGTAATGAAACATCAGCAAGTCTGACCTTGAGCTGCAGAGATTTTCTTCTGTTGAAAACAGTCGGAAATTAAAGCCCTCCTTAATGTCAGCAAATATGGATCAGTAAGGACCTTGCCCCATGTTCAACAGCAAATCCACATTGTTCACTTGTAAGGTAGCAATCCAACAGTGAACAGCATTTCAGGGAAGCAATCAAGTGGACAGAAAAATATGAATATCTCTTTTCTTTGATGGAAGATGAACTGAACATTTCAGTTCCAAAAATGCAGATGGAGCATGGCTTTGTTCCCCCTCGCACACCCTTTGAACGTGCTCCCAGCTCTGCAACAAAAGTTTCCTCCATAAAAGGCAATCTTGCTTAAGCAGCCTTGTCTTTGCTTTAAGAATAAGTTTAACAAGCTTCTGTAGGCCCATTGTATATGTTAGCCGGTGACCCCAAAGGCAGCCTCAGAGGGAAGATCGGAGCAGACTTGAAGTTTGGAAGAGGCTTCTGCAGCGTTTGAGGGGCAATAGAAAAGCTCCTTCCCTACCCCCCATTTTCACAAAACGAATCTCTGCTTCTTGAGACAATATTCTTTGAGCTAATTGAAAACAAGAGGCTAAACACAATTGCCCCAGAAGGAACACATTCCGATGGCCAACCGAGAATAGGACGGAAGAGGCCTAGAGTGGGCCAATCTGGATGGAAAGGCTCTATAAGCGCCTTTTAAAGTCCTACGAGGAAAGATGGGCCATACAAACAGAAAACCAGGTCCCAAATCCTCATAAATTTACGGAGAGGCAAACCCGAATGAATCTGGATCGTCTCTTATTACAAATTGGATCATATATTACATGTAAGCCAAGCCTCAACAGTTTAGTTTTGGTGTAGCCTTCTGCATGAACTCAGCAGTTAGAATCTGTCAATCATAGTTCACACTCTAGTATGTGGCATCACCTGAGGATGTGCCACTACGAAGCCACCAGGGAAGAGGACAAGGGAAGAATGGCCTCGTGAGGGGAAGGCAGAAGTGGACATCTTCTAAGTAGGAGGTCTTCTTGACACTGGACCTTTCTCCTGGGCAACCATCTCCTTGGCTTCTCCGGGGGGAGCGGGGAGCTGGGACTTCCCAGGCACAACCAGATGGGTGTCCTGGTGAATTCCTTGCCCGATGCAGAGGGAAGCATTCAAGGTGCTGCCAACTTCTTCTGCCTGGTGTTCTTGGACATGGGGGGTGGGGGGTGGAAATAAGAATGGGGTGGGGGGGTCCTCCCACCACCTTAAGCTGCTCCAAGGAAGCACAGCTGCCTCCAAAATGTCAGGCACGGGTAATCCATCCTCAACGGCCATCAGCTTCCCGAGTCCCCAGAACACTAAAAGGCCCGTGAAATTCAGCACCTGTCGATGGCCTCTCCCAGCCTCTGCCTGGCCCCCTGGCCAAAGCGTGGGCAGAAGGGAAGGGGCCCAATTCCCTCCCCGTTGCATCTGGAGCTCCCCCAACCTGCGTGGCCGAGGCACTGCCTCCCCAACCCTACGCGTTAAAGCCGGGCTCACTAGCCATGGCTTGGGTTTGCGTAATGGGGCCACAAAGCTTGTGACTCACATCAGAGCGGAGGACCTGCTGTTGCTGCAAATGCAGCCAGTGGCTTTGCACCCAGCGGACCTTCCCCACCCGTGTCCCACATGGGGGACTGCGAGAGAGGGACAAACTCCGTGTCGGGGCTGCCTGGGGCTCCCCTTGTCACAACCTCAGATCTTAATGGCTTCGGACTGGCGGGGAGGCAGCCAGAGAGGAGGGCAAAGTGGGTTATCAAAACGTCTTCCTCCTTATCTGCCCTGAGAGGAATCTCTTGTCTCTTTGCAGGCTCCATCATGTGAGAAAGGAGGGGAAGGAGGAAAGGCCAAAGGAGGAAGGCTTTCAACAGGGCTGAGCAGGTGGGCTCCGTCTTGGTGCTTCTCGGAGCTGGGCTCTCGGCCTGTTTGTTTACCTGCTCAGGCCCCCACTTCAATGGCAGGTTGTGTGGGGTTTGCATTGGCCAACGCAGGGATTCGACCATCCTGATCGGGGGCGTTGAACTGACTGCCCGGAGGCGTCACGTGTTGGCCCTGCCCCCACCCACTTTAGTGAAGGGGAAAAAAGTCCTGACACCTCACCTGGCCGCGCGAGTGTGGCACCCCTGATCCCGATGTCCCACATCAGGGGCTCTTCAACCTTGCCAGCTTTAAGACTTGTGGACTTCAACTCCCAGAATTCCTCCTCCAGTCCTGTTAGCAGCTCAGGAATTCTGGGAGTTGAAGTCCACAAGTCTTAAAGTTGCCAAGTTGGAAGGCCCTTGGTTTACAGTCTGTCTCCACAGGTCTTATGTTTCTTACCTCTCCAATGACAGCTAGTTCACCAAACTATGGTTAAAAAGAGCCTCCATTTAGATAGCTGGTGAAGTGAGTCACAGCCTCTCCTGGTACTAGTCTGCTCAACAGCTGCTCTCGGCCTTCTTTCCCATCCAACTGAAGGGGGGTGGGGGGGGGTGGCTCTTTTTTTTTTTTTTTGCCAAACCTGCCCCCCTTCCAACATGGCAATATGGAGTGCCTGTGGGTGGGAACCAGTGGGGCTAAAATCAGATTAAAGGAACCCCACAGCAGTTTGTTTCTGTCGCTTGGAAGGATTCTGATAAAGACCCTTTTAAAAAGCCCCAGCCCCCTGTAAGCAGACCTGGGAGAGGCTCCTCCGTCCACAGAGCAAACCCTGGGAGTGTGTGTGGCCTCTAAGGAAGATAAGTAAGTCACATTCAAGGCAAATATATGCAACTGTCTGGAGGGTTTTTCGCTCTCTGTGTTCAAACAATTTAAAACAGACCCTGGAGTCGGTCCAGCTGCCTTCCTGCAATCACCTCCAGATGTCCTGGACGGCACAGCATGGGCCAGGCAGGCTGGGGATGTTGGGAAGTGTAGTCTCAAACACTTGAAGGGCAGGAGGTAAAGAATGGCTACGTTAGATTAGTATAAACTGGGTTAAAGTGGCTCTGGCCGAGAAGAGCCAGCAAGGACTCTCACCTAGGAATTTGGACTCTGAAATCTGCTGCCTCATAGTGCACAAGGCAGCATCTGGAGCCCACCTTGATTTAAATCAACCTTCTGGGCCCAGGGAGCCCTTCTGGATCTGGAGGAATTGAACGGCAGAATTGTTCCTAACAGCTTGGGGTCCGAAGCCTTTCATGGGAAGCGCTGGTTTAGGAGGCAGCCCAACTCAATGAGCCCCTGTGTCTTGTGGTTGGATTTTCACATTCTGAAAAACTGGTTTTTCCACGGGAAGCAATGGCTTCCAAGCCCAGGCAGGTGGGCAAGATAACCACCTGGCCCCACTTTCAGAATTGGATAAGGGAGGACAAACGGAGCATAAAGAGGTCCCAGGCCAGTCTGGCCCAGCCTGGTGCCCGCATGCCCATTGGCTGAGGGATACAGGAGTGGAGTCCATCCATGCCACCTGCAGGGACAAGGCCGCTCTTCTGAATCACGGGCGGCCCTGGCTTCATGCACAGGTTCTGTCTTCGGGCCCAGCGGAACCAACCCAGGCTGAGGTGCCAAGCAGACCCAAAAGGAGCAAAGGGCTCACCCACCCAAATGAGTGGAGCTGCTTTGTCTTCTAATTACAACCCACCAGGCTATTCGGGAGCTAATCATTCTTGCAATAACATGACAACGATGTATGTCTGAAAAGCACAATTATGCAGGGACAAATCCTGCTGCTCTGCGGGTCCCCAGGAGGCAAGGCCAAACCCCAGGGAGAACCCAACCTCCGTAATCTCCCTCTCCATAATTAAGAGGCCACAATTTCCACAGCTCCGACCAAATTACAAGCAGAGAGGCTGTTGCTTGATTGCAGATTGCAACCTGGGGGTTTCCTAGCAGGCCACAGGGGGACAGAGTGTGGGGGGCAGCAGGGCGGGATGGAATTGGCAGGGATTAAGACCCCCCCCTTTGGAAAATCAAAAGCCGTTTGCTTTTCAAGCAGTTTAAAGGGGAAATATTTATCAACACACAACGATGAGGCCTCCCCTGGCAGCAGCACAAGGTCAATGCAGCGACAAAGTGAGGGCAGCTTCTCCAGGCAAGCCCCCCTCCAAATGTAATTCTCAAAGCTAAAGGCCATTTCGGAAAGCGCTTGGAGGTCCCCCCAATTCAGGGATCAGCCAAGGGGGGAGAGAGAGAACAATAAGAGGATTTCACTGGCAATTTCTCTGCCCGTCAAAGATTTGCCAATCGCACAAACTAATCCAGACAGAAAAATCAGCTGGTTTTGCTCAAAGATGCCCCTTAAACTCTTCCAATAAGTTTTCTCCCCAAGATTTGGTCAAACAAGTCAAGGTGGCGGCTGGGGTGGTGGGATCAAAGCGAACATCTTGACCCATCCCACCACAGCCTGCGGACATCCCTCTCCTGCTGGGATGTAGAGAATGGATAAAAACAAATGGAGCTGTTTTCATAGGGATCTATTATTTCACGGGTCTCCAGCCTTGCCAACTTTAAGCCTGGTGGACTTCAACTCCCAGAATTCCCCAGCCAGCAAAGCTGGGAGTTGAAGTCTGTTGCCAAGGTTGGAGACCCCTCAACTATTTGTCCTCATGTGAACCAAGGGCCTATGTTCGCCTCCATCTTCCTCACATTCCAACCTGAGACTGAAACAATTTCTACCCCAATAAAAGGAGGACCCCTCACCCCCCCAGACTGACAGACAAGGAGGGGAAGCCAAAGCACCATAAATGGATTGCAGAACCCAGGCCAGGAGGACGACCTGCAGCTCCTGCCTAAAAGGAACCAGATGCCACCAGAGACGGAGGAAAAGCTGAGATGTAATGTCCCAAGACACGAACCGCTGGCCCAATCTAACCTCCTTGCAGATGTGCTGGACTACAAGCCCCAGCATCCTCAACCCGCAACCGAGATGATGGGCATGCAGATCCAAGAAATTCAAAGTCCGAAAGATCACCAAGAGCAGCCGAGCCTAATAAGGGGACTGGAGCCCTCAGTCATTTATAACTGGTGTGAAAATAGCTGTGATATGTAGGCTGACAACTGGCAGTGAAGAATGAGATAAAAATACACCCACAAGGACCCCTTTGCAACTGCCAAAGGCTGGTCAGGAGGGGGGGGGGTCTCCATTTAGAAGCCCCAGGGTGCAACACAGCTCCCTTCCCACAGCCAAGCTGCACCCGGCTGGATAGGGCATCATCTCGGGGGCGCAATCCCCGTGCCAGGGCAGAAGGCTGGTCCAGCCCTCCCTGAAATGCCAGCCCTCCCTGTTAGGGGAGGAGGGATGGGCCAAGCCCCCAAACTGCATAGTTTACACCCTGTGTTTAACCCCCAAATGGCAGAAACGAGTCACATGACGACTTAGCCTGCCTGTCCACCAGCTCAAAGCCATAAATATTTCTGCAGGAACACCAGCCTTGTCCTCCCTCCCCCGCCAAAGAAGGATGCCCATGCTTGATTCACCATGCCAACCAGACAGCCTTCGGTTCACCTTCTTCCCTGCACTCAGATGCATATTCATGCATTGGCTCAAAGCCTCCACTTAATTATCAGCCATTATTTGATTGGGGGGAAACTGTCTTCTTGTGCACGATAAATGAAAGCCAACCTCACCAGCTTCGGGTACGAGCTCAGCTGCTTTGGGCGGCAAGGCAGTGGGCAATGTGGACCCAACCCATTCAAGTCCTTACCGAAAGCATCGACAGGCACGGGAAATGCTACTCCAAAGAGAAATATGTGCATGCATCGGATTCACCAGCCCATCGGTCACACTTCACAGCAGAAAAGCGCTGGGCTTGAACTTCATTTGAAAATCACACGGAAAATATTTGGGACCCATCATGTGAAGCAGCTCAAGAGTGTCCCCCAAAGAAAAACCGGCTGAGAATTTTGGAACCTCTTCCACATATTCAGTTAACGTCTCTTTTCTTTGGGGGGAGAAGGTCCAGATTCAGCCAGAGACTCTGGGACGCCGCTATCAGAGGCCAAGCCTGCCCACTAGACCATCACGTGCTTTGGGGCATCATCCCCTGGGCAAATCCAAGCCCAGGAAGGCAACATCATGGCTTACCAGGCTGTGAGGACCAAGCCAATTAAGTCAAGGCACAGTTAACGAGATGTGAACCGATATTCCCCAGGGATGATTAAGTGAAAATCCAGGACACAGAAAGTGATTGGCAGCTGCCAAGCCTTGCAGAGCTGGCTGGTCCGTCCCCCCAAAAGTCAGATCTTCACAGACACACCTTCAAGCTCCCAAGGAAGGTAGGCCAGGACAACCCACCGGGGCACCCTGGGATGCCCCTGCAGAAGCCATGGGGTGACACCCCGTTGGGTCTTCTGGAATGCAGCAGGGCAGGCTGGGCTCTCCTGGAGAGGATTTGGGGACCCCTTTGGGCCTCTTAGCCGGTCTGGTGGTCCTGCCTGCCTTTTAAGGGGGAGGGGGGCAGGAAAACCCCTTCAAGAGCCACCTGTCCCATCCTCAAGAGAGATTCAACTTGCATTGACCCCACAATTACAATCCCTGAACCAACTCAAAACAGCCCCTTTAATCTAGCGACCCCCCTCAATGAACCCAAAGAATTCAAAACATGCGGAGGAACATCCGTGCCTGTGTGGGCAAGAGCAGACATTCGGCTGATCCTCCTGGTGCCAAGGCTGTCTACTCTCTTTGCCCGGAAGAAGGAATCCAGGCAAGCGGCTGGGCGCAGGAAGAGCTAATCGAGGCAAAGAAAGTGGCTCCCTTGACCCAGATGGAAGCACCCACATGGGCCTGTTGGGTGCAGGGCAGCTGCTACCTGCCAACCACTCTGCCAGCATCATCGGGCACAGCCTCCAGTTTCCACCGGAAGGATGGCAGCCCCTCAAGGACTCTTCCTGACACCAATTCAACACTGTGAACTTTTAAACAAAGCCTCCCTCAAGGTCCACAATTATTGCACAGAGACAATTGCCTCACAGCTGAAGGACAGTGCAGGGGAGGGTCTATCCAGCCCCTCCCCAAAGGGTGCCAGCCCTTCCTTGCACAGCCTCTCTCCTTGGGGCACTGCCTCACATAGCAGGCGATTTGGGGGGCTTGGCATTAGTTGCCATCAGGAATCAGAAGACCCCCCCCTGCTCCTCCCCCCTATTGCAACCCCTCCCAGCTGAGCTTTCTGGGGTGGAAATCAGCCTATGACAACTTTAAGCCGGGCGGACTTCGATTCCCAGAATTCCACCTGGCCCGGTTAGGGCCCTCTGGGAGTTGAAGTCCGCAAACCTGTGGCGGGGGGGGGGGGGGGGGGGCAAAAGAGGGGCAGGCGCCGACCCCAAAGGTTTCCCGAAAGCCCCATGGCCGCCGAGCCCAGCCCCGCGGCGCTCCCAGGGCCCCCAGCTGGCACAGCCCTCCCTGCATGGCAAGGCTGCTTTCAAGCGCTTCGCCCGCCCGGCCCGGGACGCACCGGGCTCCCCGGGCGGAGAGGCGGAGGGGCGCAGGAGGGGGGGCTCCAGCCGGAACGTCTCACCTCAGGGCGGCCGAGCCCTCCGCGCCCGCCGGCAGCGTCCCGGGGCGCAAGCGGCGCTGGCTCGGCCTCGCGCGCTGCCCAGCAGGGAGGGCGGAGCGGGGCGCGGCTCCCCCGCAGGAGCCCCTCCGCGCCCGCCGCCCTCGGCCCAGGAGCAGCGGCCCCGCGGGAGCGCGCAGCCCCACGGCGGAGGCCGGCCCAGAGCCCGCCGGCCCCCTGGGCCCCGCGCCACCTCCCTCGCCTTCGCTCGTCGGGGGCCCCGGGTCGCCCGACCGCGGGGATGCCGGCGCCGGCCGAGGCAGGTGTCGGTCGGCCCGCTGGAGCCCCAGCAGCCCCGCCACCGCCCGCCCCGCCTCGCCGCAGTGGCCCCACCAGCGCAGCCCGCTGCAGCCTTACCGGCTCGTGGTGCGACCCGGGCGGGAGACTTTCCGCGCCGCCGCCGCCTCCTCCTCCGCGGCCGGCTCGCGCGCCACTGGCAGCCGGCGCGCGGGGCGGGAGGAGGGCGGCGGGCGGGCTTCGGCCAGGCGGCGGCGGCGGCGGCGGCGGCGACCCCCGGCCCAGGGAGAGCAGGAAGCGCGTCATCAGGCCGGGACCAACCGGCCGGCCAGCTGGGCTTCCCCGCCCGCGGCACACCTGCCTCCGCGCCCGCGCTCCCCGGGCAGCGCCTGCCGCTCGGCCTCCGGGGCTGCTCGCTGCGCCCTCCGCAGGGAAGTCCGCCGCCCCCGCCCGGAGCCCTGGGGAGGCCGTGCCTGCGAACGCCGGGAGGACGAAGCCCCGTTGCGCCCGGCGGCTGGGAGGCCGGAACCCGGGAGGGATGGGGGGGGGACTCCGGCCAGCAGCCGCTCGGCCCTTCTCCTTACCGGGCGGCGGCGGGCAGGGCTTCCCGGCTGCCTGCGAACCCTTCCCTGCGTCCGGCGGCGCGGAGGGGGCTGAGGCGAGGCGGGGCGGCCGCCCAGCGAGTCCGCGCGCAGAACCGGCGATGCGCGGCAGGCTCTGCTGGAAGCAATTTGAGGGCGGGGGGGGGGGGCGTTGCCTTCGCGAGTGTCAAGGCGCTAGTCCGCTTTCTCCGACGGGGTGGGTGGGTGGCGGCTGAGGCGAGGCCTGCTGGGGGGCGTAGGAGGCGCAGAGCCCAACTAGCCCTGCTTAGTGGCGAGTAGGAGAGCCTGGCCGAGGCGGCTCAGTTGCTGCCTTTGCAACCCGAGGCGGCCGGGGGAGCGCAGCCGCGTGTAGCTGCGGTCGTGTGAAGACAACCTTGCTCGCGGTTCAAGAGGTGGAAAAAGTAAACCAGGAGGGCAAAAGTCTCCGCCCTACTACACAACCTTGGAGTAAGTCCGTGCTTGGGAAAGGCGTGGAATAGATTAAGCGGAGGCCGTTGCTACATCTGGAACTACCAAAGTTCTGCTCCGTCCCGGGTGCTGGGTGAGAAAGCTGCGGCTCCGTTCACCCGAAGGATTTTTGTTTTAAACAGGGAGGGGTTGAAAAATAAGACAAGGCTGCCCCCTGCTGGCAGGTAAAGGGAGAGGCGCTGGGGTGCTGGTCAGGGGAGAAGCGACCCACATCTGTCCATCCATCCATCCATCCTTCCAGTAGCTCAGCCCACCTGAAGGAGGACTCTGGAAGGATGGAGCAGCCTTACACCTGGAGCAGAGACAGGGTGGTGGGGTGGTGATGGAAGGAGGGCTGAGATGCCTGCTCTCATCAGGACCAGCCCTCTTCCTCCTGAGGCATGGCCTGTTGGTTCAAGCAGGCCAAGATTCAGATGTGCGGAAGTCCAACTCCCAGAATTTTTGCCCTGCTTGATAAACACTGGTCTATGGTAAAGAATCAGCACTAACAGTAGCCTCTTTTCTTAAGTGGCAGTTTAGAAAAACAGATGCTCTTTAATATAATTAATGAGTTGCTACCAGACTGGCCTCTTTCGTCTGGGGTCCAGAGACCGAGAATTTCAGCTAAGGAGCATGTCCGGCCATCCTGCAATGACCAATGACCTCCTTAGCCCCTTCAGTCACAGGAGTCTGAGGCTCCCCTCAGAATCCATGTGTTAAATTCATTACAAGAAGGTCCTACGTGGCTCTTGTGACTTCATAGATGTCATATTGTTTTATTTCTTTTTTAAAAAAACTTCATTTTTTAAAAAAAATTACACATACATAACAAAACAATCCTTGAAAGTTGCAATGGAATTGCCAGCCAGCATTGCCCAAACCTTCCAAGCAGGAAGGGCAGTTGAGGAAGCGAAGAGAGAATCAGCTGGGCTTGTGAAAGGCATCCGGTGGTCAGAAAAGGCCTTTGCCATCCTTCATCTGTTTCAAGGCAACACTTAGTGAGATGGTGGGCACTGCCGCCGCCTTGAAACCTTTGCAAATCAGAGCAGAACAATGGGAGGAGAGAGGATGCCTGTAGAAGGCAGAGTTTTTACTCACAAAGCATTTAGACCCTTAAAAGGCATTTGCATGTGTGGTCATAAACCTCCCTGGCACTTGGATTGTGTGAGAAAGGACTCGGCTGCCATTCTTGGCACTGGAAAACTTACGTCCAATGTAATTGGGTACTCTATCCACCGATGATACTAGATCAACGGCAGAAAATCACATCCAAGCAAACTTTCCTGCTGTTGCACAGGATCCAAAATAGCGGTTCTGATCCAAATGATGTAGACCAGGGGGGCCAAACTCACAGCATTACAGTGGCACCACGTGACGTATTGGGGCTTCCCCCCCCTTCATTAAACCGGGTGTGGGTGTGGCCAGCGTGTGATGCATCCGGCCTGCGGCCCGGGAGTTTGATAGCCCTACTCTAGATGAGGAATGTGCAATGTCCAACCTTGGCAACTTGGAGGCCTGTGGACTTTCAACTCCCAGAATCCCCCAGCCAGCCATGCAGGCGGGCAACTATGGCCCTTTGAGACCCACGGACTTCAATTCTCGGGCTTCCCAAGCCGACGTGGAGTCGAAACACCCAGCAGTCGCAAAGGGGCCACAGTTGCTCACACCCCCCCCCCATCCCATGGCCTTTGAACGGATTTCAAAGGAAACACTTCAGATCAATGCCAACGTGAGAATACCCGTTTGTGGTGTTCCTTTGGGGCTGCCTGCCAACATCTGTAGGGTGGCCTTTTGTCCTGCAGTTTTATTCCAATTCTCCTCTGCAGCTCCTGCTTGAGATTCACACCACTGTGTACCTTTGAAGTTTTGGCAAGACAAATGGTGGCCGTGGCTGCCCTGGACTGCACACACACACACACAGATGCACACTGCCGAGATCCTGCAGAGGAGCTGCGAAGGAGACTCTCACAGTCCCCAAAGTGCATTTCCTGTCTGGGAGAGCTGCCAAAAGCTAATTGGTTTCCCCAGCAAAACCCATTATGATTAGTCTTGTTGCACTGCTAACTTTAATAAACTGGGAACATCTGCTTCCAAGATGTCCGAGGAGGCCCCAACGTTGCACTTTTTGCACAAACCTTTCACATTCCGGTTGATCCCGTAGTTATTCGCAGGAGGGGAAGAGATTCTGACATACTTCTTATTCAGGGGAAACAAATTCAATTCTCTTTCTAAAGCCCCGAAAGGATGGTGGTGTTTTCGGAACCTTTCTTATTGCAATACCAACTTGATTTACAAAGGGAGCTTTTGGTTCGTCTGGAAAGGGCTGAGCCGCAGGCGTGGAGCCTTGGGGGCGTCTTCAGAGGACCCCACATCCGGGTTTAGTCCCTCCAAGGCGATGGGGATTTGTTCCTGATAGCCTAGCGGTGCTGATGTGTTTTATGCTTTCTCTTCACTCACTACAAAATCCTGTCTGATTTCTCGCCCTTTCTTCTCTGATAGTTCTGTATATTCCATGCAGAATGTTTTTAGCAAGCATTTGTACATGCTTGCAAATTTTGGAAAATCTGGAAGAGTCACAAACAGCTTCTTCTGACACTTTGGTTAGAAATGCCTCCCTACCAGTTGCACAACTGGCGTCCTCTCACCAAAGGGATGCTTGGAGGCTGTTGCATGGCTGCCATCCTAAAAAGAAATCACTTCCCATTCAGTGTGACGGCCTGGAGATGTTCTCTCTGCCCAGGTCCACAGCATGAGCCGAGTCAGGCTGTGCTCCACAAGGCTCCTGCCTCAATTGGTGTGCAAGCAACTCACAGCTTCAACCCCTTGGCTTTGAATTCTATGGGACTTACTGCTGCCTCTCAGCATATCCTGGCCACAGGACCAAAGGAAGGAAGAGAATGTCCCTTTCAGAGATAATGCAGCGGACAACAAGGTTCAGCAGGAGATCCCTTGGTGGTTTCCTCTCTGGCCACGCCTGGGATTGAGTCCTGCCACTCACTGCTGGTCATCCCTTTTCCACTTTCCTTCCATATCCCCAGCATTATTCCCAGGGCAGGAACTCTATTGAATTCTACTGCAGAGTGCAACATTAACGCAATTATCAGGGGTTTCCAATTCAATTGCATAGAATGGGAAGGATGTGTGTTTGTGTTTGTTTTCATAGTCATAATGTAGACTGAAGATGGTATTTAATTTCGTTGTACGAGATGCAGTGACAATAAAGTCAAGTAATTAGAGGCTTCTCAAAGAAGCCAGAACTCTCCACTTACTGACCCCAGGTCATCAGGTTGATGCTGGCTCTTAGTGACTGCAGAGATAGACGTTCTCCAGGAAGGTCTGTCCCCAATGCGGTCTTCGGGTCTCCCAACAGGGAACTGCTCATCACTTGTGGCTGTTCAGCCTCTTCTTCTCTTTCCTTCGGGCTTCCCGACAAGGTGCCCTGGTCCTCTGTGCCTTGAAAGAGAATCCTGGGTTGATTTGCTCAATGATCCGTTTATCGGCTTGCTGGGCTGTCCGTAGCATTGCCAGGCGTCTTCTTCAACACCAAAGCTCCCCTCAACCTTCCTGAACTTCTTTGCATCACATGGAGAAGAAGGTTCCTCCTTTTGTATTCTCACCACTTCCTCCAAGGAACGCAGGGCCACGATTTGGACTCAGCCCTGCCAAGAGACTAAGAGGTGTCCTGCACCCCGTGGCTGTTGAAGTCATGCAAACCATGACACGCCTTGGATGGGATTCCAGAGTGGAAACTCACCCACATCGATAACCGAAAGGGATGATGAATCCATTTATATGCCTGAAATTTTCCATCCAATGCTGTGAATGAATACAGCTGGAATCTGGCCATCCCAATTACAAAATACCCCAGGCTTGAAGACAAGACAAGGGTTCTGATTCCAATTTAGTGCTTTTCCAAGCTGTTTGGATGGGATTCCTGTGGGTCAAGGGTTCTAGATCCAGCCCTGGCCTTTCAAGCAGGAAATGGCCTTCCTGGAAACATCCACCAGGGTTTTTTTTTTCCACGAGCAGGTATCCTCAGACCCCCAAATTACCAGCCTCCTGAGACTGAAAATAACCTCGGCTGAGGAGTGGCCAAAGACGTGAAACAAGGGAAGACTTGAACAAAGGCAGCCTGTGCTCCTCTGCAACCCCAATGGGGAGTTCTGGTGCTCCTCTGCCTTTAAGACGGGTGGGTTTTTGTGACCGCTGGAGGTAGGGGTGCTGCCCGCTTAGAGCACCTGCCTTCTTTATGTGGGGTAGACGGTGAGCTCCAATGGCCTTGTCCTACCACAGTGGGCCACATGGCTTCAAGAGGTCCCCACCTGTCAGTCCCTCTGCTAGGGAGAAAAACTGCACCTGCAATTTCTGTAAGGGAGTTCTGTATTTGTGACAATGTGCAGGAGATTCATTGTTAGAAGGCCAGATAGGTCATGATGTTGATGTTGTGGTTGTGCTTGCTTGACAGGCTGCTCAACGTAGACACAACGCACTCCATTAGTTTAATTTTCTCTGCCTGCACACTGTGTTATGCCAAAATGCATCTGGGGCTCCTCCAAGTCTCATTTGCAGGTGTTTGCAGACTTTGGATGTATTAAATGGCCTTTTTCTACAGCTGCCAGCAGGTGGAGCTGCTGACCCAAGCAAAGATCTGCCCCATCCTTGCCTGCTGTCTGCCACAAAAGAGGGCACCATTTCCTGCCTCCTCTGCTGCTAAGATGCCAAACATCCTTGCCAAACATCTCAGTCCTCTTCCGGAGGAGCTCAGGAGCTGAAAATAAAACCAGCTCATCAGACAGACCTGAAACAGGGGAAGGGAGTCTGGCTCAGGGTGGCTTCCTGGGCCCACCTGGGCCTGCTGCCGGCCACCCCGATTGGAAGGGGCCGAGGCCTCTCTGGCTCCTGGGATGCGCAGAGAGACTCTTGGGACTGTTGAGGGCAGTGGACACCTGGCCCAGGAAACGGGGCTGCTGACAAGAGCTGCAACTCCTTCCCCTAAGAAACAAGGGTGTGGCAGCCCACTCAATGGACTGGACAGGTGCCGGCTCTTGTTAAAGAGCTGAGGGATCCCTCGGTGCCATTTCTAGGGCCAGGGGCAGGTTTGGAAGGGGGAAGGGTCAGAGGGACTCTCCCCCACAAGGCTGAACCCTCAGGGGAAAGCACTGAAGGGTCAGAGGGACTTGGGAGATCATTTAGTCCAACCCTCTGGCAAAATCCCCAACCTGTCCTCAGTCTCTGCCTAATCCCCCCCACTGAAAAAGCCCATCCAAGGCAGCCCCCCCCCCCGAAATCTTCCCTTGCCATGTATGCCCACTGAGTGCCCAAGGATGCCTTTCTGTGCCCCATTCTTGGCACCTCCATCCCCCCCCCCGCCCCCGCAAAGGCCTGCCTTCCTTCTCTCGGGACAGGCTCCGGTCTCTCTCTGCCCTCCCCGCTGGTGCTGCCCAGAACAGGGCGCCCACCCGGAGGTCCCTGGCCACTGTCGCCTCCCAAGCGCTTCTTTCAACCGTCTCCGCTGGCCCCTCCGCGGGGGCCCTCCAGGGATAAACCAAACCGGCGCCGATGGGTTCTCTCCGGCCCTTTGCCACGCAAGGCGAGAACGGGCGAGGCGGGGAATCAGTCAGGGTGGACTTGGAGGGCGACCCCCAAAATAGGAGTCCTCGTATCACGGCAGGATCCGGGAGCGGCGACTCCGCAAAGCGCCCCGACTTCAAGCCTCCGGCCACCTCGCGCGCCTCCCCCCCCGACTGCGCGCTCCCGAGCCAGTAGGAGCCGCCCCCAGTCCGTCGCCGCGCTGCGATTGGGCTGCCGGCGGCGAGCCGGGCCATAAAAGGGCGAGCCCGCGGCGGGGGCGGCCACTGTACGACCGCCGGCAGCCCGGGAGAAGCCGCTCCAGTGCGGGGGAAGCGGCGTCTCGCAACGCGGAGGAGCCTGCGGAGCCGCCCCAGGTCCGGCCTCCCCTGCTGTGCCCGGCCCGTTTGGCTGCTTTGAAGCCCGGTAAGATCCTGCCGCCGCTTTCCTTCTCCGCCCCGTCCACACGCGCCCCTTGCCCGGAGGCCCTGCAGCATCCTCCCCACACCGAGGCAGGGGATGGGGAGGGGGGCGGGCATTGCAGGCGCGGGAGTCTTCACCGCCGGCTCCTTCTTTCTCCCCGCAGGCAGGCAGGCCGCGTTCCCGGCGCCCCGATGTGGTTCTTGGAGAAGATGCGGGCGTCCCCCGGAGAAGCCGCCGGCGTGCTGGGCCCCTGGTTCCTGGCGGTGCCCTCCGAGAAGGGCCAGGCGGCGTCTGCCCTCGCCTTCCCAAACATCTTGACCCCAGACCGCATCCCGGAGTTTTGCATCCCTCCGCGGCTGAGCAGCGCCCCGCCGGCCAAGAGCCCCGGCCCGGGCCCTGCCTTCCAGCCCCGCCACAGCCTGACTGAGCCGGGCTTGCAGAAGGCGGCCTCCCTGGGCTCCTTCCCCTTCCCGCCCCACCTCATCCAGGTGGAGAGCGTGGAGGAGCTCCTGGAGCCGGAGCAGGGCGGCACCAACTCGGACCCCCAGTCGCAGGCCGCCCTCTCTCTGCCCCACGTGCCCCGGGCCCAGAGCTCCTACGGCTTCTGCGTGCTGCTGGAGAGCCCCCACACCCGGAGGAAAGAGTCCATCTTCCACAGGGAGGCCTCAGGCAGCTCCCTGACCTTGCCCCGGTCCCGGTCCAGCAGCTACAGCGGCAGGGAGCTGGCCTCCAGCCCGCTGGCCATCCGCCAGCCCCTCCTCAGCAGGCAAGGCGCCTGGGACAGCGACACGGCCTCCTCCAGCGAGTCCTCACCCTTTGGTTCACCCCTGCTGGGCAGGTCTCCCACCCGGCCCTGCTGCCTCCTCAAAGCCCGGAGCCAGGAGCGGCTGCTGGGCAAACCGTGGAGGGCCCGGAGGCTGTCCGGCACCACGTGGGCCGGCTCCCTGTCTTTGGACGAGGGCAGTTCCACGGACAGCAGCCCTGGGTCTCCCCGGCGCTCTTCAGAGAGCCCCCTCCCCCTGCCTGCCCTCCCCCTGGACTACCCCTGTGGCCCGGAGCGGCTGGGCCGGGAAGCCACTGTGGCGATGGACAGGGGGGGCCTGCTGCGCCTCTCCTCCGAGCACTGCCCCGCCAACCAGCGCCTCCGCATCCGCCTGATCAGCGTGGAGGGTCTCTATGGGGAGGCCCCCCTGGAGCCCAAGAGCATCAACTGCTGTATCACCTTCTCGCTCCTGCCGGGGAAGGTGCAGAAGCAGCACAGCACCGTCATCAAGAGGAGCCGTAACCCCATCTTCAACGAGGACTTCTTCTTCCTCGGCATCTCCGAGGAGCACTTGCGTTGGCTCTCCGTCCGGATGAAGGCCCTGAACAAAGGGGGCAACATGAAGAGGGACCTGGTGCTGGGGGAAAGCGAAGTGCCTTTGATGCAGATTTTGGCCGCCTGAGAAACCCATGGCCACCCCCAGAGATCTATTTATTTATTTATTCTCTGTATCTTATTTTTTTTAAAATAAAGTAGAATTTTATTTATGCACACCTGCCTTTGGTTCCTAAATCACACTGCTTTTGGATTCCAGGTCTGGAGTGCAACCTGAAACGGCCCCTCTCACCAGGTCAGTTGGGCTGTTTCCAGAGTTGCACGCCCAGGATGGCAGCTAATCCAAGCTCCGTTTAAGACTCCCCAAAAGGAGAATGTAAACATGTTTATCTTGTCCTAAAGTGGGAGCTTTTGGTGTATCTGGTGAAGCGAGCTCTTGGCCGACTGTTGCCCCTTCAGGCCTGTGGATGGAGCAGAACCTGGGTTGGTTGAAAGTGGGACTGAACGGTCTCCGGCTGCAAGCAGAAGGCCCCGGCTGGGAAGGCAGCCTCCTTTTCTTCATTCAGGGCCTTGAGGAGGAAGCGAAACCGAGCGGAGGAAGTAATTCATCAGCCAGGAGACCTGTCTTCCTGCGGGGGACGCATAAATCTGAATCTTCTCACTTTCTGTGGCTCCCTGGGGGATCCAGCCGTGCTTCCACCCTTTTTAGCAAAGGAAACCATTCTTCCAGAGAGGTCAGAAAAGGTGGTTGGAGGTTTTTCCCAGCTTGGAAGGAAGACGGTTCCTTTCCACACATCACTCTTCCCTTGACAAGGCAGCCGGTAATTCCAGGGAAACTCCTTGGACACCTGTGTTGTGTTTGGACACAGGCTTCTTGTCCTGGGGGCTTTCCAGAACAAAGACCCCCAAAGCCCCCCCAAAACAAGGAAGCCTCAGGCCCTCCAGAGCCTCCCCAAGAGGCTCTCCCTGGAGACAAAAGTTTGAAAGAGAAGCATGGAAGTGTTCCTCCTGCTGCCTGTCTGACTCCCAGAGAAAGTACCTTGGGCTGGGTAAAGATGAGTAAGCAGGTGGAGTTCGCCTGGAGGAGCATCCCCCTTGCCCCACCTTGGAGAAAGGAACAGGCACTCCACGGCTTGACCTGAGCCCAAAGCAACTGCTCTGTGGGCAGCTGCGGAGCTCCCCGGCACTTGGAAAGCGTCACAGAAAGAGCCGTGAAAGCGCTGAGGTCCATCGGTGAAGATCAGTGGGAATCCCCAGCAGGCAGGCAGAAGGAAGCCACCTGAGAGGCTCCTTCCCAGGTCCCTGGTCGTCTCTCTCCTTGGGCCGGTTTGCCTTCCACATCATGCCAGTGGCCTCGGGCAGGTCGAGGGCAGTGGAGGGATTCAGCCAGTTCTCACCATTTTGGGAGAAGCAGCTGTTAACTCTCTGAGCAATTTGGTGAACTGGTTGTTGGAAGAAATCATTAGGGCAGAGAACCGGTGGTTAAATTATTTGAATCCCACCGCTGGTCTTGGGGCTTTCTGGGACCATTAGCCCTGCAGTGTGGATTCCATGATGAAGCCCTTCAGAGGGGATCAGGAAAGGGAGGACTAACGGAATAACTCTGGGGCCGTTCAGCTGACAAACAGCACCCAGGTGTGCAAAGAAGGGGGTCCAAAGGCGAGGTTGGAAAGGTCCCAGAGGGGATGAAGGGCCAGCCCTGAGGTGTCAATCAGGAACTGGTTGTGGGGAAGGCGCCAAGGGCCAAGTCCTGCTTGGGGGGGGGGGGAGGCAGCTGTTGTGGGATGGAAAAGGCTTTGGTCCAGTCCAGCTGTTCAACTCCACAGAGCTCTGAACTGCCAAGCATGAACCTCAGAGGATCTGGAAGGAAACGGGGCTCAGGTCCTTTCAGCTCCTGAGGAGGAAACCCTGCATGGCCAATTTACACACTCCACCCCTCACCCCCCTTTTATTTATCTGGGTTCTTGCAACCTTTCCTAGAAAAAAACTCTGGAAAAGGGCAGCTCGACAAACAAAGACTCCAGTGTAAGAAAGCTCCTGCAGGCGGTTGCCAGGCTACTAATTACAACTAGCGGAGGAAAAGAAGTGAATGTGTGTGTAGTGTGTGTGGGGGAGCCAAGATGAATCCTACCTGGGAAGAAGAAGAAGATGAAGGGCATGTGCAGGGCAGAGGTGGCTCCCACAACACACGCAAGGAGCATCTCTTTCCTCTGGGAGTCCCGCTGGACCCAGGAGCCTCCTGCAAACAGCCTTTCCAGACTAGCTTCCCTTGCAGGTGTTCAGCAACCTCGATTTCCAGGACCCCAGCTTTACAGTCCCCCCTCACGAGCACTGACTGGGTAGGAAAAGGTGGCCCAAGGGGATCAGGCCCACCTCCTCATTCATCCCCTCTTAAGATTCAGGCCTGCTTCAGCCCCTTCTTTCTAAAGCTGCTGCTGCTGCTGCTGCTGCCGCCTTTCGTAAGGCTTCTTTCTCTGCTTCTTTTCTTAGGTCAGATTTTTTTTGGCAGCTGCTTCAGAAGGAAGCCATTCTTTCCAAGGAAAACACTCACATAATTCCCACTAGTAACTTCAATTGAGAGGAAGCGGATGAGGCTCCAGGATTTTCAGCCACCAAATGATTTTCTTTTTCACTTTGCATTGGGCTGCAGACTTTCTTGACTTTCGGTGACCTTCCTGTAACTTGGCCCTTTTGCTGATAACAGGAAAGCTTGCAGGAGGTGGCTGGCATACATCTCGCCTCAACTGTGATTAGACTGAGAACGATGAGGAGATTCCTCCAGTTTTTCCTTAATGGGCCTCAAGACATGACAAGGGCTACCAAACAGGCTTGCCCAAGTCTTAAGTGTAAAAGGGCTTCTGGTTGATCCCCAGAAATGGTGAGCTTGGTAGGCTCTGGAAGCCACTGATGGCTGACAGTGTCCATTTTCTCTGGGGGAAGTAAGAGGGCCGGCTGCTCCATCCCACTGGTGTTTTAAAGATGGCCTTAAAAGCCAATTTCCCTCAAGAGACCTTTAACTGAGATATTGTTCTGTTCTGAAGGTTGGACAAGATGGTTTTAGAGCAATTTTGCTTCCAAGGAGGCCTGAAGTTTTCCTAATTTTGCTCCTGCGGGACTCATTCTTCTACCTGCATCAGAAGATGCAAACCACTTTCAAATGAGGCTATGAATTCAGGATGCGAGTGACCAGAGCCAGTAAAAAAGCAGCCTGCGAAACTAGATGTGTTCATTCCTGGTTCAACAGCATGACAATAGTAGCAACTACTGAAGGAAGGAGACGCGTAGAAAGAGGACGGGGTGGCAGCAATAACAGGGACTCCATGAATGATCCGTCCTCTGCAGAAAGTGTCAGCGGAGCAAATGGCCAGCATAAGGAAGGGGCATGTTTGCCATGGGACTTTTTCCTATTCCTGTCTGTGATCCCTCTGGAAAAAGGGCAGGAACATGCTTGCCGATTGCATGTGCATATGGCAGATGCATGAGTCAGCCTCCCCCTCAGCTGAACACCTAAGGGAGATCTGACCTGTCTCCCCCAACCAGGGCGGTGGGCTGCAGTGCCTGCCATTCAGCAGCTGGGGACAAAGAAGAGAAAATAATGGCTTTTTTTGGTATTGAGGTGAACTCAGAAATCCAAACAGGGCTGGACCAAGGGTGGAGGATCAGCCACTCAGGGCAGATGCCAGCTTTGGGGGGGAAGTCTTTCAATCAATCACGGCTGAGAGAAAGCAACCACGTTTGTATTCTTGCCAACTAGCAGTTCAGTTGTGGTCCCGAATTGCCCTCCCCTCAAAGAACACCCCTCCCACTGGCACACTGACTTGGCCCCCAGCCCTAAGCACCTCAAGGGCACCCCACCTCATCACAATGGCCAGAGGTTCTGGAAAGTGGAAAGTGGTGTGAAGCATCCCTTGGCGGGTCCATGCATGCTCTACGGGCTTGACTTTTGCTCAGGGTACTGTAGAAAAGTTTAGGCCAACTTTACGCCTGCTGCTTTTAGCAGCCACAAAGAACATGGATAGTTTTGCAAGAATACCCAAAACACAGATGATACAGATGTTGTCCCTTGGCTGCCCAGCTGTTCTGCATGCCTGGACTACAGTGGACAAAATGTTCCAGCTCCTTCCTTGGCTGCAAAGGTGCGATGCCATTTCCTGCAGCTCGTCCTTTGCTCCCCTGGATGAAGGGAGGTGCAGCTGAACCTCTGCGGGAAAGGAAGCGCAAGTCGGATTGTGGCAAGTCCCACCGAGAGGCTGCAAACCTTGAGCCGGCGGCAAACGGGCTAATGATTAATTTTCATCAGGGCCTCTTCCGGCCCATCCTGAAAATACTATTCAGGGAAATGCCATGCAATAGCCCTCTATTTGTTCTGCATTGGGTAAAGAGCTACCCCCGCCCCAGAATGATGGTAGCAAAAGGGGGAAAGCAGCCCCCAAATGATGACTGGGAATGTCCTTTCCCATCTTCTCCACCCCCTACCCCTCTGCCTCTTCGTTGGCTGGACAGAACTGGGATGAGGAAGTCTTCCAGGGCTGGCAACTTCTTTTGGAAGCAAGACTCGGATTTGCTTGGGACGTCACCCTGGGATCTGGCCTTCTCAGTCCCTCGGAAGAAGAGAGGGTCGTTTGCAAAACCCCACAACACCTCTGCACATGCTTCCATCCCCTGGACAACGGGCAGGTCTCCCCCCATTTTCCCTCTCCCTCTCCCTCTGCTGCTCATCCAAGGGTCCTTTCCCAAAGAGTGACGAAATCTCCAGCATCTCAGGGCATTTAGTAAACCTGGCTGGAGGCTCTTCCATGAGATTCGTGCCTGGGATGGGATCAGCTGCTGCCCAGCGTGTGACATAGCAGGGTCCACACTCTATCCAGATTTGGATTTAGTGGTAAAGGAACGAAACAGGGGGGGCTCTCAAGGCATTTCAGAGGTGCTCCCTTTCCGGCACAGGAAACACAATTCTCCCCTAGCAAATCTGGGAAGAGTTCCGGGACCCAAGTGCAGAAGATGGGCTCCAGTTCAGAACCTCTCATGCACTGGCTTGGATTCCCTGGCAAGGGGTCCCTCGTGGGGGGGTTGGGGAATAGCTCTCCTCCTCCCCCCACTTTTACCGCCGGGCGTTGAGCAAGGAAGGAGAGGTCGGAAACGCTGCTCCTGTGGGAGGCCGTGTCTTGTTCTTCCCAATCTGTTGTTCTGTGTGCGTGTGACCCAAAGGGGAGGAGGAGACCTGCTTTAGTCCCTCAAGGGAGGCCCCGTCTTTCTCCAAGCAACAGCTGTCCGGCCCCTCTTCCTGGCCATCGACCCCCTCCGTCAAAGAGCTTCCCGGAAACCACTGTCCTCTTTGGCCAACAGTTCCTGGGAAAGCCCCCGTGACTCTTTCCACCCCGATTAGATTTCAGCCAGGCGGGGGAGGGAGGAAAACAAGGCGGGCTTTCCAGAAGTGGACATTTGCATTTCTCAATAATGAACTCATAGCATAGAGATATTAAATAAATGGAAAGCCTGGCCAATAAGATCTGGGTGGGGAGAAAAAAAACACCCTCCTACAAGGTTGCCCAAGAGATCTGCCTGTGAACTCTTCAAGTGATGGCTAATCTCGCTTGATTCTTTGTGTTTCCACTTAATATAATTATGCCAGGCGCTGCTGGCTACTGTAGCCCAGCGCCTGGCAGGCAGGCGGAACACCGAGATAAGACGGGGACTGCATTCATGTGCCTAGTCAAAATGGCTGCACTGGCTTATGCTAATCCTGCACGTATCCCTTGCAGAAATCTAATTACTCTGGCCTCTGGGACCTGCTGACTACTTAACTGAGTTTGGCAGGGAGACATTACAACGCCGAGTTCACGGGTTCAGCCAAAGCAGGTGAAGTCAGAAACGTCAGGTTGGCACATGCCATTTCCAATTCCTACCACTCCCTCTGCATCTGCTGCCCTCCAGACCCGTCCCATCCTACAAGGCCAGCCAGCAGCACCTCTCAGGGGCATCCGCTGGGCAAATGTTAGGAACCAGGCAGGCTCACGGATCCTTCCTCCAGGTTGGCTCTGACTTGGGGTACAATGAGTGCCATAACTGCCCTCATGGAACAACCCCAAAAGGAGGATTTGGGACTCTTGTGATTCGCAGGCATCTCCATTAACTGTGAAGTGCAGAGACCTGGATCAGAAGATACGTGGCGAGGAGGCCGCTTGTCTGAGGGCTCTTAGGCAATTGCCTCATTCTTAAGCTTGAGGTGCTTCTTAAGTTGAAGACCAGATGTGGGCTTTACCCTTCGTCCTTGGCCTTGGAGCTCCTGCTTCATCTCTCCCTGCTGCCTGTGGAGCTCCAGCGGTCATTCAAGACTCCGTGTCAATAATTTAACCGACTGTAACCAGCTGCAGGAGGGAGCTCTGCTTGGGGTTGATAAGGGAGCAGGCTAATAATGGAACTGAGCACACCAAGACTCCAGCTATCCCTCTTTATTTATATTTCCACTAAATGCTCTTGCTGTAAACAAGCATCACCTTCACACAGCTCTATCTCTCAGCATGTGCTTGAGGTTTTTCTTTAAGTACCTGACTCTTGAATGAAGGGCAGAGTTATCAGCTACCCTCCTGAGCCGCCAGTCCGTGTGGAAATATTAAGATCCTTTGAAAATACCGGTTAATATTTGCATTATAGTACTTTATCTTGCAAGTCTTTTCAGTCAAATCGTTGCTTGCTGTCCAACAATGGGAAGGCCAGGCCTTCCTCACATGTTTGAGCCCATGTTTCTAGGAACTGAAGTGCCACCAGGGTCAGCGAGTCACAAAACAGTTATTCTTGTGGGCCAGTCAAGTTGGTGCCTGAATGGAAAATATTCTCAGTATTAAACACTGGAAGGCAAACACCGGAGCTGATGGGGACCAGTGCCCAGGCACCGCCTTTCTCCTCTCCAAAGTTCAGGAAAAGAAGAAGGTCAAGTCACACACTGAGGACTGGAGCCCTAGAGCATACTCTCTTTCCTAAGATAGGGAAACCTGTTAAATATTCGTGTGTTCCCACAAACAAGACCGCCCTACCAGGTTTTCTTAGTCAGGCGAATACTTTAAAAATAAGCTCTCGCTCTCTCCCCCCGCCCCCACCCGCCCACCCAGAAGAGCAGATTTCCTGGAAAAGCCCTGTGGCTGCCACAAAACAGACCTCAGCCTGCTCTTCCCTTTGAGGGGAAAACTGCTTTGCTTCATCTGATGAGTCCCAATTGCGAAACAATTCCTGCATCTCTCTAGCTGCTCTGACAGCTCCCGTGCTTCTGTGCAGGGGAGGGGGCTGGAAAGAAGCAGCCCCGACCTCTGGGGAGGCTTTCCAAGATCCAAGTGCTCTGCCTGTTGCTGCTCTTCTCCACCAGGGCAAGAGTTGGTGATGGTCCACCATGCCTCCTTGCTAAGTGCTCCTGTCTTCTCTCTTGACAAACCTCTCTTCGTTCTCCATATTTCACACTGGGCATGTTGTTTAGGTTCCAGGGCTGCTTAGTTTTAACCTATTCTCCTATTTACATAAAAACTCAGCAATCTGGATCTGTAGACCATGACCTATAATTTACTGCACGCTGAGAGCCCGGCCACTGTTACCCACAATTTATGGTTCAACAGGTTGGGCAAATCTCACAGGCTGTTTTTAAAGACAACCTGGCTAAGCAAAAATCAAGGTTCAGCATGAGCTGGAATCAGACCCATCTTGGTACAACTGTTGTCTCAGCAGCAGCTATAGACTCAGGGAGCACACGGCCGGGAGACGAGAAAACAAAGGCAGGCACCACATTCTGAGAAATAAGTGACAGTTTAACGATGGTGAGAATTGGCACTTATAACTGCCAGGCTGGACATGAAGCCAGCTATGTTCAAAGCATAGAGGTTGAAGAGGAGAAAGTGAGTTGCTGAGGATCTGATAGGAATGGCTAAGTACACGGCTCTCTTGTTATCCTGACTTATAGACAAATTTGATTGTAGGTGTAACAAGGGGTGCATTATTGTAACTATTTGTATTCTCGATATCTGACTTAGTGTTTACAATTCTTCTGTAGACTGTGTGTCTATAAGCCTATTAATTTATCAATGCCAACCTACCAAGCCAGCAAAGGTGAATACCATTGATCTTGGGAAACCAGGTTCTGTGATGACCCCAGTCAATAGGATTTGTAAATAAACACTGGGCTGGCACCCTCCTTGTGTTTTCCAAAACAGGCTGGCTCATTCCAGAGGCTTCGATAGCTATAAGAATACACAAAGGCTAATGAAGCAGTGCGCCTTTGCATCCCACTCTCTTCTTTCAGCGTCTCTTCTTAAATCTCGCTCTGCACCTCCACCCACATCCACTGCTATCCCTTGATCTCCTGGCCGAGATTATCAGTCTCCAAACGATTTGAAGGGCAGCCGGTCAGAGAGGTTTGATCCATAATTAAAAGCTAGCTGCTCGGTTGCCTCTGGTCTGCTGTTTGCCTTTAAGAACCAAGTTGAGCACAATTTCATTTACGCTTTCTCCAATCTTTTATAAATATCCTTGATTACTTTCTACAAACCACCTCCTGAATATGAGAAGATCACACTGGTATTTTGTCTCAGGCTTAAATGACATTTTATTATGCTGTTAATCCCGTCCATCAATTTGAATATTTAGCTGAATTGCTTGAACTCTTCAAGTCTGCACTCTCATTTTGTGCTGATTTGCTTTTAATCCTGGTCTGGCCATAAACCATATAATGGAAGAGTTCAGGCTTTGTGCTAGGCCAAATCCACATCAGCCATTTTAGGGGTTAATGCCATGTGTTCAGCATCTTGATTCAGGGAGGCAGAAGTCTATTATGGGATAGGAAGGGAGAGGCTCAGAGGCAGCCTCTGCCCCTTTAAGAGGCTGCCAAGCAGAAGGGGACAGGGAGTGGCAGGAACTGTCCATGGTCCTGGGTCCCCTTGCCAGCCTGGCTCCCTCGGCTGTTGAGGCTGCAGATGTTGTTGTCGAACTGTATGTGCAACAGTGACAGACATGTGGCAGAGAAATGAGAAATCATGGGGGGGGAAGGGGAGGGGAGGGGAGAATTTTTCCGGGAATGAAATTTGCCTTTCTAAGTGTTCACAAATGCCTTGAAGGAAGAACTTGGGATCACCCTCAGAGATGAGAGAATGGAGGACAGAGGATTCTCCCGTACTACATTAAACAAGGAAAGGAGAAAAGCTTAAATATCTCAGCCAGATTCTGCTTCCGTAAATCAGCTGTTCCTCAGAGAAGGGACCGAACATGGTCTGGTCCAACACTATGCTCAGTGACGGTTTGGCTGCCCAAATTCAGCTTTATTTCCCAGGAAGGTAAATGGATAGAAAAAGCTTTAGGGTAATTTCATGGCATTTGGTTCCGACAGTCCTAAGTGAAGGGACCCGTGTCAGCTGCAGGAAGGAGACAAGGAGAAGGTTGCGCTGCTCTCAGCCTTTGGCACCCATAGCGCTTCTGAATGAGAGAGCCAGAAACATTTCCTGCTTAATCCAGGCTCCCATTGTCAAATATTGATTCAATGCAACCCCTTAGCAACCCTCACTGTCTAAACAGAAGGGCAGGATCAGTGTCAATGCTCAATCGGATATGAAAAATGGTGACGTGGGCATCAGAGGAAATAATGTGATTTATGCAAGGAGACAAACTCCGCGGTATGGCCACTATTTTTCATATCCCAAAGCAAATTGTATCTGAACTGAACTCTGTGTTCCAGGTCTCGTTTAAAATTTGCACAGTCCTCGCCTCTTGGAAAAACACACTCAAGAAGCCCCTTTTCCAGGAAATATTGCCAAGGAGAGAGTATCATTGTCGAGTGAAGCTCAAAGGAGAAATTCCAAATCAGGGCTTCCTTTTTATTGTGGTTCAAAAAACTAATTATGGAACTTGAGTTTAGGGAATCTACGATCTGGAGCTCAGTGAGCTATCATGAGATTTATATATATGCTAGTATAATGTGTGAATCAAGATAATGGTGGTTCATTAAAAGCAGTTAAACTGATCAAAGCTTAACATCTGCAACACACCACAAAATCTGCCAAAATTAAGTGGCTTTTAGCAATAATCACAAACAATTAATCTTCTGATAAGATTCACACTATTGTGAAGACAGGTTTTGCTAATTTAGATTATTTAATAAATATGATTGGCTGGATTTGCATAGCAATTTTTTTTTTTTGCTTGAATTGCATTTGATATATACCATTTTTGAAAAGTTTTTAACCCTGAAAGTTGATATAAAAATATATTAAAGAAAATAAAAGACATGAACTATGCCTTACAAACCACAATGTCAAATTTCATTAAAAAAAAAATACAACACCTTACGATTAGTCCATTATGTGAAAAAGGCTTAATCTATCTCGTTCAACATTGACACTGAATGATAATCATTTATTGACACGTGTTTTAATTAGTCATTTAATTGAAATATTTGTTGACAAGCTTGTGTTTCTGGCAGGGAAGCTAATTTCCCACGCTGCCCTGTTTTTGAATTGGTGTTATAAAGAGAGCTGCATCAGCCCTAGGTAAAAAGCCCCTTAGCCATTTTACAGGTGGGAAGAGGCAATTGGGTTTAATCGGCTTTGTGCGCAGCTCTCACCTGTGATCCGGAGAGAAGAGCTGGAGCGATTCCTCTCACCCACAACCCTGGCCTGTGAGTGTTTTTCCCAGCGATGTTTACCATACAGGGCAGCCCCTTCAAAACATGCATGTTTAAACAGATGTTTCCTGTCTTTGAGAGCCAAAGCAATTCCTGCCACCGAATGGTGAACAGATGGAGCTGCGTGTGACAACCAGCCAGCGGTGACCTTTTGCATCTCCATCAGCAGAACTGGGATCCTCCGGCCCCGCCAAAGGCTGCGGCAGATGAACGGAGGTGGAAGGGCCCAGATTGGACAAAGGAGCTGTCATTTCACAGGGCAGCTTTGGGCAGGCCTCCGTGGGATGGCAAGTGGGCCTTTGGGAGGTGAACGGGAGAGTGGAAGCAGGAAAGGGGCCGCTGGATAGGAAAGGAAGGCAGGAAGAGGGTTTAAAAGCTTCTGCTCCCCTGGAGGCAGCACTGCCCTTATTTTGGGGGCAGCCCCTGCAACTGTTTCGCCCAGGGGCCTAGGAAGCTGGGTGTGGAAACGTCTCCCTGGCTTGCTGTGAGAAGTTGCAGCCAGGAGCATGGATGGCCACCCTCTGGGATTGCTGGTCAAGGAATGGGATCCCCAAACGGTCCCTCCAACTTAGTGATGCGGAGGTCCATGGGGTGTGCATTTGCTTTTTCATTAAAGAACAAAACAAAACAAGTGTAGGTAGCAAGAAAGAGAAAAAAAGGGGGAAAAAAAGTAAAAACACACAAAAAAACTATCAAAGTTTTAACACTCAAGATTTCTATCCAGAACATTTGTACAAAGACAATCAATTAGGAGAAACGTGATGAATGTAACTAATAAATGATCCACTTTGAATTATTTTACCCTTCATGCAAATAAACCACTCAATATGATCAAGCATGAATCACGGTTTACAGACCACAGTGGCTGTGTTTGCATATTACACCAATTTCCACTTATCTCTGGGGGAGAAGGATATAAACTGCAACATTTAGTTCCAGAGCCAACCTGTCCCTAATTTATTGCTATTGAGCAATAGATCAGCTTTGCCAAAAGGCATCAAATGATGCCCTGTATATCTATTTCAAACAGGCAATCCTGTTTATTACCTCTAGAAAGGAGCTCAGGAAGAGTGTGTGTGTAAGAGCCCTCCAAGCATCATCCCAGGATGCATGAAAACATAGGTCCACTCATATCTCTGCGACTGAGCGATTGCCACATCATTTTTTCCCTGCGTTTCTGAAACAAGCTCTTCCGGAAACAACCAGTCTGTTCAACCCAGTGTAGCATGCAGGAATGTGATGCTGTGTGCCATGCTGTGGACGAACAGACTGATTGCATTTGCCACTGATGAAGGCAGGAAACTCACCATTCAGGAGCAGCCCAGAAAGGAAGACAAACAGATCGTTCTCGAACGTCATCAGCAAGGACAGGGAAAGAAAATCTGCAGAAATGCAGCCTTTAGAAATGAACGGTCTGTCTTTTCCACAGCAGAGTCATCCCTTAAAAATTGGATGGCATTTGTTCAAATTCCTCATGATTTCCAGAGGAGAAATTCCAAATTATTTCAAACAGAAAGGATTCATTTTTGAGAAACAGTACAGATTTCTGTGTATTTTGATGGGCATACAAGTCTGTGTATTTATTCTAGATACTTATCATCGCTCACAAAACATGACCAAACATCCTGGGGCAGCAGGTGTTTACTTAGACTGCTGAGCTGGGTTCAGACGAGCTTTTTAGCCATCATGCAGCTTCTTCAGCTTTGGGATACAAAGACAGGTTGCTTTTTAAACTACAGTCTCTCTCCCTACCCAACTCGTTCATCTGTGTATGTCATCCTCGTCCCCCATTCCGTGCCTCTGAAGGAGGAGACCACAACCCACCAAACTTTATGTGGGGACAGACTGGCTTGACTTTTAAGGTCTCACCGGAGTCCTTCAGTTGTACCCATCTGCTGCAAAAGCCAGCCCTTTGGGAAGGGCAGCACCAAGAAACCTGCTTTGTCCAGCACTGAGGATAACCCAAACTCTGGTCTGCCCCAAGGAGCGAAGGAGACGGTGTCAATAACCAACAAGGGAAGAATTTGGGAATGGATCCATTCACAAGCGTCCAGGGTTGGATGGGCTACGCAGGGCCCCCAACTTCTCTTTTTTGCCTTAATTCCCCCTCAAGGCAGATTCCGCCCAGGGGGCTCTCCTTCCAAACGTCAGTCCTGGCACGTGAGGGCCCTTTGCAGGCGGGGAGGACCAAGGGCGGCGGCGGCGGCGGCGGCGGCTGCTAGGCATGGAGCTCAGGGGAGGGAGGGAGGCGAGGCAGCAATGCACGTGGGGACACTGCGCCTTGCGGGTCGGGGCTCCCTTCTTGACAGCCTTGGCGTCGCCTCTTTTCGCCGCGGCCTCCTGGGCTCCTCCGAGACACCCGCAGCCTCAGTTCAGACTCGCGGCGACGACGCACATTCACATTCAGACGACGCACATTCACATTCAGACGACGCGCGTTCCACGCCGGCCGCGTGCGAGCCCAGGCGCGGGGAAGGTCCCGCCGATCGAATAGGGGGCGGCCTGGGCGGGGTCCGGACAGACAGGCCCCTCCCACGCCGGGCTTCCCCCCACTCCGGCCCCCGCCGGCGGGACCCGGGCGACAAAAGGGAAGGCAAGCCGGCCGCTTGGACCGAGCGCGCAGGCGCAGGACCGCCGCCGTCTGAGGGAGGAGCGGCGTGGCGGGCGCGCGCGCCCCTCCTCGGCCCCCCCCGCCTTCTCGGGCGCGCGCCCAGCTGGCCTTTCCCTCCCGCCCTGCAAGGAAGGCCCGCCGCCGCCGCCGCCTTCGCCTTCGCCTTCGCCATGGTGCTGGAGTCGGTGGTGGCTGACCTGCTGAACCGCTTCCTGGGCTGCTACGTGGAGAACCTGAACAAGTCCCAGCTCAAGCTGGGCATCTGGGGGGGTAAGCGGCGCCGGGGGGGGCTCCCCTCCCGCACAGCAGCCTGGCCAGGTGCAGCGCCCCCCCACCCGGGCCTGGCGGGTCGGGAGGGGTGGGCAGCCCCGGGCACCCTCCCCCCGCCCACACATCGGGAGCCCCTTCTCCCTGGCTGGCTGGGCTGCCCCCCTTTCCCCAGCCGCCCTCTGCAGAAGGAGCCTGCTGGAGGGAGGGGCGTTGTACGATCATGGCCCCTACCCCAACTTCAGGGCAGTCGGGGGGCTGAAGGGGGGCAAAACCCCCCCTATAAAAACAAACCCAGCCCAAAGCCTAAAGCCAGGCAGACAATAAGCCCAGGGCCATCTTTGGGCCCGTCTCACTTTGTGGCCTGAAGCAACAGCCGACTCTTGTGATTCCTGGCCGGGTTGCAAGGAGCCGCCTTTCCACCCTGCAAAACTTAATTACCTTTTCTGGAGGGCAGTTTGGCCGTTTGTGTTTTGCTTTCCCGTCAGCTTTGTCCAAAAGTTGAGTTCCTCCCACTCGAATTTGTCCTGGCCAGCAATAATAGTAAATATAGAACAATACACAACCTCTTACGCCATATTTCTAATTCCTATTCCCAAAACTTGGCCCTTTTTTCGGTTTGTGTTCTTTGGACAATCTGTCGATCTTAAGTTCTGCTATGGAAGAAGACTGACGTAGCTTTTGAAAATACAGTGTTTTGCTCTCGTGCTAGATTTCTTCTAAGCACCTGGACTTAAAAGTTAAAGGAATGTTATCATGACATTTAAATTGGACTACAATAGAAAGAGCACTTTAATGTCATTTGTGTTAGTCAGAAGAACCTTAGGAGGAAGAATTCTGGCATGTACAGAACTAAAACCAAAGTTGTTGCTTTGGTTGAGATCAATTTCTCAGTGACTGGATAATCCAGTTTTCCCAGTTGCAATATAATCGGAAACATTTTCTTTTGCCATTGTTTGCATTGTAAAGTCTCCAGTTAGAATCCTTATACCTTGAAGGTGGTTTTCAGTTGTAAGGTATTTACTTCACTTCTGAAAAATGGGCCAGGCATTCCTTTTTAACTGCCAGTTCTATTTCCTCTTTTGAAAACAGACTCCTGAAAAAAATATATCTTAAAGTTTCCTTAGGTTGCATAAAGTCAAAGCGTCTTGTAAAAACAATTCTTGCTTTTGTGGAGTCATTTCTGCAGAAAGTGTATTTACTTTCTGCATTGGATTGAAACATCTGTTGGGTTGGAGCAAGACCAGGGGAGGGGCAGGCAAGAAAGAATTGTGGGTTGCCTTGAAAAATCATCTGACCAGCGGGAACTGCGTGTAAATTTGCAGATCATGAGATAGCAGAGTTGTGAAACGATAGGGACTTGAAATCAGAATGGATTCTTTCAGGGTCCCTACTGAGGTTGGCTCAAGGCTTTTTGTAAAGATGTTTTGCTTTTTAAATCTGTTTGCCATTGGTTAGAAAATGGTATTAAAAAGATAGGATGTGTTTTTTTTTACAAAATGGCAGTTTTTCTTAATTCCTCCTGTGAGTTTGTGATAAGAGCTAAATACACAGTGCAAGGACAGAGTGCTTCAGAGTTTGCCCTTTCATAGTAGCTTCGCTAACTTTTATTGTGATTAATCAGCATATTTAGGTTTTTTCCAAAAAAGTTCATCCTATATTTAATCAAGATAAGCGGCTGGTAGTTTTCTCTGCTCTTTGTGGCTTTAGCCATCATTTAACCTCACATCTGTGGTCTGGCTCCACTCCTCACCAAAACTCATAGAAAGTCTTCCTCTGGTTAGAGATAACGGATATGGGGAGAGCTGTAGATATCTTCTGATTCAGGCTGCCAGAAAGTGAGGGGTATCCCAAAGAATTGAAAAGTCCATGAAATGAAAGCGCCTTTCGTTTTGGCTCCTTTCTGCTCTTCAAGCAGGAAAGGAAAGTATTTCAAGTACACAGCAGTTTGGTTGCAAGACTCTAAGTTTGTGTCTAAGCTTAAAATTGCACTGCTGCTTTATTTTTTGCTTTAAAACCCATGCTAGGTGCAGTAGGAAGTTGCAGCAAAGCACATTTCTAGAGATTGGCCCCCAGTCAAATATTACAATAAAATTAAATGTTAGTCTTTCCCAGTAAGATTCTGGTGTTTGTTTCCTGCCCAGATTAGGGAAGCTCTCAACCTCAGAAAAAGGTTAAAAACTAAGTAACTGATTAATGTTAACTTTGTTTTTCCTCCTGGTCAATGACTCATTTGTCACTGCTCAGTTTATGGCAACCTCCAAATTTTGTGAGTGTTGCTGCTGTTGAAATTAGCATGAGAAAGTGAACACAACTCTTATACTGAGGGACTTGTTTCTTTCATGGTTTTATAACAAGAATGAACAAGCCTGGAAATCAAATGTTTCTGCCTATTTCATTCCCCCCTTTTAATTTTCTATTGCTATCATTTTTTTTACACTTGTTTTGGTTTTTAGTTTGTCTCCTAAGACTAACAAGAAGAGAGCAGGCTACAAATATTGACAAATGCATAAATAAACCAACATTCTATAGTCACCAAATATGCTTGTAGCTGGGGAGACATTCCCCTTCCCTGACATTTAAAAAAAAGTCTTGCTTTTGTTTGTGGATGTTGTCACTGTGGCTGTGCAAAAACACCAGCTTTTGTGATTAGGTGGATATGGTGGGAATGTGGCTCATAGATATCTTTTTTGTTTGTTTGTTTTATAGGCAATGTGTCTCTTGATAACCTCCTAATCAAGGAAAATGCTCTGGTAAGCAGCCTGGAAGTTATTGGCAAATTCTTTTCATTACCTCCATGGACCCAAACTATGATTTGCAAACTTGACAAGTATAAAATCCAATCTGGGTCAGTTCACCAGGACCAGAGCTTTTGGACTTGTGCTGGAGCCCGTCTTCTACCAAAATACGGGCTTTCAGCTATTCTAATATTATATTAATAAGTAGTTACAGCAGTTTAATCCTGGATTTTGGCAGTTTGAGCCGCTTTGAGGGTCATGCTGTAGGTCTCGTGGGGTTGAAGAAATGAGGAAATGCCAAGCCAGAGCAATTCCTCCCAAGGAGAGCTTCTAGCACTTTCTTTGACTTCCCATGTTAGAGCAGGCATGTGCAACATCTTCACCCTGGCCTAATTGATCTCTCATCTGTAATGAGACTAGGCAGAGTTGGGAGCAGATTTATGAAAAATCTGCTTCATTCTCACAAAAAATATGTGAGTCATCCCCTCCTGCCCCTTGTCCATCACACCCTAGTTGCCTCTCTGAAATATGTTTCCACTCTTGCATAAATAGGAAGGAAAAAAATCCCAACCCCAGGACTGGCTTTTCTCACCCAGGGATTGCAAACCAACTATTGCTATAATAGGGCAGCTTGAAGTGGTTGCTCCCCTTTTCTGCTGGGACAAAGGCTGCCTGACCTGGCCAGTAACTCTGACTATGATGGGTCAATGCTAAAACAAAATATCTTCTTTTTCTTGATTAGAGTGAATTGGACGTACCATTTAGAGTAAAGGCTGGTCAAATAGGTAAGTCCTTCGTTCTCAGAATGGTTTTTAGGTGGTTCTGTGCATTCTCTGGGTCTCCGCTGGAAAAATACCTGGAGATTGAAGCTGGCCAACCTTCAACAGCCACCCATTTTCCAAAACAGGCTTTGTAGACTTAGCTTCAATCAGGGATGCAACAATTTTACTGTTGTTAGTTTGTTTCCAGGCACAGACCAAGTACAAATCATGGAATAAACAATAAGGTGCATTTGAATATTGTTCTTACAGGCAGAAGCCAGAGGCTGGTATAGTCGGTCTCTGCTTGCTGCTTATTTAATGTGTTAGCAGAACAAATGAAACCTAAATAGAGATATTTTGCTTTCAGATAAGCTTACTCTGAAGATTCCTTGGAAGAATTTATACGGTGAAGCAGTCATTGCATCCCTAGAAGGCTTATATCTTCTTGTTGTCCCTGGGGCAAGTAAGTTTCTTGGGGTTAATTTACATTGCTCAGTGGACCTGTTTGGAGTGGATGCCCTGCCAAACTCCATATATAGGATATATGGCCATAGAGCCCGTGCAAAGCAGAAAGCTCTCAGCTGTTTTGAGCATAGAATGTCATAAATATTTCCACTTTGAATATTGATAAGTCTTTGAGGTTTGAAACATTTTCAAAATGCTTGAAACAGCTGTTTTGTACTCAAAATAGAAAAGTGGGTGAAATTTCACACTCGGAACTAATTTGAAATCAGACATTTTTCAACCTTGAGTTCCTGGGGTCTTTTACAAAGTAACTAGGAAAAGTAAAATGTTAGTTGAAGTAAGCCGATGCATATCTGACTCTCTCATCACAATCCAGGACTTCCTAGGATCGAGTCCTGTGTGTATGTGGAACCTGGCTGCTAGGTGCATCTGCATAGAATTACATTGTTTGTCCTTCTTTGTTGGTAATCTTACATAAAGCATCCTTCCAGCAGGCCATTGGTCTTCCATGTGTGGTTTGGATGAAGAAACTTGCATGTAGAAGATCAGGAATATCCAATAACAATTGGATGCTAAGAAACAAATCATACTGAAATTCTGAGCTTGCCACAAAATACGATTCTTAATTTCTACTCTCTGGAGATTCTGCTCATTATAATCGTGGGATTCATAATCCCAGGAAAAGTGGGCTGCATGGGTTGATGTAAAAAGAGCAGGATGATGGTCTGATCAACCTGATTGTACCTTAAGGATGCAGGATTGAATAAAATATGACTTGTTTTTTTCCTTGCAGGCATTAAATATGATGCAGAAAAAGAAGAAAAATACCTACAAGATAACAAGCAAAAAGAGTTGTCAAGAATTGAAGAAGCCTTACAAAAATCAGCAGAAAAAGGTAGATTATTTTTAAGAGATGAATGTGACTGATGTGTTCAAAGCTACTTCAGAGTCCTAGTGAAGCAGAAGCAATCCTGGAAAATCCCCAAAGGCAAAACAATTGCATTTTTATTAATTTTACAGACGACGTAAAAAATCTCATTTTCCATGCTCTAGAAATATCACCATACTGGGAATTTTATGCTTTCATTTTTGTCCTTTATATTGTCTTCAGACAGAAGCCCCTTGTCTTGCATAGTTAAAAACCAAATGGGGCATAGGGACTGTTGAGTTAAAGCATGTGGAATCTGCCTGTAAAGTGAAGCTTTCAGCGACAAACAGGGTTGTGGGGCACAGTTTTGTTTCTTGAATTGCGTAGGCGCTCTCTTGTCTCGGTGTTCAAAAACATGTCTCAGTTCAGCTTCAAGAGTTGCTTCTCTGCTTTTGAATGTGTGCTTTTTGATTATGCTGTCATGTGGATGAAGGTGCTTCTTCAGATGTCATGCATGGCCTGGAGAACATGGTGCACTCGGCCGGTGGGTATACTTAAGCACTCTAGTCACGCAGTTGGGGGTGGGGGTTGAATGGCTGGACTGCAGGTTAACCGTCTGCATCAGGGATCTCCAAAGTTGGCCTCTTTAAGGCTTGTGGACTTCAACCCCCAGAATTCCTCAGCCAGCCACAAAATCTTTTATGATGGACATTTGGGAAAACGCAATACTAGTAAAATATCTTCTCACCTCGGGTTGAAATTGATTAAGTAATGTTTCAGCTTGAAGTTGCTTTGAAAATTAATCTTTGTTAGCTAGAAGATTAATCTTGACCACTGAAAGGGTTCCTCTATTTCATTTTATCTACGCTTGCATGAAAAATGTAGAAACACCTATAAACATTGTAGTGAATATTTTTATTGCAGGCACTTGGGGAAATTTAATTTAACAGTTCTGATGAAAAATGATACTTTCCTCAGTTACCTTCTTAATTTTTCTTCCTTTATTTCTGTTGCTTGCGTTATAAGACTTTCCTAACTTTAATTTATCCTTTTCCTGTAAAATTGCTTACATTATGAAGGACGTAAGTCTAAAAAGACTAAAAAACACTTTAAGAAACAATTTAAAGCTCGCGAGCACTCAAAAGGTACGTACAACGAGCACAATTTGCTGAATATTTCTGCTTGCTGCTTCTGTTTTTTACCAATTAATTTTAATAATTCTGGATTAATACGTGTGACTTTATCTTTGCCAGTTTTCATAAGAAATGGATGTAAAGAGAAGAAACAAAAGGAAAACGAACAAAGCTTTTTCATGTTGTACATTGTGTTGAAAAGAGGACTGCAGATTTGGAAAAAATGTCCTCATAGCACTGGGGAGAAAATGGTTCATTTAATACACAATTCAGTTGTGTGTTCTGTTTGATATTCTCCATGTTGGCTATTTCTCAAAAAATATAAATAATCTATAATAAAGTTTAGCCGTTCTTTAGAGTTTGTTATATGTTTTAATAAATTAGGTTAAGAAATAAGGTCTTGCTTAGACTTGGCTGTGTAGCAAAGAAGATGAAAAAAGACGAAATGCTCAGAAGTGATGAAATCATGTGTTTAATCATGGGATATAATCTAAGTGTTTAATTGAAGGAATGCCATGGAAACTAACTTACAAATTATTGTTTAGATAAACCAAAAGAACAGAAGAAAGATACTTTCTTGGAAAAGCTTGCAACCCAAGTCATCAAAAACGTACAGGTCAAAATCACTGGCATCCACATCAAATACGAAGATGATGTAAGTGGCCTGGAGTCTGTGCAAAACTGACCAAGAGTAAGAAGCAGCAGCAGCTGTGAAGAGCTGGGCTGCCTATCAAAGGATTAGGACAATAGTGTCCATAAACAATGGCCTAAATAGTAAATAAAATACGAAACACATCGTTTCTTGTAGAGGCTGGCAACTTTCCTGTACAAGATTTACAGAAGGTTGTTTTTGCTTCAAAATATGTGAAAAGAAAGGAATTGCAAAACAACTAAAAGCTGCATTTCATTTGCTAGCACCCATTTTGGATTTTTTTTTTTTTACATGTAACTAAACTGCAAAGGCATTTATGTTAAGGTGTTTAGTATTCCTTATGAAGTATTCTCTTCTATACTTTAGATCACAGATCCTAAGCAACCAATTTCTTTAGGAATGACTCTGGCAGAGCTCAGCTTGCAGGTAAGGGAAAGGGGTTTTAAAACTTCCTGGTGGGCTGACAAAAGAATGACGAATTTATTTTAGGCTGTGTTTATTTTCACACTGGAAACCATTTTTAGAGACAAATGTTACTTAATGACTGTGGAACCCCCATTGCAGCTTTATTAACAGTGGGGAAATTAGTGGGGACGGTTCAAGAGACATTTCTAGCTGTGAGACTTTGACTAAATAAATCCCTTCCAGACGCGAGAAAAGCTTGACACCTAAAAGAAGTGTGAAGCCGGCAAAATCATGTTAATGTCTTTTTTCATTTCCAGACCACAAATGAAAACTGGACTCCTTGTATTTTAAATGAGGCTGCAAGGATCATCTACAAGGTACAGTCGTCCTTGGGTTCAAGCACAGCAATTTCTCTTGGGTAGCTCCTAGAGGTACTTGGAAAAGCACATTCAGGGACATGAATTTTAATGGCCAGGATGCTTAGTGGCAAGGGTTGCACCCACCGAGGCAGGGGCTTTTGATCTCTCCTTACCCTGTGAATAGTAGGGGCTTCTCTGGGCCTCTTTCTTCCCCTGCTTCCCCCAAAGCTCAGATACTGGTTTTTGAAGGCTGGCTTGTGCTCCGGTCTTCTGAAAGCATGTTTTGAGGCTCCCTCGAGCAAGCAGAACAACTTCTTAATTGGCTGGCAGCCCAAGAAGTGCTTCTGGCAGCTCATCTAGATCGAGGCAACGCTCCCCTCAAACCAAGTGGTTCTGGCTGGCTTTGTATCCGCCTCGGTAAACGCCTGTCCTCTGAAGCGCTTCTGCCAATGCTCCTCTGGCTTCGTTGCTGTTGGAGAGGTCCTTGGTGCTCTCCATTGCAGCCCCTCACCAGCTGCACCTTTTCTTTCAGCTTCTGAGCCTGGATTCCCTCAGTGTCTACTGGAATGTGGAGAGCGAAATGTACTACCGCTCTTCCCGGGAGCAAATCTTGGTAATTGAAATCTTACTGCACTTTATATCTTTGTGAGCCGGCTTCTTCCCGCCTTTTCACTGAGAAGGTCGGCAGAGCAGCCACCTAGGATGAGATTAGCCACCAGGGAAAGAAGAAGCTTCCCCTTCAGGGAATCTCCTTGGCACAAGGACATCCCCAAAGCCCACGACTGCTTCCCTTCTCCTTAGGCTGGGCAGCCTTAAGATGAGAAGACTCCAGTTCCCAGCATGCCTCAGCTAGCATTGGACGCTACCTTAGATAGAGGGAGGATGTAATAGACATTCACTTCCAATCAGGCAATTTTGCAACGAGACGTTGCCCTTCAAATACAACCCCTGACTTTTTTTTCTGCATCGTTTCCTCTGATGAGGCAAGAGAGAAATGAGACATTCTGACGCGTTTTCCTAATTAAAACACCAACAAAACACCAGTCCCATCGCCGTGTGGGCATTTTGCAGCCCAAGGGCGGATGTTGCAGGTGATGGCTGGAAGTCCAGGGTGGGGGGTGCCCGGCACACAGGGGCTCTCTGGAAGGAAGACAGCATCCAGGTGGGGCTCTCGTTGTGGCATGAACGCTGCCTCCTTTGCTTCACCCAGAGCATGTTGTCCCACGCGTTTATCACTGAAATCCTTGAACAGTTGTGGGTTTCTTGCCATACACAGGAGCGGTTGAAAAAAGGAGTCCCTTCTTTGAACCAAGAGCTTCCTGGCTATCAGTACAGTAAGTGAGAAGGACAGAAACTGAAGGTGACCGGAATTCACCCCTGGAAATGGCAGACGATCCCTGGGTTGGAAGAGGGAACAAACCTCAGTCCCCCTGTGAGGATGAAGCTGGGGAGGGGTGGTTTCTGCAGGGACTCTCCGAAGCCCCCAGGTAAAGAAAATGGGTGTAGGGTGGTGGGTAAGGCTCTCATGGCCACAGAGTTGTGCTGTGGAAAGGAATTTAGGCCAAGAAGTCTAATATTCAGAGAGGAATAGAGACAGGAGGAGGAGAGGAGAGGATGAAATAAATAGGTCAGGCAGAGTCCGTGTCGTATCTTGTGCTGAAGTGAGTCCTTTGGGCACAGCCTGCTGCCTGAGCATCCCCTACGGGAGTTGTGATTCATAAGCCAAGGTTTTGGGTAGAGCATGAGAAGCACCCTGTGCCAAAGCCATAGCGTTACTAGTATAAACCCGACCAGTAAAGAGTAGAGTAGCAGATTTTAATTCAGCAAATTTTAGCAAGGGTTTTACTTCCATTTTTTTATGGAGTCTAGTCCCTAAGTTCTCTTCCTCTCTGTTTTGAAAGTATTCAAACCCGTGTCGGCTTCTGCAAAACTCTACCTTAACCCTCATGCTGAAGAAGAACGGGAAACTCCCAAGGTTGACTGTGCCATGGAAGTCCAGAGCATCGCCGTTGAACTCACCAAGCCTCAGGTAGGGGGGATGCGTGGTACCCACTCGGATTCCTCCATGGGATTCCCCCCATCCCCTCCCAGGAACTCTGGGCTCTTGACAGTTGTTGGAAACACTTGGTGCCTCTTCCTCAGCAATGCTCAGAATTCTGTGACTCTCTGGTTAAGATTCCTCTTGTTTTTCCCCCCCTTCCTTTAGTACCTTAGCATGATTGATCTCTTGGAATCCATCGATTACATGGTCCGAAATGCCCCGTATAGAAAATACAGACCCGAAGTTTCTCTCCGTGGGAATGCCCAACAGTGGTGAGCTAGAGATATTGCTGTGCTGCTTCTCCAGGGCAGCAAATGGCAGCCTTTGGTGAACCCCCCAAGGGAGAGGGGCGGAAAAGGCCTCCTAAGCAAGTGGCGTTTTCCAGAGTACTTTAAAACATTGAAGGAAGAATTGTTTTGTCTGCTTTTTATTAAGATTTTGCAGTGGAACAATCAAGAGCCTGAGCTCCTTCAGTTGAGCAAATGCTGGGCTTAGAAATTCTTGCCTGCAAATATCCTGCCTGCCCCAGGTCTTGTTCCTGCTAGTTCAAATGGTTTCTTGTTTATTTCTCAGGGCTCAATAACGTGACTGTTTCCTACAGGTGGAAGTATGCAGGAAATTGCATTCTTGACCTTCACATTAAGCGATACACACAGATGTGGTCCTGGAATCATATAAAGAGCCACAGGCAACTTCTGAAAAGCTACAAAAACATTTACAAACTTAAACTGACACAAACCAAATTGTCAGAAGAAACTCAGAAACAAATCCAGGTAATTGACCCTAGAAGGGCTGACACCTGCAGGCCAGAGCCTTAGCAGGAGGAGGAGGAGGAGGAGGAGGAGGAAAGTCAAAGAGACTCCATGTCTGTATTTGCTCCACAGGACTTGGAGAGGGCTCTCGATGTTTTCAACATTGTTTTAGCCAGGCAACAAGCACAAACGGAGGTAGGTCCCCCCCCCCCCGCTCCTCTTATAAGGATTTTGAAATAGTCCATTTGAAACAAGAAGTGTTTAATTTAGAAATGGCTGCACCGACCATCAATAGAAATACTTCCAGGGCAGGTTACATTGTCAGCAAAAGTGTTTAGAAGTATTTCTAAAAACAGCCCATGGAGAAGCTGCTTGTAACAAGCTAATACAACTTGGTGCCCTTTGCAAATGATTTGGTTTGAAGGAATCCTGCCCTTTTATTTCTTGAGTACTGATCCTAAACTAGCTATCGGCATACATACCTGACGTTTGCAAAATGGCCGTTTCTGGTTACTTTTCTTACCATTTTAGTATTTGGGGGATTGTTTAGAGTGTATAAAGAATACATTTCTTTCTGTTTGCTGAGCTTGAGGCTGGTGAAAGGGCAGAACCTCAGATCCCTTGTCTCTGATTGGTAGGTTGTGAGGTCAGGACAAAATCTCTCCAAGAAATCCGCAGATAGGGAGAAGAAAAGTGGCTGGTTTTCTGGCTTTTGGGGCAGGAAGGAATCCAAGAAGAAAGATGAAGAAGAAGAAGGAGAAGGAGACAAGTCAGTCCCTGAAAGTAAGTCTTGCGCCTGCCCTGCAGCCCCGAGGCTCCAGAGCAGCTGGTTGCAAAGGGCTGGGCATTCAAGCAGGATGCTGTCATGGAAGGAAGCTGCCAAACGGAATGGAAACAGTTGAAGGGAAGGCAAATGAGCCCCGGGACCAGCTCAGCCTCCAGCATACCTGAGGGGCAAAGTGCCAGCCCTTCCTTCCACTTGGAGCATCCGCCAAGGTAACACCTTCCCCCCTTCCTGCAGCTATCGATGACCTCATGACCCCTGAAGAGAAGGCAAAGCTGTTCACCGCCATCGGATACAGCGACAGCTCCCACAACCTGGCTTTACCCAAAAAGGTAAATACGCCCTTCGGTTAAATCTGGAGCGTCACAGAGGCAGGTGAGCGTCTCCATTTCTCACCGGTGAAACTTGCAAGTGGGCTGTAATTCATCTTTCCCACCCTGCTTGGGAAGGGGAGCCCCCCTCCCAAGTATCGTGTCTGCCTGACGCTTATGACGAAAACTCCCCATTCAAGAATAACGACTAATGTTCTGCAATGCTTTTGTCTCCCGTTTAGTACGTGGCTCACGTGGTGTCTCTGAAACTCCTAAGCACTTCCGTTACTATTAAAGAGGACAGGAATGTCCCGGACACTCTTAAAATCCAGATCATTGATTTAAGCACCAAAATCTCGCAGAGGCCGGGTGCGCAAGCTCTGAAGTAAGTGCCAGTTCCACAAGTCAGTTCCAATTTCATTATGTGTGTTGTGTGAATCTGGGCTTCTCGGTTTATTGAAAGGGTGATGCCTTTGGTATCATTGATGGCAGGCCTGTAACAGTTTGGCAGAACAAAAGCAGAATCTCGTGGGCACTTCTGGAGTTTGGGCCCTCTTCCTATTCCTGGATCCGTTGGGCTGTCGGCCTTTTCATTTTGTTTTTCATTAATTGGACAGACATTTTCTCCTCTTTAAGACGGAACCTCGCACAATTGCTTCCTTGTAGTTTGGGGAGGAGGAAACAGTTGCCTCTTGATCATTTTCAGGATAGAGGCAAAGCTTGAACACTGGTACATGACGGGCTTGAGGCAACAGGACATTGTCCCTTCTCTCGTGGCCTCCATTGGGGGTGCTGAGTCGTCTCTGCTGGAAATCAAATTTGAGACCAACCCGGAGGACAGCATGGCTGACCAGAGCCTCTTCGTTCAGTCGCAGCCCATAGAAATAATCTACGATGCGGTGAGTGGAATTGGCGCGAAGTGCTTCTCGGTTCCCAACATTTGACCGTCTTCCTTTCCCATTCCCCTCTTTGCAGTTCCCTGAGAGAGAGAGAGAAAAAAAAGAGATACAACTGATGACTCTTCTTTCTCAGAGAACAATCAACGCCCTGGTGGAATTCTTCCAGACCAACCGAGGCCTGGACCTGGAACGCCTAACCACTGCCACCTTGTCCAAACTGGAAGAAATTAAAGAGAAGACCTCCACAGGTGTGTTTTAGATCAACTCCAGGTGATTAAATGGCCCTTTTTGGCCCTGGGGGCAAACGTCCGGGTGCAGGGGGGGGTTCCCATTGCCCCCCCTGGGGGGGGGTTAGTGATGTGTTTTAAGCAGAATTCTGCTCCAGTGGGGGAAGGGGAACCGGCCCACCTCAGCTCCATTCTGTGTCCTGTCTTAGGGCTGATGCATATCATCGAAACACGAAAAGTTCTTGACCTGAGGGTGAACTTGAAGCCTTCCTATCTTCTGATCCCACAAACTGGCTTCCACCGTGAACAGTCAAACTTACTTATTTTGGACCTAGGTACTTTCCAGGTAGGTCATGGTGAGCTTTCTTAAAAATTGAAGGCAAGAAATTAATAAATTGAAGCTTAGTGGAAGAGAGGAATGTGTTCCTCTCCGGTGTAACCTAATCCTGTCGGGGGCTGATGGATACGGCCATGGGCCAGTGTTGTTTATGGACACATTTGTGAAAACTGCATGGCAGCTGCAGTTTAAGCAGCAGAGCACCTTCTCATTCAACAGCTGAAGAGCATTGGCCAAGGTCACCAGCAGAACTCAAGCAGTTCCTTGGAAGAGATCATGGACAAAGCCTATGACAAATTTGATGTAGAAATTAAGAATGTGCAACTGCTGTTTGGCAGATCAGGTATGATGCCTCTAAACCCAAAACATTCTTGACTGCATATCAAGTGGAAAGCAGTTGGCACACAAAGGGTACAGTATTTCCTCTGTAAACTTTTTGAAATTCGAATTTATGTACTTCTCTGGTTTGGCAGACGCGCATACTGAATTTTTCATATTTTGGGAGGTGGTATCACTAGGGCTTACTAGACTTTCATGCATCCATGTTATTTATTATTGTGCTGCAATTACCAAAATATTAGCAACTCTTTAATTGTTTTGGTCACCACACTATAAAAAAGATGTTGAGCCCCTAGAAAGAGTGCAGAGAAAAGCAACCAGGATGATGAGGGGACTGGAGGCTAAAACATATGAAGAAAGGTTGCAGGAACTGGGCCTGGCTAGTCTAGGGAAGAGAAGGACCAGGGGAGACAGGAGAGCAGCCTTCCAGTATTTGAGGGGCTGCCACAAAGAGGAAGAAGGGGGATAATGCTATTTTCCAAAGCACATGAAGGTCAGACAAGAAACAATGGATGGAAACTGATCAAAAAGAGATTCAACCTGGAAATAAGGAGAAACTTTCTGACAGGGAGAACCATCAACCCATGGAACAGAAGTCGCCCTCGGAAGTTGTGGGAGCTTCATTGCTGGAGGTTTTCAAGAAGAAACTAGACTGCCATTTGTCAGAAACGGTGTAGGGTCTCCCGCTTGTGAGCGGGGTTGGACTAGATGACCTATAAGGTCCCTTCCAGCTCTGATTATCTGTTATCTGTATTTTAGGGGAAGATTGGAAAAAGGCCCGGTCTGAGCCCGCATCTTTGCTGCACATATTGCGTCCCATGGACCTGTGTGTCCAAGTTGCCAAATCAATGGTGGAGAAGGACGTCAGAATGGCAAAGTAACGTAGTAATTTTAAAAGCTGTAAATATGGTCCAGTTGTTTCGTGTTGCCCAAAGGTGGAGCAGGATGCATTTTTGTGGCTAGGGAGCTGGCCTTTTATTCAGTGTGCTTGTTGCTGCTACAGATCTCTTAAAATGTTGTTAGTGTAGCATCCTGGGCAGGAGTGGAAATTCATGCCTCACTTTTCATTTTGGGTTTTTTGGGAAGAGTTATTTTTAATCACGGCACACTGAAGCTACTGATCAGTGCCATGAAATTTACTTATTCAAATCTTCTCAGGACCAGGTAGCTGGCCAGTCTCCCTGGTGACGTTCCAATGGTTTTTTAAAAAGCTTTCCAAATGTACCTTAGCATTTCTTGGATGTTTCTCAAAATCATTACTCTAGGCCCAATTGAAAGAAAGCTGTGAGCTGGTGCTTCACTTCATGTCCTTGTAGCCAGAGATCAGTGCGTTTTTTTGTAAAAACAAGATGTTAATTACATTTCCTTTGATGGTGCTTTCTGTGCAGAGCGTGCCAATTTCACAGCCCTGCTGGGTTTTGGTCTGTGTGTGTGTGTGCTTTCCCTTCTAGATCAAGACCGTAGTAGAGTTATTAGCAACCTAGTTCTGTTTCTTCTACATCTTTTATATCCTTAGGTTTAAAGTGTCAGGAGAGCTTCCTTTGGTTCACCTGAGAATTTCCGATCAGAAGATCAAAGGGGTTCTTGAGCTTATTGACAGCATTCCTCTCCCACAGAAATCAGAAGGTTCCCTTTCAAAGGTATCATGCTCATTGTACATTTGGGGAAAGTACAGTCAATAATTAGCATAATTATTGGCATTTCCAAGACACAGTAAGGTTAAAAGTGTAATAAACAGTAGTGGAGCAGTCATGCCAGCTTGGCACTGCGGTGGGAACATTCCAACCTGAAGTGCTGTATGTAGAATAATGTGAGCCTATAATCCAGTGGTTTCTCAATGTCTCACATTCTTCTGCAGGCCCCAGCCATTCCTGTGGTTTCTGGTGGAAGGAGAGACTTCCTTGGTGCCGCACAATTGCTGGAAGAATTAGAATCAGGTAAAAAAAAAAAAAAGAACGAAAAAAAGGAAGGACATCCAAAATTACAGGAAATCCGGAGCAGTTTCTGTGTGGCTATTTTAGAAGGCATACTTGTGGCTCAGAAAACTTTGTGTTAAAATCTTTAAATGGGACATTTTTTAGAAAACCAAGTTATGGTACATGGAAATCCCCCTCCCCCCTGCAAATGACTCTATAAACCCTAATTTTATTTAAATATTGATTAATTAGTCCATGCAAAAGTAAATATGTTGATGCCCATAGAATGTCCTAATAGCACTTTTCTTTATTCCTTAGAATCTGAGGATGAATATTTTGATTCTGAGGATTATCCCCAACAACCAGAGAAAGTGGTTCCCCCGCCAAAAAAACAGCTAAAGATTGAGGCCAAAACTGTTCAGGAAGAGCTGACAGACCTGCAATTAAAATTTGAAATTAAGGAGGCACGTGTGGTGCTTTTTTTCTGCATTACTTAGCGACCAAAGTTCAATTCCCAAATTGAGGACTTGCCTATATCTGAAGATGCCCAGATTTCAAAATTCAACAAGCATCTCTCTTATTTAGGTGATTTTGGAACTGACCAAGCAGCTGCAGAAAGAAGAAACAATACTTGTATTTAACGTGCAGCAGCTTGGGATGGAAGCCATTGCTAGAACATTCGACCTGAGAGCTGAGACTTACTTGAGAAAGATTAGCCTGAATTATTATGAAATTCAAGGTAATTTGGTTAATAAGTTAAGCAGTTACCAAAATTTACTTTTGGGCAGGGGGTGAGAAAGAAACAATGATTTGATTTGTGTCCTTGATAAAAAAAACTTTCTACCCCCAAAATCTGAAGTTTTAGTCTAAAATAAAAAATAAAACAAAGCAAAAGGTTTATTGGATTTGTTTAAAAGTGCTAATTATAGGAAAGACTTAGTTTAAAAAAACCCAGGTAGGTTTTACAGAACCTGTCATTTCTTAGATGTCACGTATTTTTGTAGGTAAACGGCAGCAAGTTCATTTGATTAGTTCATCAGATGTCTCTGGATTAGACCTTTTGAAAGTAGAATATATCAAGGTAAAGGCCTTTTTTTAAAAAAGGGTGACCAAATGATGCATACTGAACTGCATGCGCAAATAATTGCTTTTGTACAATAGGAGAACTGTGTTTCAATTTTTAGTCACATATTGATGATGTTTCCCCTCAGGCTGATAAAAATGGTCCAAAATTTCAGACAGTTTTTGACAATACCGAACAAAGAATGGAGGTAAGGAAAGTTGAAGAAAACTCATCCTCATCTTAATTGTAAATAATGCTTCTAAAGAAAACGCCCTCAACTCCCTACCAAGAGAGTGGGTTGGGTTGCTTTTTGAGCAGCGCCTGACTTTTGATAAGCTTTTGTTTGTGTTGCTGCTCTTGACCACGTCCAGGAAGGATGGCCTCTCTCTTTGCCTGCCCCCCCAGGGGCTGAAGTCCTCTTGAGCCATTGTGAGGGGTCAGGTGACATGTCAAAGAAAATCCAAGAGGAGAGAAGCCAACCTGCTTTAAAGCGGGACACCCTTACCTTTAAGAAAATGGTTGCTTCTCTTGGGGATGTTGGCCTGAGACCCATGTATGAAATGCACAGGAAAGCCAGGATGAAGGAGTGCCCTGTTCCTCCCCGTCCCCCAAATCAATGATGTGATCCCTGGGCATTTGAGAAGGTGGTTCTGGTGGAGTGGTGGGTGAATAGGGAGACCTTGCTTTTGAAGAGGTCCCTTTGTCCCCCCCACTCTCCCCCAAACCCCACAGGTGACCTTCTCCTCCCTCCAAGTGGTGTTGCACACCCAGGCTCTTCTCTTGGCCTTGGGGTATCTCATGGCTGTGATCCCAGCAAGGGAGGAGCAGCCAGCGGCCATGCAGAGGCAGAAAGAAGAGACCCGGAAGGCAGAGTCTGCTTGGAAGGAAGGTAACCGGCAGCTGCATTTGGGTGCCATTTTCTCCCCACTCAGGATGGCCTGGAGCAGGGCTACATCTGGTTGATTTGTTTAAAAAAATCTCTCTCTACAGTGGCAAAACCGAGCAAGGACAAGGATGTGTTTAATTTCAAATTCTTTGCCAAGATGGAGGCCTTCTGTTTGAACGTTTGCGACGAGAAGAACAATATTGCTGAAATAAAAGTTCAAGGTAATGGGAAAAGGCCTGTTTTAGTCAGTTCTTCCAAGCTGTCAAGAACATTCTCTTAAGCTTGAGTTATTGAAGTATGTCCCATCCATTGGGGACCTTGATTGCATTCATTTCTGATTTCTCAGTTCTGATCTATAGCAGAAGGCCAGTTAAATAGACGCATTTCCAGTGCTTTGAAACGAAGGGGGGAGGGAGGAAACGCAATTGGGCACTATGAGTGGCCCACAAAGACAGAATGAGGTTAAGTTCCTCGGCTTTTGTCCCAATATAGTCAGTGGCCCAGATCTTTAGAAATATTTCTAAAGCAGCTTCAAAAAGTGCTGTTGGAATTTGAATAACACAGTAAAGGTTAGTCTATTTAGTTAGGGCTCTGTGATTTCATTTGCAGGGTTCTTAGCAAATAATTAATCATTTCTTCCCTTTCAGGCCTCGACTCCTTCCTTTTCCTGCAGTCCAGTCAAACTATTTTCTTTGCCCGGCTGAAAGATGTCATTGTGATCGATGTTGACTCGAGAACAATTCATAGAAAGGTACAGTTACTAATCTGATTGCAAGTCAAAACTCTGACATTTAGGCCCCAGAATGGCTCTCCTGTATTCCCTACCAAGAGACGCCTGTGGGGAGTCTCTTCTCCAGTGGTTTGGAACAAGCAAACCTGGCCCGAGTCCATTGGCGTATTCTCCACGTCCACTTTGGCTTTAGTGCTGCAGTCTTTTAAGAACCAGCGAGGGCTCCATGCATTTGTCGAGCATTGCAAACCCATCTTTTGGATGCCTGTCTGGCAACTACCAATCCAGCCTGTGATACTTTTGCTTTCCCACTTCTAGGCGGTTTCCATAGTTGGCGACGAAGTCTTCAGTTTCAACCTGGCCTTATATCCAGATGCAACTGAGGGAGAAGCTTATACGGATATGTCCAAAGTAGATGGAACCGTGGCTCTCAAAGTGGGCTGCATTCAGATCATATACCTACACAAATTCCTCATGTCCCTCCTGGTAAGACTGCCAGCTGGGAGTTGTTCTGTTTTTCACATGGCATGGAAGGAAGGCTTTCTATTGGGATGCAAAAAACAGAGAATCTCTCTCTCTCTCTCTTTCTGTGTCATATGGGTCACAGGAAGCTCGTTTAAATACCACCGTTAAATATCACGGTCTGCTGCTCCTTCAGCCCATTCCTGACCTGCAAACCTCTTGCTTTGTCCCAGAATTTCCTCAGCAACTTCCAAATCGCCACCGAGGCCTTGAGCGCGGCTACGGTCCAGGCTGCCGAGAAGGCCGCCACCAGCATGAGGGACTTCGCCCAGAGGAGTTTCCGTCTCTCCATGGACATCCACCTGAAGGCCCCCGTCATCATCATCCCGCAGTCTTCCGTCTCTTGCAATGCAGTGGTCTTTGATCTTGGGCTGATTAAAATACAGAACCAGTTCAGCCTGGTGCCGGCGGAGGACTGCTCGCTGCCCCCCATCATGGATAAAATGGAGGTGCACCTCACCCAGCTGAAGCTGTCCAGGTAAGCCCATTTCCTCTCTCTCTCCGTGGAGCACAGCGTGATTGGGCAGGGCTCCCTTACGTTTAACCCCACAATAATTGTGGGACTTCCTTTAGGACAATCTTGCAGCGAGCGGCTTTGCAGCCTGACATTCAAATTCTGCACCCGATTAATCTGGAGCTTTCGGTCAGCCGCAACTTGGCCGGGATGTGGTACCACAAAATACCCTTGGTGGAAGTCCGAGGTTACCTCGATACCATCGGCGTAAGTTAATTTCTCTTCTGTCATGCGGCTGGGACGTTTCTCCCAGGGTCTCCATAGAGGGGAAGCCCAAGATGGCAAGAAAGAAATTTCTCCTTTTGAAGGGTCAGCAATGGCAGCTCCCCCCAGTTGACCTCGTTCCCATTCACCAGAGGCTGTGGGCGGGAGGGGGCATTGTACCTTCCTCCTTCTGTGGGGAATTCTTGGCTTTGGTGCTCTTGATTCATCCCAGTATGAAGAGAGGTGCCTTTTTTGGTCTACGTCCTTAGATGGACGGTGGTTATATTGTCAACAGTGGTTGCCCTCATGGTCTCGAGTGGACCCTTCCCTTTGCCCTGTTGATGACAGAAGCAAGAAAAATTGGGAGGGGTCAGCGGATGATAAAAGCTATGGAGGCCCCTGCCCAAAAGGCAGATGAATGGAGCTGTGTATTGGAGGGGCAGGGTTGGGGTTAGTCCCCCTTGTTCCGTGGCAATTCGTTCCGTCTGAAGAAACATGGAGCCTGCCCCTCTCTTTAGATTATCCTGAGTCAGGAGGATTTAAACGTTCTGCTTAAAGTTATGAATGAAAACCTGGCTGAAGCAGACAAAACCGACCCTGGGGCAGAACCAGCAGCGTCGACTGAAGGTAGGAAATCTTTGTGTGGGTCCCTGTTCCCAGGTTGCGTAGTTGGAGCGTTTTTCCTGCAGGGAGTGTAGGAAGGAGCTAATCTGCCAATGCTCTTCTGTGGACAGGCAGAAGGGGCTGGTGGCCTGATCCAGGCTCACAGCTTGTGACTTAAGCTCTTATTAGAGAAGCCCTGGTCTTGCATCGAGGGGTGAACACGCCTTCTCTAAATGGAAGTCTCTTGTTTTGGAATGAGCAGGCAAGGCAAGAGAAACGGTGCCATCGGCTGGAACTCCGAAATCCAGCATCTCAGAAGAAGCCCTGACGGATGATAGAACCAGCCTGCTGCTGAACTTTGAAATAAACAAGGTCGGGAAGCTTATGAATCTCTGTCTCGATTCAGTTGCACTTACCCACGGATCCTCCTTTTTAAAAATTCATTTTAAATATCGCTTATTTGCTTGGCAGTGGAGCATTCAACTTCTGAATCGGCCTGCAGCAGCAGATTAAGCCTAATTCAGACCCAATAAGGTATCCCGTTTCCTGAATAAGTGCTGGCAAGAACAGCCTTATTTGTGCTCCTTCCTCCAGCTCCTTTCTGGCTTCCTCCAGATTGGAAGAGCGGGTTATTGTTAGTGGTCCACCAGTTGGTTCCTTCCCAGTGGGCTTTCAGTATTTCTCTGGAGGGCCTCTCCCCTCCCTTCCAGGTGATGCCAACAGCTGAACTTGGCAAAGCTCCTGTTTTGTCCTCTTGTGGGCAGGAGAGCTGAAAAGGGATGGGGGAGTTAGCACCCCACTTGCCCTAGTCCCTCCTGGCTGGTGAGGTATCTCAGGACTCCTGAATCAGAGCCACCTTAATGGTGCCTCCATCAGGACAAGTCGAGGTCATAACTCTGTTCTGATTAAAGGCTCTGTTGATTCCAGAATTTTTGGCATATTTGTGAATCTGACAGACCTGAATTCTTGTTTCTTCCTACAGCACATCCCTGTCCTTGAAGATGGCTTGGCAAAATGGCAAATGGAGATAGACAACTGAAATAGGAATGGCTGGTGTATTTTTATGTCTCCATGCTATCTTTAATGTACTTTATTTTCCCCCTTTCAGGTTTTAGTAACATTAACGAAGCAAGTGGAAAAGCAAAGCTTTCCTTTATACAGGCTCACAGTATTAAAACTCGGAAGTGAAGGTAGAATTAAAATGCACGATATGACTCTTACGGCATATCTTAAGAAAGTCCAGATGAATTGCCTTGAATTCACTGGTAAGTCATATTTAATGAAGGATTTCACAAATAAATGTAACTCAGATTACACACAGGTTTTTAGAGGACAATGTTCTAAATATTTCAATTTTGTGTTCTGAATTTTTATTCTTATTCGTTGTGCAAAGCTCTATTTGAGTTCTAAGCATTTTAAAGAGTCTCGTTTAACTTGCTATTTTTTCATAAAGACTCTCATTTTCCATGTTCCTTTAATTATAAAATTTAAAATTTGGATAGTTTAAAAATGACTTTACGGAATATCTGCGGCTAGAATTGTGAGAGACTGTTACTCTTGGTTAGTTTTGATGAAAAAAATCCCTAAAGAGAAAAACTTACATTGAAATATACGGTATAACTTTTTAATACTAAAACAACCCAGATTCTCCTCCTTAGGCAGGAGGACTTCATCAAGCTTATGAAGCATCTATTTATATCGATAATTTCCAAGTCTCTGAAATTCTACCAATTATTCTTTTGAGGAACATTGCATCAATGAAGAAATTACCCTCCCTACTGTCTTCATCCACTTTTCCTTGCTTAGGGACTCTGTTGTCAGTGAGTGGCTTTGGCTTACAATGGCTTAAGTATGAATTGTATTCCTTCTTTCTACAGATTCCAAAGGAGATCCATTAAATATTATTAGTTCTTCAGATGAATCTGGCAAACATCTTCTCAAGATGGAATATGTTAAGGTTAAGCATTTCTTTAAAACTAAAAATTACTGTGGGGTATTTTGAGTGGATGCTTAAAACAAAATTGGCAGCGTATTCTATACAGAGAATCAAAGTGAAATAATGCAAATTAATACATGTCACAAAAAGCCAAATTGAATCTTAGTTGCTAGAGGTCTCTGCTAGAAGGCTGGATTGTGTTGGTCTCTGTCTCTCTCATGACCTGTCAGTTACATGCAGAGCGGGACTCATCTCTTATTTCGACATGAGGAAGGCAACGCATCTTCCTTCCCCCTTTTCTCTCTTGAATCGAACGGTGCCCAGCTTGGTCTCTTCTGTGGCATTTCTAGGGGTGACATGGTGTGGGTCTTACACTACTGAGATAGCAGCTTGCAGAAATAGTTAGATGTTGAACCCAGGGCCGCCTGCAGGATAGAGTAAAAAATGACAAGGAGGGGTGGGACTGGACCAAGAGGAGCTTTGATTGCAATGCTGTGTCCCACACCGTGAGTTTTTCAACCGCACATCCCTGCCGGAACTTAACAGTTTGTGTGAAGATGTGTGTGCGTTGCCATTTGCCGCAAACTGAAATGGCGATTCTCATTTAGGCCGCTGTGGATGGTCCTCACTTTGACAGCGTTTACAATAGAACAAAGCAGCTGCTGAATGTGAGTATTAGGACGCCTTATGCCCTCTTAGCTACCCAGGGGAGGGTGTCCTTTTGAGGACAAATGCTAATTTAACTAAAAGATTTCAGATTCCAAATGGATTTTTAAGCCAAATAACTCCCATTTATCCTACAGGGACTAAAGGGCCTTTTTAAATGACAGAAGGAATGGAAATCTGCTTTCAGGTGAGATGGCGGAGACCCCTCCTTCATTTATCTCCTTCCTTTTTTTCAGGTATCCTTTTCTTCGTTAGACTTACTTTTGCACACCGAAGCCTTGCTTTCTATCATGAATTTTTTCACATCTGCCTCAAGTGGTCTCGTGCTAGCTGAGAAGGGGGCTGATGTAGAGCAACCACCCGAAGACCCCAAAAGAGCTGTGTCAAAATCAGGTATCGGAGGGCTGATCTCTCTGCCAATTCTATTTAATACTGAGGAACCAAGGGGATCCCTTTGGATCTTGGTGAGCCGATTAAATCCATTAATTTAAGAAGTATTTTGAATTTCCAAGTTTCTTGGCATGGGTTTGAAGCAACGGGAGTGGGGCCCCCCCACAAAATGTCAGTGTGTTCACTGCTACAAGACTGGGAAGGAGGAAGAGGAAGAGCATGGCTGGGGATAAAGACCCACCACGCGGAACGATTTCCTCCTGTTCCTCAGATGCTGCCCCTGCAGCCAGCCAGGATGATGCGTTTGACTTGAAGCTCACGGCCAAACTGAATGCCTTTAACATTTTGGTCTGCAACCAGAAAGCTGATATTGCAGATATACGAATTCAAGGTAAGCACATTTGAAATAATGCACAGGAATTTTTTTTAAAAAAATCAGCTCCCCTCCTTCCCAGTTACTTCATTGCTGTAGGATGGGCTTCTTCTTGTTCAATCCTTGGGCCAAATATATTTCCTATAGCAGCAAGAAAGGAGAGCTAGTAACGGACTAAGAGTAAATTCCCTGAGAAAAATCCCCGTGTCCAAACTTCCATCCCCTTTTATTTCGCTCTTCCTTTCTTCCCAGGCATGGAGGCCTGTGTGTTTACAACAACAAAGCACACCGAGGTGTTTGCCCGGCTTCGGGATTTCATCATCACCAATGTCGATCCGGAAACGGTTCATAAAAAGGTGAGCCTGGCTTTGGGAGCACTGAAATGATGGAAGCGTCAGGAACAGAAAAGGGCATCTGAATGCACAGGGTACGGTTGCACGCTCTGGCCTGTTCACACGTCGCCTTTTCCCCTCGAGATGGAGAAACTGAATCAGAGGGCAGGGCAATTCCTAGTGAAGCTGGAAACTTCTGAGTGGCAGAGCCTGTTTTAGGTCACGATCCGACACCCCAGGGGCCCTTTTTCCTTGCTGAGGGGCAGACCAGACGAAACCATGATGGGTGTTCTGTCTCACCTTCCTTCTTTCTCAAAAGATGAAAGAGTACAAACTCACACAAACACAGGCAGGCAGGCTGGCTCGGCCTTCACAGAGTTAATGCTTTGGAACTGATAATGTCCTTGGCATTCCAACACGCTCTGCCTGCCAAGTCCGAACTGATAACAAGTAAAAAGCTACTTCCAGAAAATTACAAGGCAGACCATAAAATCATTCACAAAGAAAACCTGAAGGAAGAGTAAACTTTGTCCCGTACAAAGTTCCAGCCGACAACACACCCACTTTTATCCCCCTGTGGGGTGTGGCTCAATGACTCAGCTCACTCTCTGACCCTCCCACGCCTCCTACATTGCTGCTCACGTTTCTCCCTACGACGCTGCCTAGGATCAAGCCAACATTCTTCCTCTTGACTCCCTGTCAGGGGCTGCTCCGATATGCCCTCCTCCTCCTGATTAATCTCAGGCTGTTCTTCTAGGTTGTCTGATGGAACCTGAGGCATTGCCAGGGAGGAAGGTCCTGGGGAGGAAGGCATTCCCAGTTCCTCCTCCTCATCTTCCAAGTCCTTTTCCTCTAACAGCACAGGCTCGGGAATCGGAGCCACAACAATGGGTGATATCGAAGAGAGGGAGAGAGAGAGAGACTGACTGACTGACTGACTGACTGATTGACTCATGGTGAATCTCATCTTTGCAGACAGTCTCGATACTGGGAGACGAAGTCTTCCGGTTCACGATGTCCCTTTATTCCGATGCCACCGAAGGAGACGCTTACATGGACATGTCCAAGGTGGATGGCAAAATGTCTCTGAAAGTGGGCTGCGTTCAGATCGTCTACGTGCACAAATTCTTCATGACGCTTCTGGTAAGAGAGCCGCTGCTTTCTGTTAACTTGCATCGGTCTTTCCCAACCTGAAAACATTCAAGATGCGTGGACTTCAATTCCCAGAATTCACTTCATCTCTCAGCCCTGGAAGATGGAGCGAATTCTGGGAGTTGAAATCCACGTGTCTTAAAGTTGCTAAGGTTGAGAAACAATGGCTTACATTGCAGTTTTCAAATGTCTCATCACAAATGGTACAAAAGAAGAAAGTTGATCCTGGCAGTGCAGAGTTTGGTCATAACTTTGTCTTCCTTTACATCAGGGCTGTCCAACCTTGGCCCCTTGAAGCCTGGAGGACTTCAACTCCCAGAATTCCCCAGCCAAGCTTCAAGGGGCCAAGGTTGGACAGCCTGCTTTACATTGTGACACTTGAGAATGAGATGGTTGGAAAGTTTACACGATCATGCTTGTTTTAAACTCTTTTTCTTCCTCACCTGGGGGATCCATTTGCAACTTCCTTTCTTGACCTCCGGGCAGTGCTGCTTAATCAGGCTTGTAATTCTGCCCTTTCTTAGCATTTCCTCAACCACTTCCAAACAGCCAAGGAGGCGCTGAGCGCTGCCACGGTCCAAGCAGCAGAAAAGGCCGCCTCCAGTGTGAAGGGTTTTGCTCAGAAGAGCTTTCGCCTCTCGATGGACATCAACCTGAAAGCTCCCGTCATCCTCATCCCTCAGTCTTCCGTGTCCAATGATGTCTTGGTAGCCGATCTTGGCTTAATCAGAGTTTGGAACGAATTCACCCTGGTCTCCGGAGAGGAGGAGGAGACGCCGCCTCCGGTGATTGACAAGATGGATATCCAGCTCACCCAGTTGAAGATCTCCAGGTATGTCTGTGGCGAACCTCTTTCCCCAACGGCTGCCCATTGGGGGCTTTCCTTGCCTGCAGTTGCTGTGGCGTTTCTCCTGGTGGCGGGAACACTTTCCTGCAGCAGAGCAGCCATTCCTTGGAGGCTTTACAGAGACCCTGCAAGGCTCCGTGAGGGGGTCTGAAGTGCAACTGGTGACTTTAGCCGACTCCCTTCACTTTTGGTTAAGAATGCAAGCATAAACCAGAGCAAGTGGCAGTTCTAAGCCAACCGCCTTGCCTTTCTTTCCCCCCTCAGGCACAGGGAGGGCTTCTGAAGGGCTTGGTCAGGGTAGGGCCCCTGTATCGAGCTAAATTGTGTTAGGGCCGGACAGCCTGTTGGACTGGTGGCTGTCTCAGCTTTAATCCAAATACGGCAATGGGAACAGGGTGCCTGTTGAAAATGTCTAACAAACCAAAGCAGACTTGCCCCAGTGAAGCTCCATGGAAAGGCCCCTGTGGTGGGGTTTGCATTAGACCAGGGTTGGTCCAAACCTTGGCCACTTTAAGACTTGTGGACTTCAACTCCCAAAATTCCCCTGCCAGCATCCCAAGGAAGTGAGCTTGAGGCCTTGAAGGGCTATTCCCAGGGATGCCCTGTGCTGCCGGCTTACTCAAAGGGCCACCTTGTGACTCTCCATCTGTTCCCCTTCAATTTGTAGGACTGTGGTGGGCAGCAGCCCTCAGCCAGACATTGAAATTTTGCAGCCGGTCAATCTACAGCTGTCAGTTCAGAGGAACTTGGCCTCCGATTGGCATCTGCAGATTCCAGGGATCGCCATCCAAGGAGACTTAAAGGCCATGCTGGTAAGGTCACAAAAAGAGCCATGATCTCTGGGGAGATAAGCTGTGGATTATAATTATCACTTGGGTTCTGATGGAGGTTACACTGATTTTGCCCTTGAAAGGAGCTTTGATTTTCCAGGCAGGCTGATCTCCACTTACAAGCTGAGGGTTTTTTACATAAGGTTTTTTTTTTGTTTTCCCTTCTGGGTGGAAGCATTCCTGCCTGTTTTGAACACAATAGAAAACCAACAATTTCTGCCTTTTTTGACAATGTCCCAATCACTCTGTGTATGTGTGTGGTGCACACACACATTTGCTACTAGACATGAGCTAATTCATTCAGACCCATCAGAGGGACAGGCAGGTATTTCCTTTCTATGCTGGCAATGGAATGCATTTCCCCCCAGAGTCTGCAATCTGGCTTTTGGAGGTGTTTATGAGGGTGTTGTGGGAAGATCTTGTGCCAGCCTAAGATTGATCTTTCCTGTTTGCTTCAGGTTGAGAGAGGGGGGAAAAAAGCCAAAACGGGTAGTGTTGCCGGAAGAAAGCAGTTTAATAATAGATTCTTCTCTCTGCAGATCTCACTCAGTCAGAACGACTTGACTTTGGTCATGAACATTTTGCTGGAGAATCTCAGTGAAGCTGTTGCCGATCCCAAAGTCACACACACAACATTGCCGGATGCTCAGAAATTTAAAAAGCCCAAAGTTGAAGCTGTGGCCGGCCTGGATGAAGGTACATCTTTCCCCAAAGCTCAGCATTTCATTCAAAGAGTTGCAAAAGGCATCGCTTGGTTGTTACCGCCAATGAAAGAGTTTGGGGTGTCAGCTCGAAACTTGGACATGAAAGTGGCTGGGTGACTTTGGGCCATTCACTCTGTCTCGGCCAGATGACCTCGCAGGGTTGTTGTTATGGATAAGAGAAAAGTTAGATGGGCATACCCCCTTGACTTCGGCAAGAAATGAAGGTGGAATAAAAAGAAACAGCATAACAGTTCCTGTTGGTCATTGGCTCTAATAAAATTTCCATTTGTGAAATAAGATCAAACAGGGTTGGCACTGAATGGAAGCTAACCTATATCAAATACCTGTATTCAGACAAGCAATAGGCTGCTTTTAAACCCCCTTCTCATTTCTCAATCCTCCAGGAGCCCCTGAGACTCCTGCAGAGGAAGCACTTGGTGAAGCCCAGCTGAAGAAAAGTGTGGCTCTGATGTTTCATTTTAACTTTGAATTGCTCTCCATTGTTCTCTACAAGGGGGATAAGAACCAGGTTGGTGACAGTATTTTTGAAAGGAAGTTTCCTAGTGAAACCTGAGATACAGCGTTTAAAAAAGACCACAGGCCAATGAGATCATTGTGGTCCAAAAATGGAGAGTTTGTTCCAAAAACGTGTGAAATTTTATTTTGGAGTTCATTTGCCATTTGCGTGTGCCCCTGCATATACATGCACACATGCCCACACTGTTGATCACTCCTGCAGCCTTCCCTGCCCCATTCCAATTCCTGGCCCCTTCTGCCCCTCTCCCCTCTAATATTTGGGGGGCTTTCTCTGTTGACAACCTGGGCATTACAACATCAAAGTCTTAAGACTGTTTTTGGAGAGAAAGAGAGAGAGAGAGAGATTTCTTCGATGTTATTTGAATTGGGTGGTTTTAATAGAAAACATTTCTCCCTCTGGTTCTTTCTCTGTTCAGATAGAAAGCCCAGACTAGGAGAAGCCCTGAATCTCTGGGCTGTGAGACTTGATCCCTTTATCTCGGCCATTTTTATATATCGTAGAAATCTCAGCTTTCGCTTCACAATAGCCACTTATGTCTTGGAGAACTCCAGCTGCATTTCATGAGCTCATCGGGACAGATGTTTTCGGACGGCTCTCTGGATGTCAGTACTAAGATGGAAACATGCACCCTGGATGATCTGAGAGAAGGGGTCGAGAAAGCAACTAAAAGGTCAGCAGTCATTTGAAACCCCACCTCTCTGCCATGAATGCCATGGGTGCTTTGCTTGACACACATGGTCAGCCATTCAAAGAATCTACCTCTTGCACAGAGGAGATTTGGAAATTTGTTTGAAGGTCTGTTGAATACGAGGCCTTGCAGATGGTGGCCTTCTCACTAGAAATTCCAGGAATCATAGCCTCGGGGTAATTGGAGGATATACAACTGGATTAATCTGTTCCAAGTTCTTCCATAAGTTTAACCATCTCCTCTACGGATGCATTCTCTATTTTGCAGGATGCTCACCAGGAAGGACGGTAAAGCCGATAGCGTCATGATTGATATCGACTACAAGCAAAATAAAAACGGGAGCGACGTCGTGGCCGTCTTGGATCAGCTGTATTTGTGTGCCAGCATGGAGTTCCTGCTGACAGTGGCCGACTTCTTCATTCAGTCCGTGCCTGCAGCCCAACCGGCAGAAAAACCAGCCCAGTTCGCATTGAAGCCGGCTTCCCAGGGAAAGCCCGAGAAAGGTCAGCAGACAGAAGGAATTCTGCACGGCTGTTTGAATATCCCTGATTCTTACTCCTCGGGCAGCTTTGCGCTCTTAAGACCACGGGCTTTATTTTCAGTTTAGGCCCAGGTGTCAAAGCAGGGACTTGAGTGCAGGATGGCTTCATTTTTATTAGTCATGGTGATGGTGGTGTGTGCTATTACTTTGTGGTGATAACCTTTTTGTAGATCCCTAAACTGAATTTAAACCTTTACAGCTGCAGCTGCACGACCGAACATGTCAGTGGTAGCAAACATCTTGGACCCAGAAATTGTGTTTGTGGCCAACTTGACCAAGGCCAATGCACCTGCCTTGGCGGCTTCATTCCAGTGCAGCTTCATGCTGTCAGGGGGCTCTGGGGCGCAGCAGATGACCGCTCGGGTGGTGGACCTCAGGGTGCTGGCCTGCCCCTTCCTCCGGGGGACGGCAAAGAAGGATGTCACCACGGTAAGCCCCGTGCTGGGACCTTCCCCGTGGCAGGGGGCTGCTTTCCTGCCAGTAGGAAGGGGGCATTGACCCCAATGTGTTGCTGGTGTTCTTTTAGGTGGTGCATCCATGCTCTTTGACTGTGGAAGCCGCGATGGACACTTCTGGAGTGCAAAGTGTGGATGTGAACATGGACACCTTGATTGTGAAAGTTAGTAACAAATTGATCACCCTGATGCTTAGGTAATGTCTAGAAAACTCTGCAGCTGACTTGAGAACTACAGTGTGTAGAGTACAAAGTCCACTATTCCAGGGAGGATCCCTACAATGCACACACACACACAGCCTGAGCTTCCGCCTCCTGGTCCTCCATAGTAAAAACGTTGGTTTGATTTTATCAGGAACAATCTCACCATCACCCTGAATTTATATGTAAATAGCAGCTCCTCAATGCAAGCTGATACGTGGAACCCCCTTGAGTTCATTCAGACTTTGACAGGGAAAGTGGGGTCCTGTGGCTGGGGAATTCTGGGGGTTGAAATCTACACCTCTGAAAGTTGACGGGTTAGAAAAACACCGGCCTACAATTACTGCCTATATTATAACTGAATCGCTCAGCTCTACTATCCTTTTTCATTTTTAAGGTGTCACCAATAATTCTCAACACTGTAATGACTATCCTGGCTGCTATGAAGCAACAGGACCAGGAGGAAGAATCTGGAGGGACCCTTTGTAATCCTGTGGACCTCTGGAGCATCAAATCTGTTGACGAGTGCCAGAGTTGGTTCCTGGGCATCGACATGGCCACGGAGGCCACGGAAGCTTTGCTAGCCAGCGAGCAGAGTGAAAAAAAAGAACATTTTGGGGTGGAGGTGAAATCGGTTCAGGTCACCCTGGAGTGTGGCTTGGGACATCGTACTGTCCCCTTGCTGTTAGCAGAATCTGCCTTTTCTGGAACCGTGAAAAATTGGTCTTCTCTCATGTCAGCCCGCGCTGATTTGACACTGGAGGTATGTAAATAGGGCCGATCCCTCTGCAATAGGTTTCCATGACTCTTGAGTTTGTTAGTTGGGGAGAGAAAAAGCTTTGGTGTGCTTCAGCTCTCTGTTCCATCCTGCATCCCAGATGAATTATTACAATGAAACCCACGCTCTCTGGGAACCTCTGATCGAACAGGTGGATAGAGAAGGACGTCGCTGGAACTTAACGCTGGAAGTAAGCAATCATCTTAATGTTCCTTTTTAGCCCTTTGTTTTCTGTGCATGATTAAAATGCAAAGGGTATTTTTTTACCATGCTTTGGGGAAATTGGTGGTCTGGAACTTCATTAGGCAGGGGGACATTTAATTTCCTTGTTTCAGTTGGTCCTCTGTCGCGCAGATTAATAGTTTTTCAGCACCAGTTGCAGAATTAATATTAATTCAGTGCAAGCAATTATGCAAATGTTTTCTCTAATGTTCAAATAGCTGAAGAAAATGTATTGTTCTACATTACGTTTAATACTAAAACACCACATATTAAATGTATTTAAGCCAGTGCTTCCCAAACATTTTTCTTCATCACTTATCAAAAAGTCCTTTTTACACACTGTAAATAAAACACCAACTGCACAGAAAAACATATGGGTTTGTTTGTCACTACCCAAAGAAAAATCACTTTTATGCAATTTCGGGTAATTTACTTGGGTTTAGGAAATACTGCTTTAAGCATCAGGAACTTCTAAAGTAAGAATTTGCTTCCCTTTAAAATTCACATTTGCCTCATTGTGCTATTTTTCTTCCTACAAGATTAAAGGAACGCTTTGTCTCCATTCATAGTTCTTCCTTTTATTTTGGGGAAATAAGCAAGTTCCTAATTTGGGTATAATGCTGCCTTTATTCTAGATCTCCATAGATCAGGGGATGACTTACTGTCCCAACTAAACCTGGCACACCAAACCGGGCCTTCCCTGGGCCTCGGATGGGCATTTATTGGTCTTTCTCCTTTTCCTCCGTAGATGAAGACAAACCCCGAGCAGGACAGGGGTCTGTTGCCAGGAGACGACTTTATCATTATACCCGAACCCCAGCAGCTGATTTCCATCTCTTCCAAAGACACCATGAACATAACAATGTCCAAATGTTGCTTAACTGTCCTTAATAATCTAGCCAAGGTGAGTTTGATGAGAGAGGAGGAAGAACCCTTCCCCTCATTCAGTTCAGATAGAATTCTCCCCTGTTTTAATTTCTTTGATGGGTATTTCATCACCGTTCTTCAAGTAGTAAATATTGGCTTTGTCGTTAGGGCTTCTCAGAAGGAACCGCCTCCACTTACGATGCTACTTTGAAAGACAGGGCTGCCTTCACAGTCAGAAACGCTCTGGGAATCCCCGTCAGAGTCCACACCTGCAGAAGCCTCCAGGTGGTGGGATTCCCTCGAAGGGATACTAGCCTCCACGAGCTCGGACTTGATCAGAGCTTAGAGCTGGAATATGCCCCCTCGGAGTCCCTGGATAGAAGAAGGGTTAGCATCCTTCGTCGCCAAGACAGCTCTCTGCTAACTCTGAGCTTCGGTAAGGTCCCCCAGCTGTCCCCCATTGCTATAATGGTACATTTTGTTTCTTGATCCTTTTTTTCTGTTTTGTTTTTTTCACTCTTAAGCACTTTTTACGTGTAGTGTATTTGTGGTCAAGCACCGGAGAAATCAGGAGCTTCAGGCAGTTCGAATGAGTATAAAGATGGATTGCATGCTGAAGCTCCCTACAAAAACCTGAGCTACAAACAGTCAGGGGAAACGAGCGGGAAGCATTCAAGGGTGGGCTGGGTGTAGCTCTCTTGCAGCTCCCAAACTTTTCACGCATTTGACCCCGCCCTTGGGCTCAGCCTGGTCATCTCCTCCATCTGTGTTATAATTAGTGGGTTTTTCCCCTTTTTCTGTTATTTTTTAAAAAGGAATCATCAGTCAAAAAACACTGAGCTTTGGGGAAATGAAATAAGTATTTCCAAATGATTGAATGATCTTCAGACAAGAACTTTTTAAAATGCTTCCTTTGAAACTAGCATGGTTTACCACAGTGCTGTGACAATAAATGTTTTATTTTCCTTGTAAGTGGATCAAGTTACATGCATGAGCTGTAAGCTCCTGGGGCACGAATTATAGTTGAGTTGTAAACTGATTTTATTTTTTGTGAGAAGCAAAGGTGCAGGGGGTAACATAAAGAGACATGTTTTGATGCAACACAGGGCCTGAAGGCTACAGTGAGATCTCGGCTGTCCCCATAGCCAAGCCAGGGCGGAGGCTCCACAGTGTGAGAGCGCCCCAGAGCAGCTCCTCCGACTCAGTCGTGGTGCAGATCGATGCAGAAGAAGGGAACAAAGTGATTATCCTGCGCTCCCCGCTCCAGGTAAATCTTGTCGTTGTGATCCTGCTGTGCACACTGAGTGTGCAGTGAAAAAGTGGCGCTTTTCCTGCAGCAACCGTCCCATGTGGAAAACCACACCCTACTGGCAGGCAAGGTACTGCATAGAATCAGTAAAGAGAAAACCCCACTCTCTTCTAGCACTGATGATGTTCCCTAGTCGGGTCATGAAATGTCTGCAAGAAACCCACCAAGCCTAGAGACCATCAAGAACTCTACAATTCAACCCTGAGCCACAGAAATTCTCCTCTATTGTAACCATTAATCTATTCATGTATTATTCATATTTATTTTCCGTTTTAGATAAAGAACCACTTCTCTGTCCCGTTTATAATCTACAAGCTTGTTAAGGATATTAAACAACTGAAGCCTTTAGGTGTGTCTCTTCCAGAAGAGGAATTTCATGTTCCGCTGGATTCATATCGGTAAATATTTCACTTGTTCAGATACTTAAGCGGTTCTATTTATTGCAAAGTATTCCAAGAGTTTGGGCTCCCCCCCCACCAATGTCTTCTGCTTTCTGTGATGGGCTTATTAGATGTCAGCTGTACGTTCAGCCAACGGGCACCTTGAAAGGACAATATGAGCCATCCACAACCTACATATCTTGGCAAGAAGAACTGCACCGGAGCAGTGAAGTTACCTGCATGCTTCAATGCCCGGCCACCGATATTAGTTTCCTGCCACTCCGCTTGAAGGCCACGGCCGAGCCTGATGAGCTCAACTTTGTTGCAACTCACAAGGAGAACTGGGAGCCGGCCTACATTATCCACTTCTACCCCACACTTACCCTGCAGAATCTTCTACCTTACACTTTGCAATACATCCTGGAGGTACGTTAGTCAAGAGGGACCAAATTCCTTCCTCTTCTTTTCTTTTGGCAACACATCAAAGTTTGTCTTTCTTCCACAACTCTATTGACTGATACTTAAACTTTGCCCCGACTGCTTTTAACTCTCTCCATCCTGTTGAAAGGAAAATAGTTTTAGAAGCATTTTTTAGAAATAGGGTGATGATGAACTGAACAGCATATTATTTTCCTCTTTAAAAAAACAAGGGCCAAGTCCAGTGTTTTCTAGGATACAGGTAGCACCTGTATCAGTCTGGGTGGGTGCACAGAAAGGAAATCATGAGCAGCTGTGCCTGAGGCAAGTGTAGGCCGTCTACTCCAGATGTCTCCAACCTTGGCGACTTTACAATTTGTGGACTTCAGTTCCACAACCAGCGTGGAAGTGGAGGTCTTAACACCTCTGAGGGTTGCTGAGGTGGACAATCTTAGCCAGGAATTGTGCCAAGTTCTTGAAATTCTGCCCTGATTGATGATGGAGAATTCCTGTTGCAGTTTGTTTTTCATACTCTGCCTGGAAAAATTACGGTCCTTTTCTACTTCCGCACTGTTATAGACAAAGGGTGTCCCCAAGTTGTTTTTACAACATTTTAATTGTGCCTTGCCAAACATCAATGGTCTTATTCTGCCTTATTCTCCCAAGAAGGGTTTTCCCTCCACATCAGCCCACCCGATTCTGCTCACCGTAACGGTTCCCAATGCTCTCTCCGCAGGGCATGGCTAAGGCCCACGAGCTGCACGAAGGAAGCGCTGCCGATGTCCTTCACGCGAGAATCAGCGGGGAGCTCATGGAGCTGATCCTGCTTAAATATCAGGGGAGAGACTGGAACGGTCACCTGCGGGTCCAGGATGCCCTGCCGGAGTTCTTCCCGGTCTGCTTCACCTCCCAATCGGCAGAAATGGCTACGCTGGATCTCTACGTCCACGTCAGGAAAGCCAGCACTCACACCACCCTCTCGGTGTACAGTCCCTACTGGATCATCAACAAGACCTCCCGGGTCCTGCAATACCGCGCCGAGGATGTTTACGTGAAGCACCCAGCAGACTTTCGGGACACCGTCTTATTCTCCTTCCAGAAGAAGAATATTTTCAGTAAAAACAAGGTAGGAGGCCAGGCTTCTGCTCCACTTGCCTGGAGAAGCGCTGGGCTCCGCAGCTCGGGTGGTTTTCACTCATAGTGTCGTTTGCAATTTGGAAAGGTCGGGCTCAATCTGCTCATAAAAATCGCCTGTTTCCCTTGGCTAATAGCCCCCTGTTTTTGAGGAAGCTTCTGTACATTTAATCAGCTTGGTATTGATTTGCCCTCTAGACAGTGCTGTGCTAAATGTTTCCTAGTTAATTTTATAGCTTTATTTTTTTTCTTATTTGGTTTTCCCGATTTGCACTTTATTGCAGGTTTCCCCCTCATTTTTCTTCACGGGAAATGGAGCAATTTGAATGCTGCTTTGAATGGATCTCAATTTTCTTTGTTTATGCCTGCAGCTATCCAAGCATGGATCCACTCTCTCCCCCTCACTGCCGCCTCAGCGGTGAATTAAAGTTTTTGTCTCTATCTTTTCGGGTGGTCAAGAACATGCGAGATCTGATTTCTTGTGATTTTCTGACAGTCGCCACTTGTGGCTGGAAACGTAAAGCATAATGGCAGCTGCTGGTTACTAGGAACAGGCACTTTTTATTTTTCAGAAAGAAGCTCTTTGTTTTCTGTCCTCACATCCGTATTTCCTCCCTTTTTAACTAGATCCAGCTGTGTGTCTCCACCAGTACCTGGTCAAGCAGCTTCTCCCTGGATACAGTAGGAAATTCTGGGTGTGTGAAGTGTCCAGCTGGCAACATGGATTTTCTGGTACTGTTGGATTTTTGCACTTGCTTCCTGCTTTGACTAATTGCCCTTGTAGGTAACGGAATCCTTTCCCTGTCCTCCTCTCGAGGGGGTGGGGGCAAGGTGGGGTGGTCCTGGGTCAGGGGAACCCGGTTCCCTCAGCCTGGCAGTGGGCATCCAAAACTATCCCTTAGATCAGCACAAGCCAAACCTGCTCTAAACCAGGTTAAAATACGCATGCTGCTGAAACATCAACGGTAATCTCCTCCTGCAGGTTGGCGTTACTATTCAAATGAGCAGCTTCAACCTGACTCGGATCATCACTCTGACGCCCTTCTACACCATAACAAACACTTCTTCCTTGGAACTGGAATTTGGAGAAATGGGAGCTGACGGATCGTTTCCGACCAATAAATGGAATTACTTCTCACCCTCAGAGGTAGCCTGGGGAGGCCGGGCATGTCGGTTTAGCTGGCTTGCTCTCCGTGCTGTGTTTTCTGAAATCAGGGCTTGTTCAGAGCTTCCCGATGTAAAAGAGGGTTGCAATGTTAGCGGTTCAGGGACCAGCAGGATGACCCGGACAGAGCTCTCTTGTTAAGAATGATCCTTGCTTATGATTGCTCCCTGATGTAATCCGATCTGCGCATTTGGACCGAGATCAAAGTGGCATCAACTGATCACAAAACTTCACGACCTTCCTCTACAGCTAATGTGGAATCTCCAGAGGGCACCAGGTTGGAGAATGTGCCAACTCCAACTTCTTACCAGAGATTAATCAAAATGATTGGCCTGCTTATTTCTTTATCTAACCCTGCTCTCTTTTTTCCTGCTAGTGTGTGGCCTTTTGGCCTGAAAATCCATCTGGCAAGCTGTGCATCCGGGTAAGTGGCTCCGAGCAATCCTCCAAGCCCTTCTTCTACAACCAGCAAGATAACGGAATGCTGCTGAGCCTGGAAGAAATGGTAAGATGGCAGATACCTTGGTTCTTCTCTTTTAAGGCTCTGAAAACAGCCTGGGGGCCTGGCAGGCCTCTCCCCCTGACCTTGTAGGTGGGAGCCATGACCAAGACCAACGGCAGGAGGGGGGCTTCCTGCCACTTCTGGAGCACCAGTGAAACTGCCAAGAGGCTGCGGGCATCACTTCTCTTCCTTCCCGCAGAATACGGGCATCCTGGTGAACGTCAGCGTGGCCGAGCATTCCGTAGTTATCAACGTTTCCGATTATTACGAGGGGGCGGCCCCTGCCCTGGTCATTAATCAGACTTCGTGGGCAACTCTGAAGTACCAGCAGAGGTAGGTGGGAAGGCACCCATGTCTTGAGCAGGAGGTGCTGCTGTTGTAGAGCATGGGTCGTCATCCCAGGAGTTTCCCATTGGTGTTTTTTAATCTGTGCAGCGGCTTGCAGGAAGTGATGGAACTGAAGCCGAAGGAAGTTAGATTGTTTGCTTGGGCAGATCCTACAGGGACAAGGAAATTAAGTTGGAACTATGCACAAAACACCGGTGAACTTGATCTTCTCAAGGTAATCTGTATCTTAGAACAACCCTGCCAGTCTAGCATTTCCACAGCTGCGTTGAACTTACAGCAGTCTCAGTCTTTGTATGCCCCTCCCTCCCTTCCTCCCTCCCTTCCTTCCTTCCTTCCTCCCTCCCTTCCTCCCTCCCTCCCTCCCTCCCTCCTTCCCTCCTTCTAATTCTTCCTCATTCCCGAAATAGCATTTTTGAATCCTAAAGCCTCATGTTCAAAATTGGAAAGCTCATAATTTTAGAGCCTAGCAACCCATTTTCAGCAATATTTATGTTACTGTCTTCAATTCTTTTTCCTTGCTAACCAGCAAATGACTATTTTTAAAGCTAAGTTAAAGGATCCCCAATTTTAATAAAACATCATGCAAAGGGTTTCCATTTTGCTGCTTACCGTCCTTCCCTTTCCTTCTTCTTTCCTGCCAATTCAGGATGAGTGTGGTCAGTTTTCGTACAATGCCAACACCCCCGTCCACTGGGTCTCTTTCCTGGATGGACGGCAGAGGGTCCTGCTGTTCACAGAGGACGTGGCTTTGGTGTCCAAAGCAAGGCAGGCCGAGGAGATGGAGCAGCCCGACCAGGAAGTAAATATCTCTCTTCAGGGCCTCGGCCTTTCACTGGTCAACAACAACAGGAAACAGGAGATCTCTTACATCGGCATCACCAGGTAAGGTTGGTCGCAGGAGGCTGCAGGTAATAGCAATAACAATAGGCCAAACTTATCTATACTGCTTCACAGCCCTTCTCTAAGAGTCAGTCTTTTGCCCCCAACAAGCTGGCTCCTCATTTTACTCACCTCAGAAGGGTAGAAGGCTGAGTCCACCTGGAGCCTGGGGAGATTTGAACTGCCAAATTGCAGGCAGCCGATAGTCAGCAGAAGTGGCCTGCAGTACTGCACTCTGACCACTGCGCTACCGAGGCTCCATAACGCTTTTGCTGCAAAGCTAAATTAGTCGGTTGTATTTCCCTAATCAAATGCCCATTTTGGATTCCTTTAATATTAAAAAAAAAAAAAGCGCTGCTGGAGGCAGATTTGGGAGGTTTTTCTGAAGCATCGCTAATTTAGAAATTAAATAATTAAGAGATATTTCCTTTGACGGTGTGCAGTATATTTCCCTGTGAGGATTTATCCGCTTAGTCTCCCTTTTCTGTTTGCAGTTCAGGCATTGTCTGGGAACTGAAACCGAAGCAAAGGTGGAAGCCCTTCAACCAGAAGCACATCAACCTCTTGGAACAGGTTTATCAGAGGCACATCTCTGGACAGAGTACGGAGCCTCCTTCTGGCTGGATTAAAATCAACAACAATTTTGAGGTATGGCTGCAGCTCCTGAGGAAGGTCAAACCCTCCAAATGGCAGATATACAGCCGAGCCAAAATCTCTTCTCTAGTGACTCTGGGCTCCCTTCCAGAAATGAGAAACCCCTCCAGCCAGTTCTTGAGTTGTGGGGTCTTGCAGACATTTCACTGCCAAACCAGGTAACATCAGCGCTAGGCTAATGCTAGCTCTGGAGTCCATGGCAGGGCCTTGGAGTGTGGAGAAGCCCTGTTTCAGATTCTGGAGAGCCAAGAGCATATCTCGGCATTTAAGGTTTGTTGAGTAGCATCAAATCAAGCTTATTGAAGTTTGAGCTCCTGAACAATCCTGACTTTGGGCCTTGAAGAGAAGCAAAATAGTCCACAGCTAGGTTAGCCAGGTGTAGTTTTCAGTGGGGCAAGGGGAAATCTGGTGTGTTTGTCATGGTTGTTTGGACAGCAACAAGTGACGAACAACAACAGGGAGACAGTTGAGAGGAAGAAGATTTTCACTGTTTCTCAGGAGTCTCATTTTGGTCCGAAATATCCCTGTATCTCAGGGCATGAAGTGAAGGGTAATACATAATAGCAGCTCTGTAGCTCTCTACTTTCTATTTTCAGATAAACTTTGATAAGGTGCCAATGGAAATGCGCCTTCCATTCCAATGCATAATCAAGCGAGACTTTCTGTCGGCCATCCAAATTGAATTCAAGCAGTCAGCGCATCAAAGGAGCTTACGGGCTCAGTTATACTGGCTCCAGGTAGGTGCCTGGACTCTTAGGGAAGGCTAATCCTCTCCCCAGGGCTTCTTCAAGACGGTCACCCAAACGTCTGCCAGAGTCCCTGATCGCTGTATTGATCCAGGGCCAGCACCTAGAAAGTCACTTGGTGACGTTCCTGAAAGAGAAAGGACAATAAAAATGTTACCGCTGTGTTTTGTAAGAAACATTAACATCACAATTTTCTCCTCAGTGAATCCTCTAAGGTTTTCCTCTTCATCTGTTGCCTCGCGTCTACTCTCTTTCTAATTCATTGGCATTTTAGTTAAATAGATGCTGGCACATCCCACCCAAATAGGGCTACTTGTTTAAAAGTAACTGCTGGACCGGCAGATGGGTTAATACTCTCCATCTATCCCTGTTCTCCTCCCTTGAAGGTGGACAACCAACTCCCTGGCTCCATGTTCCCGGTAGTGTTTCACCCCGTGGTTCCTCCCAAATCCATCGCACTCGATTCAGGTGAGATGAATTTCAAGCACCAACTGACCAACAAACTCAGCGGTGTCCAACCTTGGCAGCTTTAAGACCTGTGGACTTCAACTCCCAGAATTCCTCATCCGACTCCAATTCTAGGAATTGAAGTCCACAGGTCTTAAAGCTGCCAAGGTTGGACATTCCTGAACTAACCAAACCAGGCAAAATAGGCATTCAATTCATTCTCTCTCTCTCTCTCTCTCTCTCTTACTTAGAACCGAAACCTTTCATTGATGTCAGCATCATAATTCGATTTAATGAGTACAGCCAAGTGATGCAGTTCAAGTAAGTAAATTCTATTCAGCCATGTCTGAAACAGGCATCGTCTCTGTCTGGTTCTCAGCTAAAACAACAGCACATTCTTCACATTCAGAGGAAAGCTAAGACCGAACCCCTATTTGTAGATTTTGGCCCAAGGTTCCAAGGTGACTTCCTCCACCGTTCTCTCTAGAACAAGGGTCTCCAACCTTGGCCGTTTTAAGACTTGTGGACTTCAAGTCCCAGAATTCCTCAGCCAGCAAAGCAATAAAGCTGGCTGAGGAATTCTGGGAATTGAAGTCCACAAGTCTTAAAGCGGCCAAGGTTGGAGACCTTTGCTCCAGAAGACATGGAGCCTGGTGGCAGCCATCAGGTTCTTGCAGATAAGATCTGGGGGGGGGGGGTGTCCCTGCTTTCCCCATTCCAGAGTCGCTCTCCTGCGGGTTTCCTGTCTCAATTCTGTTTTCCTCCTGCCAGGTATTTCATGGTTCTCGTCCAGGAGATGGCTGTGAAGCTGGATCAGGCGTTCCTGGCAGCTGTGATTGACCTCTTCACTCCAGCCACAGACCCAGAAGCTGAGAAGCAGAAGGTAGTCACAGCCTCTGCTTGGGGGGAGGGGGTGTTTAAAAACTGGGGGGAATAAAGAAGAAAAAAGGGGGAAAGCATCAGCATGGGAACCGGAAGGCTTGAAGACATTAACCAAAGAAGTTTCAGAAAACAAAGGTGAAAATGCGTAACGTTTGACACCTGTTCAAACTTCTGTTTTAACAGACGGGGTTGATACAGAAGGATATTGATGGCCTGAACACGGAGTTGCTGGAATCCTCCTTGACGGATGTATCCACTCTTAGTTTCTTCGAACACTTCCACATTTCTCCACTGAAGGTATCTTTTCGGAGAACAGCAGCTCCTCCCACACACACGCTGGTCCCCCCCAACACGAGGCAGTCACAGGACACTTAAAAGGGGCAAAGCATTTGCCAAATGCCTCAGATTTATGTGGGAGCACTGCGGTTTGCAGTTGGGCCCAAGTAAGTGCCCAGGCTTTAGCGCCAAAAGCACTTATTCCCTCCAGTGAGCACCGCCCGAGACCCCCCTCTGAGGAGGACACCAGAGCCCCTTCCCCATTTTCCTGTTTTACATCCGTACATGAGCCCAGCAGGGAGAAAATGGCTTTGTGGCGTTCTGGCTCTGCTTCCATATATGGTAAAGTTTAATTTCTTTCTCCATTAGCTAGCTAACTAGATGGAAGAAAATATCTCTTGGGTTAATTTGGAATAATTTGTGAAACCTGCCTTAAATTCTGGTTGTTGTTTTTTTACACTTTTGAGCCTCAAAGCCTTGTTTTAGAGGACCGCAATTCCCACAATTTGCTTTTCATTATCACGGCCCTAATAGATGTGGAAGGCATTATTTCTAGTTCTTACGGTTCCCTGCCCCCCACTATTTTAAAAGTGCCTTTTTTATCAGATGTATTTGCATTTAAATTTCCCAAGTTCTGTGCAGAAATGCTAAATTGAAAATTCAATAGATCGTTCCTTGCGGACTTCTTGGATTCCCTCCTCAATTTAATAAAACGCAAGCAGGATGGAGAGCCAGCTTTGAAATAAGGTTGAGGTTGAACTTTTTGAAAGGAAACCACATGAATGAATACGAATATGAGTATGAAACTTGCCACAAGTAAAAAAAAGCTGACAGAAATGGGTTAGCTGAAAACTCGATAGATTTTTTTTTTAAAGGGGTATTTAAATGAATCCGGCATCCAGCAAAGCTTGGTAACTAACCCTGGTTGTCTCCTTGTTGTGGCCGTTCAGTGGCTAAGTCGCATCCAGTTCTTCGTGGCCCATGCCACGCCAGGCCACTCGCTGCACTCCTCTGTTTCCCTAAACTCCCGTGCGTGGCGTCCATGACCCTACCTAACCCTCCCCTCCTCTTGCCTTCCACCAAGGGTCCTCCCCATGGAAGCCCCTCTTCTCAAAGTCTTTGAGTGGCAGGGCTTTCTTAAGCGCTGCTTTCTCTCTTGCCAGCTCCATCTGAGCCTTTCCTTGGGCTCTGGCAGCGACGCGTCCGAGTCTGGCCAGGGCGACATGATCGCCATCCACTCTGTCAATCTGCTCTTGAAGAGCATCGGAGCCACCCTGACCGATGTGGACGACCTTGTCTTCAAGTAAGGGGCTTCGGGCTTTGTCTCGGGCAGTTCCTGGGGGTGGAAGCCTCTCTGTTACTCAAATCCAGCGGGACGGTCAGGGGTCAGGGGTCAGGGGCTGTGCAGACATGGACCCCTGCATTCCCTGGGCTCTCTGCTGCTCCTCCCAGTGCAGATTTGGAGCAGCAAAAAAGTCCCATTGGATAAATAGGGATTAAAATATCCATATGCAGCAACAATATCCAAATTACACTCCCCTTCCAAGGCAGAAGGTACAAACGCCATTTAAGCCAGGTCCCAAACCACAAGAGGGATTAAATTTCATAATGTATCTATCCACAAAGCCGGGCGGTCATAGCTTTTCTCAAACGTAGCCGCCAAGATCTCAGGCAGGAGTTCAGGTCCCTGCAGCGGACTCTCTCTGCCTGGAAGGCCTGGGAAGGACAGGCAGGACTGTCCCAGAGGCACCCAGACCTGACCTGCCATAGACTAGGGTGAAGGTTTGCAGGGCTGATCGCTTCCTATTTCCTTGCCGTCCCATGGGCTGAGTCTTGGAACTGCCAACCCGGGCTTGCCAGCAGGGAAAGGACCGTCGCCCACCCAGATATCACACAGACTCCTGTCTAAATGTGATTTTGACCCCCACCCTCACCCCCCCATCTGCTTCCTGGGTGGCTTGTCAGCTCGGCTGGGTCTCAGGAGACAGCGGTGGTGGGTAAGATAAGCTTGCTCCACGAGGCCACCCTGTAGAGTAGTTTCTGCGAGATTCTTTCGGGGCAGAGGACAAGGGATTCCTGAGCGGTGGGTGACCCTTCCTCCTCCTGCTTTCAGGCTGGCTTGCTTCGAAATCAAGTATCGGTTTTACAAAAGGAAGGAATTGCTGTGGAGAGTCATCGGCCATTACAGAGGGCAAGTGAGTCATCCCTGTCCTTCGCCCCTCCCTCCCTCCCCCCCCCCCCCCCCCCCCCCCGCATAAATGCCAGTACAGCCTGGAGCTATGGTGGCTTCTCTCAACCTGGTTAAGTGCTGCCACTTTTGGCCTTTCGAGCATCTCCCCTCCTCGTACTCCCCTCTGCTTCCAGGATGGGCCTGCGCATCATTTCAAACACTCCCGTGTGTTTGTGTGTGTTTTTGTGTGTGTTCTTTTCTGTTTGCTTGTTTAAAGTTCCTGAAGCAGATGTACATCCTTGTCTTGGGGCTGGACGTCCTGGGCAACCCCTTCGGCTTAATCCGAGGCCTTTCGGAAGGCGTGGAGGCCCTTTTCTACGAGCCCTTCCAGGTACGGCGGCAGAGCATCGTGGAGGGAGGGTCGGCGGCAGCAAACCATGCAACCTGGTTGTCTGGGGAGCTGCCTTTCCACCCCACCAAATGCTCCTGCCCAAACACATTTTTAAGAGAGCCGTATTTCGGACAAACAAACTGAAGACGAATAAACCCTGGCAGAGCGGGATAGCCGTGGAATATCGCCCCCCCTTCGCGACTGCTGCTGCCAGTCGCGCGACAAGAGTCAGGATGTGGAGTCCACCCGAAGCCTGCCTTCCTCCTCTGGCTTTGCCATGGGTGCTCCAGCCACGGAGCCTGGGCTGGCAGCCATGGAGCTTTTAGTAGCTTATTCCAAGGGCTCCGCGGCCGCCTGAGCCGCCCACAGCCACGATCAACAAGAGCAGGGGGCCGGGTGCCCACCCAGCGCTTCGCTTTGCCCTCACAATCTGCTTCTCTGCAGGGGGCTGTCCAGGGACCCGAAGAGTTTGCCGAGGGGTTTATGATTGGCGTGAAGAGTCTCCTTGGCCACACAGTCGGTAGGTGGGGGGGGGGCTTCGGTGGGTGGAGAAGCTCCCTTGAGCTGCGTCCCTAAACTCCCCTTGGCTGGCAGGTGGCGCAGCAGGCGTGGTGTCCCGCATCACCGGCTCCGTGGGGAAAGGCCTGGCTGCCATCACCATGGACAAGGAGTTCCAGCAGAAGAGGCGGGAGGAGATGGGGCGCCAGCCGAAGGACTTTGGGGACAGCCTCGCCAAAGGCGGAAAGGGCTTCCTGAGGGTAGGCTGTTTTTTGGGGCACTCCGTGGAATTCTGGGTGCCCCCTCTCCTGTATTCAATTAACTTCCCGCCTCCAATCCGTGCTGTCTTGGTTGTGCTTGGGGTCTGTTTCATTCTCTCAGAGAGAGAGAGAGAGTGAGAGAGAGAAAAGGCAGCCTACCGAAACAACAGACATGGAACCATTAATTACATGCAGTAACGTTGTGTTTTGATATCATTTTCAAGCGTTAGGTGTTTCCTAGGCATTTTGGAGGCAGGACGTACCCTGCCACTCAATGTCCTTTGTGCCTGCGTGGGTGAGAGTGGGGAAGGAGCTGGGGGTCCCTGGGCAGCCCCCGCCTTCAGGGGGCCGAGAGCCTCCCCTTCAGGAGCAGAAGGTGTGATGCAGAATGCCATTAGGATTTTTGACATTACGGCACTGGCACCTTTTTCTATGGGCTGGAGTTTTCAAAGCATGTCAAAAACGTGAAGTTGGGTTGGAATTCCAAGGGCTTGTTTGGCTTCTTCTTCCCAGCCAGCCAGTGGCCCAGAACACCTCTTGGCACCAGAACCTGGCCCAGGTTGTAGCTGGTTCTTGAAAGGCTGGATCATCTTCTGCCACGCAGGGCTCTGGCGCACCTGCTCTCGGGGGTTTAGGCCGATTCTAGCCAAGTCAGCTGGATTCATGCTGAGGATTTCCTAGAATTGACACCCAACCTTCTCCTAGCTAGTATGACAAGTTCGTTTCCCAAATTACTTTTCTTCAGGAAAAGTGGATGATGATCTTGTTTTTCACAGACTGGGGTGTGCATCTTGGCAGGCTTTGTGGTCAGAATTTCTGCTTCTGATGGATTGCCTTCAGATGAAAAATTGAGTAGGCTGAACCTGTTTTGCCTTGAATTCAAAAATTTCCCCCAAGTGGAGGGCTGAGGTGAAATGAGTGGGAAACTTTGACATTCCAACCTGCAGCTCCGTCTCCTCCGCTCCCCCCTGCTTTCTTTTAGGGCGTTGTTGGCGGAGTAACTGGGATAGTCACAAAACCTGTGGAAGGTAAGAGAACCGGAGCCCAGCGGATTCTCACGGAATGAAATGAAATCGCTTTGAATTTAGTGGCGCTGCCTGCAGTCAGAAGATGCCACCCTGTTCTTCTCACCCTTGATCCTGAAAGGTGCCAAGAAGGAGGGCGTGGCTGGCTTCTTCAAAGGCATCGGGAAGGGACTGATGGGGGTGGTAGCCCGCCCAACCGGGGGCATCATTGACATGGCCAGCAGCACGTTTCAAGGGATCCAGAGGTGAGTCCAGCCGCCACCTGGGGGCTACTTCCCAGGCCTCCCTTTTCAGGAGAAGGCCGGGGCAGCCTTGCAAGTGAGACCTGGACCCAGGTGAGAAGGAGAGCCCCATGTCGTCTTCTTGGTCGTGTGGATTGGGCCTTTCGGTGCAGAGCAGCAGGCTGCCTTCTGCTAGCTGCTGCTCCCTGGAAGAGTTGCTGGAACGGGCTGTAGAAGCATCCGAGGGATCTTTCCAGAAGGCCCCTTCCCCCCTCCCCCACTAGAAAGGACCTCTCTCTTCATAGGGTGGCCGAGTCTACTGAAGAAGTTTCCAGCCTGCGGCCTCCTCGCCTCATTCGCGAAGACGGGATCATTCGGCCCTACGACCGAGGCGAGGCCGACGGTTGTGACTTGTTTGAGGTACAGCATTCAAACGTAGCTGCCTAGAGGTGCCTCTGGGTGGATGTGTGTGTGTGTGTGTGTGTCTCTCTCTCTATGCACGTGAAGGGGTAAGTGAGAGCGGCTCCTGTGGCTTTTGTGAACATGGACTGTGGGGAGCCCTGGCTGGAACGGTTCTTTTCCCCTCTCGTTGTGCGATCTTCGAATTGCATCCCACACCCGCTTTCTAACGTTTTTCTTCTTTCTCCCTTTCTCCTTCCATGCATGCCCAAATCCTGGCTGGACCAACGGAAACACCTCTTACGCTTCTCTTTAACCGTCTTGACTTGCCTTGGTTTGATTTAAACGTAAAAGGCTTAATTCCAGAGACGTTCACTGGTTGGGCGTTGTTTCCCTGAGCTTTTGCAGATTGTTAATACTAACTTTTGAGAGTCTCCATTTCGAAATATTTCTTAATACTAAGAGTAGTGAGCTGCTAGGGAGCTGGAGAGCGAAGTAGGAAAGGAGGCCAGGAGAGAATGGGTTCCCCTCCTTCCTGAAGGGTTTGTAACTGAGGCCAAAGACATTTTTGTGGGGGTCATTGCGGAGCATCATCTTAGGATATGCAAAGTCTCTGGCTGAAGGTCTTGTAATAAAACCGCTGCACGGCCTGAGCTTCTCGTTCCACACAGGCTTCCCCAGGCAGGTGGCAAAATGGGCCCTGTGAGGCCAATTCCGCTTTTGGCCTCCTTGTGTGCAAGGTCACCATAGAAGCTCAAAAAAGGCAGCGCAGATGCCATGATGTTCTGAGCCACAGTTTGTCCTTTCGCCATCAATATGGATGGGAGCAGGCAGCTGTCTTACTGTGGGTGGACATTTTGGGGCCTTCCTGGGGACCCTAAACCTGTGTGACTTGTAGTAGTTTCACAATCCATCTTCCATCCAAATCTGACTGGAACATTGACTAGAAGGTTTGGAAGGGGGTCTGACCATTTCCAACTCCATTAAACAGCCAGAAGTCCCTTGGTGGACAGGGGCTCCCCTAAGGGTCCTTCCAGGTCAGTCCGTTGATTCTCTTCAAACAGTAACACCTGTGCCTTGAGGCTGAAAAGGAAGGACATATTGGTCAATTCACGTATTTATTTTGACGTTTTTAGAAATGTATATATTTCCTTTCAATGCACAGTTGTGCTACATTGATTTAAAGGTGACAAACTATGTTGGGAGAGGTTTTGGGGGATAATGAAACAATGGAGGCGCATCTTCCCCCCAAATACGTGCTAAATCCGGTTCCTACTGAGAGCGAGGGTCACCACTCTTCGGGGCAGCCCCAGCTGTGCACACAGAGGGAGAACAATTCCCCCGCCACTCCGTCCCTCTTGTGTGGGGTTGCTTTCCCTCTGGTATCTTTCTCAGCAATGCTTTTCTCCCCCTCCCTCAAGGAAAGCGAGTTCTTGGTAATATGTCCCACTTTATATGGGTGTTCGGTTTGTAATGTGGCAGAAAATGTGTACATAATGCTATGAACTGGTGAATTAAAAATTTGTTTTTCGTACCTAAACTTGTGAGAACCTTTTTTTTTTTTAGAAGGTGGGTGACAGTCGTGTCCGCTGCCTGCACTTTCCCTGAGAATTGGGCCCCTGTTTCTGCAGCTGCCTCTCAGCTAGAGAGCTCCAACTCCTGTTTTCCCCAGCCAAGATAGCCAGGGAGGAAGGGCTCATGGCCCCAAACATCTGGAAGGGAACTTCATTGCCACTGCCAGCTGCAGAGGGAAGGGCGGCCCAATTGGACTTTCCTCTCCTGTGGTCCTCCGAGTGCCACCTTTGAACTTCACGGGAGGTTTTGGGTCTCCACGTGGCTGTCCCCTTCCCGCTGTCCTGCCCTGATCTTGCTGCTGGCTCAGGACTGGAGGCCTCCAGAGTGCCTCCGTGGAGGCTCCCCTTCCCTCTGTCCCTGCTGCCCCTCTGATTGGGCTCCGTTAGCAGCACCTCCGGGAGGGAGGTCAGTCCAGGAGAAGCCAGCAGCTCTGATCTAATGCGAAGCACTTTGACTTCCTCTCCAGAACTCCCACATCAAGAAGCTGGAGGCGGAGAGTTTCCAGCACTACTGTCCTGTCCCAGGAAGGGGAAAGGCCTACATTGTGGTCACCAGCAGGTATGGCCAGGCCAGCAAATGGAAGGAGTTTCTCCCCCCCCCCTGGAATTTAACAATCTAGGGAGCCTAATTCTTACAAGATGCTGCCCCAATGCATTCTCTCCCCATTGCCTAATTGAAGGAGATGGCAGATGCAAACAGTTGAGTCGGCTGAGTCGGCCTCAATGGAAGCTTTTGCTGATAGTAGTGGAAGTGGGATTGTGAATTCCTTGTAAAGTGGGATTGTGCTGTGCAGTTAAGCCGAGCCTCTCCACAAGTAGAATTGGGGCTTTCTGGGTGGGGGGGTGGGGGGTGGGGAGTGGGGCAGCGTTTCTACTTTTATTCTTTAGTAGAACAGAAATGGTTTCATTCAAGTTAAAGGGCCCCATTGGTCTCAGCCCCATTGTGGATTGTCTCTTCGGAAAGGGACGTCCTAAAACGCCTCTCGGTCACTCTAGGAGGGTCATCCTAATGAAAGAAGTTGAGATCCTAGGTCACATGACCACCGACTGGGATTACTTATATGAAGATTTTACACAACGGCCCCGGACAGAGGAGAACCTGCTGCAACTCTTTGTTAAGGTAAGAGAGTCTAATCTCAGCATAATAAGTTTGACCAGTGCATAAAACAGCCCTTAACAGCCCGGGACTCTTATTAAATCGGCCAACAAGCTTGCTAGGGCAACACGAACCCAGAACCAAAAGCTCTTACTGTGTGGGAAGGGTATACTTTAATTTCTCCTTGCGGTGTAGATTTTGTTAGTTGCTGCACCTCCTTTTGTGAATAAGTAATAATTTTACTCCTAGAAATAATAAGGCAAGGAGTTCAAAGAGAGACCAAAGTCCACCCTGTTCTCTCATCTTTATCACTGGAAGGCATTGCTGGAAAAACATGGTCCTTTAGGCCCTAATAAACATCTTCAAACTATTGGGAGACCCTCGGGGCAAAAACAACAGAGGTGTTCCCAGGTGAAATCAGGCCAATGCAGAAATACCGTCTGGTTCATTTTCTGATATGTAGTTGAATATTTGGAGTGTTTTGTGCCATTTCTAACAGGACAAAGGGATACTGCCATTCCCCAAAAAGGAGAGTTTGGGACAAGAATTAATAAAGAAAATCCGACTGCAGGACGCGGCTGCCGCAAAGGTACTTCACAACTTTTCCGAGCCCCGTTTGGTCTGCAGCCTTTCTAGGGCCATTCCCAGGGGAATCGCTTTTTCTACCCTCCAGACTGAAGATTAGTCCTGGTTTAATTAGAATAGGGGGAGAAAAATGCCCCTTTTGGCGCCGGAGGGGTGAGCCTTGCCTCCCTGGGCCACTCTCTTGGTCACCTCTGACAGCTTCTTAGCCACCATGGATCATGAGCATCGCGCCTCAAGAGGTAGACAGGCAGAGGCATTTCCTCAAATCTCTGGTCGTCCTCGAGTTACAACCAAAATGGATCCTGCCCATCACGGTTGTAACTGGTGATGGTCATAAAATGGGCCACAGGGACATTTTTGCAGAAAACCAGGCGTAAATGCCAGCTTTCAGCCAAACTGACCTAGGGCGTGGACACGTGGCTGAGTCACTGCTGAGGCCGTAAACGTGGCCCGGTTGCCGAGCGCCCGGTGTGTGGGTCTTGTGACCCCAGGGGGAGGTGAGCCCCAGAACTTGGAATGGGAATTGCAGATACTCCCCAGGTGGGTCTGTTGGTGCTTTGAACTGTCGCCAAGGCCTGCGATTAGCCCTTCCTGGGCCGCCCCCATGACCACCCCGGTTGTGCCAACTCTTGGCTGCAGGTGGCCGTGGGCAGCACAGAGCCGCATGTCCCCATCTTGGCAGGGAAAGCCCCCCCCCTTTTTTCAGGGCAGGGTTCTAACCGCTCCGTTGTGCCACTTTGCAGAGAATGTGCCAAGCCATCGATGTGGCTGGAGCCAGCTGGCACCAGCATACCCTGGTCAAGCAAGCCTCCCTGAAAAGAAGCACTTCCAGGACGTGACCGGGACACGGAGGGGGGGGACTCTGCTCAGCCCCTCCTCCCTCAGGAAATGCCCTCCCCTGGGGGAACAATCAGGGCGGGGCCTCCGCTTCTCTCTCTCTCTCTCTCTCTCGATTTCAGCCGGCGGTGGGCTTTTAGAAACCTTGTCAGTCAAGACCCCAAAGAAGAAGCCCCCTGTCTAATGAATCCAATCACAATCCATTTCGGCTCCCTTGGACAGTATATCCTGGAAAATATCTAGGCTTAAAAGAAGGAACCGACTCCGGGTCCCGGCCCATTGCGTCTCGCATCACCAAGCACAGAGGTTGAAAGCCCACCGCCCTCTATTCCGACCGATCTCTCCTCCAGTGAATTTTAGGTTGGGGTTGAGGGACACCAGGTGCTCTTCAGGGATCAGGCCCTGGGTGGCTCAACCCCTCTGGACTCTTCCTGCCAAAGTCCTCTTTGGAGGCATTTCTGCTCAACATTTAGTATTTCCGAGGCCCAATTATTGGTTTGGGGGGGATGCCCTCTTTTTGCACACTTGTTTTAGGTAGCAACATGCTAGTATTAAAATTAACTGGTTAAGGATATTATTAGCTACATTTATAGTGTCAGCACATCCAATTTATACCCCAGACCAATCCTTCAGTGCCAAAGACTTTGCAATGAAGAAGATACAGAACCAGCAGTTACAGTCAGATTACGGTAAAGTCCCTGCCTCAAGCAAAAACACAATAGCACAAACTGTTCTTTACAAAATAGCAGGTTCAATACCTAAATAATATCAGGCTCTAATTTAGAACCATAAATGAGGCAGAAACTACTAAGGTTAGGTCAGAGTTAGCAGGGAGACATCTTCAAACTTACCTAAGTCACTCAGGGAGTTTTACGGTTGGTCACATGATGATCTACTATTTGCTGTGTTCACTTTTGTTACGTATATTATATCCTGCCAAATAAAAATATTTTATATGCAACTCTTTCTGTGATACCATCGAAGAACCTTAATTGTGCTGCACGGTTGACTCCACAATCAAACCCTTGGAAATCGGTTTGGATTGTTTTCCACAAGAGGGTAGCATTTCCTTGTTTTTACAGCTGATACTTAAGCCTTTCTGCTCTATGCTAAGAACAAGTTGCACAAAGCCACAAGGCCTGTGTGTAGTAGTTACAAAACTTCACTTCTTGTGATTGCACATGGATGTACCTGTGTCTGGGACTGGTCTAAAGATGGGAAGGCCTGAGAAAAAACAAGAAAAATTGGGGGGAAAACACCCCCCCCCCATTTTCCAAACAGCTTTGGAAAAAGAAAAAAACCCCTTGTTTTTCCTCGGATTTTTCCTGTTTTTTTTCCCCAGGCTTTCTCCAGAAGAGCAGTTGATATCTTTAGAAAATATGGCACACTTAGCACCGATAGGTCAGAATTGTTTGGTTTTATTCTCGGACTTTTGTTTACAAATTTAAAAGCTGAAAAATAATGCATGGTGCATTATTGAATCAAACTTAGAAGCTGTACAAAAATTTTGAAGAAAGGAAAGAAGGAATGGAAAAGTCATTGGGGCAATGGAGATAGATTTCACTTTTATAAAATAAAACTCATCTATTGAAACTGATCAGGGATAAAATGATAGAATTTGTAAACTTGGCAAGAGAATGAAAAGTAAATAAATCCTGACTTGTAGCTCACTTTAGAAATAATTAAAGAGGGATGGGCACATAATAGCTATTAGCCATGCTGGTGGGCTAAATTGCACCGTCTGAATGGCAGCTGTTCTCCACAGTTAAAGGAAGGGAGAGTTCCCGGGGGCGCCTGCTGAAAGGCTGGCATGGATAAAGTTGGAGGCACTGGCTGCTGTTTGAGGAACAGGTTCCTTGAATCCCCATCTCCACAGCTGTCCTCACCCAGAAGGCTGGAGAAACCGGGTGGCCCCATTTGAGACACCTGAGCAGTTGTACATTTGGCCCTGGACAAGGAGACCCTGCGCAGTTTGCAAGCGGCATTGGGATGCTTGGTGTGACTGCACTAATCTCTGAGCCACTCTTCCTTCATGGAAAATCTTCTTGAAGACCTCTTCACATCTAAAATGTTCATAAATATTCAGAGGAAGTGGCGTGAGACCACGGGGTCTTGAAAAACTAGTCTGAATGCTGGTGCAGCAGCCTGGAGACCTTCCATGCATTTTCATCAGGTGCAGAAATAGATTTTTACTTAATATGAAATGCAAAGTACCAGAAAACCACTTAGGCAGTATTTGGTATGTTTGCATTGCCATGCAGCCTGAGCTCCATGCCAGGGGAAAGGGGCAAAAGGAAGCTGAGGACAATTACCTGGGTCAGTCTGTTAAGAGAGAAGCAACCTCTCATTGGATACAGCCCCAACAGGCTTCTTCAGTAATTACCGTATTAGTCTTTGAACTGCCCCAAGAGGCTCCAGCACCCGGGGTGTTTTCTTCAGTGGGGGAGACGTGGGAAACGGGTCAGGCAGCTGAATATTCATAATGCCCACTCTTCTTAAGAAGAAGGTATGCCTTTCCAAGGTGTACAGGTAGAGACCGTAATTAGTTGCCTAATTTATTATGCATGCTTTTTGGCATCCAGGAGGTGAGTTGGATCCTCATGGTGGAGTCTTCCAGGTCGCTGCTGTTTTGACTGAATAAAAGGATGGTGGTGATACAGACAGGAGGGAATTTCATAACTAAAGTTGTGCTGGTTGTAGTCACATGCCTGCATTTTCACAAGAGTTCTGGACTGGAAATACATTTTAAAAAGCTTTTGGCCCCGTCACTGTTTTAAAACCAGGAATAGAAATCGTTTTGTAAGTTCAACGTCAAGATTTTTTACATCCTTTTCTGAAGAAATTTATGAACAATAATTAATAACATTACATTTATACCTGCATTTTGTCATGCCTCCCACCAATCAATTCCTAGCATAATTTCTTCAGAGGTTCCCTATAAACCTCCCAGACAGAAATAATTTGAGGGAATAAAAGCCAGGCAGGGGAAAGACAGAATTTGGATCTGTCTGTGTGTCTGTCTGTGTATGTAATGCCAAGGGCTGCATTAAATTAAAAATGCATTTTTAAAAACGTCTTGTTACCACGATGGGAACGAAATGCTGGATTAAATAGATTTTGGTCTGTTGCAACAAAGCCCTTGTGTTCTTAAATCACTTGGCCTGCAGTGTCCAGCACAGAAATTTGGACCCAGATTGTAATCCAAGTTGTGATGCGTACATTTTAGCATGTAGTACCTACTTGGAAATATTTCTGATTTGCTCCAGAAACAACATCCTTCCAGGTGGCCGGATCATGGGAAGTGGAAACCTGTTTAATAGTCATTTCATTGCTTGTTTTCCATATCGGTTGCTTCTGAAAACTTTCTGTCACCGCTGTTTTTCTTCTCCCAATTTCACCCTTCCATCTCTTGGTACTTTGATTCATCCTGCCCATTAGGTATGACAGAATTTTAAAAAGGGAGAATTACACTTCTCTTCAGTTTTGGACTCTGGGGAAAACAATATTCTTCTGTCACTTGATAAACTAGCCCCCAAATGGTTCAGGTGAGGCAAGGCTGCAAGGTGAGGCTCTCTGTAATTAAAAGCCCAAAGTCTTGGGGCCGTCTCCCCTCTGCAAGGCAGCCCAGCCAAGACCTCCGTAATTGCAAGGAGAAAGAAGGGTGCCTGGCTGCCTAGCCCTGCCTTGGTCTGCTGGAAGACCCAGGTTTTAATGATGGCCTCCTATAGTGGCCTTTCCACCTGTGACACCTTGATATCCATCTTAATTTGGGGATTCTTCTCAATGAGACAGTGATGAAAGATCACCTCTCTGGTGCCAGCGAGTGATCAATGGCAGCTGGCGCTCGGTGCCATTGTTTACTGCACCAACTGGAGGCTCGGGGCAGATCCGGGAGCGCAGGAACCTCCTGTGGGCCCTACGTGGCTTTGATCTCCTCCTGCCTCCAAGGCAACACATTTTTATTAGTCCCTTTTGGTCCCCCCAAAAAGATCAATCATGTTCCCAGAATGCAGATGGCAGATGCTTGTCCCTGCAGTTCGAGACAATTGGGCTGGAGCGGTTGTGATGGGAAAGGAGGAGTTGGACTCCTAATTTTTATGTATTTATTTATGGATCCTTCTTTTCCTTTGTTTTGTGGGCCAAACCTCGAAATCCGCCCGGGTCCTTCGGCAATTAAGTCCTGCCTTCCCAGAGACCCCTTCCATGACCATCGAAGCAGATGGTGCTTTTCCTGGGCCAGTTTGCGAGCGGAAAGGCTGGGATCCAGGTTTCCTCTCTCTTTCGGTCTTCTCCAGCACCATTTGGTCCTTTTCTTTTCTTTTCTTTTCTTTTCTTTTCTTTTCTTTTCTTTTCTTTTCTTTTCTTTTCTTTTCTTTTCTTTTCTTTTCTTTTCTTTTCTTTTCTGACACTTCCTGTTCTGAGCATGGGTGGCTTTGTGTAAAAGTAAATCATTTGCAAGCTGTAATTTTTCAAATGTGTCAAACGAAATTCCGGGCAAGTCTCTTTTCTTTTGTTGAAAAGGCAATAGGTGGAGAGTCATATTTAGCTAAAAGTCCCTCTTTGGTTGAAAAGGGCCGTTTTAACTTCACCAAACTTGCTATTAATACGTTGCATCTGCCCTAATGTTTGGCCTGCCAGCCTTTTTCTTAACTTTGCAATGTTGGAAGTGACTTCTGAGCCATGTTGTATCCTTGCCTGCTGGCACCGCAAGTAAATCTTTCTAGTTTGGGATTTTGTGCAGCTGTCGGGAGAGGGGAATGTCCTCTGAGCTGAAGGAACAGTTCAGTTAAGCTTCTTATGTGAATTTCTTCCCTAGAAGAAAGGCTCCTTTCTGGGTACTTATTTTTAAATTTCTCCTCCATACAGAGAATTGCCTGGGAAATGTGATGGGTTGGCAGTTTCAGGGCTGCGAGCTGTCCATTAATCCAGAGAAGAGAGCTGAATAAACTGCAGATCCCCTTTGAAGTCGGTTGTCTCCCCCAGACCTGGGGGTTCGGCTGGAAACAGGGCCTCCTTCCAGGGTGAGCAAACGGAGGTCTCCAGCCTTTGCTGGTGGAGAGTAGAAGGTGGAGGGATCAGCGCTTGAGCTAAAGGGGAGCGCTGGGCTTTTTCTGGAATTTACCTTTCAATGGTTTGCCCTTTAGAAGGCCTGACCCATGGCAGCCTTTAGGGATATCTTGACTAGCCCTCTTTTTTTACAGTAATTTCTCAACAAAGGGCACAGAATTCAGCATGGAAAGCAAAACCTTCATATCCTCTAAAGTTCTGAGACAAAAAACTCCTTTGCCTGTTTAAACAAAGAAAATATTTTTTTTGGGAGGGGGGACTTAAGATAATGGGACAACTGCTTAAAAGATTGGTAAATAACCTTAAAATGGAATCTGGTGAGTAAACAGTACGTGATCTTTAAGCAAAGCGTCCTACTTCAAAATATGCTGCAAAAGGTTTTCCCCTCAACAGCTGCATCAGCACTTCCGAGCACCCCTGGCTTTGCCTTCAGCTAGAGATTATTCACTTACTGACATTTATCCTACAAGTGATTCAAACCTGTCATCAATCCAAAGTTGCTCCCAAACTGTGAAGTTAGCAAAGGAAACTGAGCTTTGTGGGTGAGATGAAAATGGGGGCCGCTCAGCCATGGCGGAGAAAATCAGGTTCCAATCCCCTCGGAAAGGGCCTCATAGTCCCAGACTTCATTCCGTGCTTCAAATGAAGTTGGGTCCTTGGAAGAACACGGACCGTGGGGCGTCCGCTGGCAATGGACAGTGGGTCAGAAGAGGAGCTGCTGGAAGGCCCCAAAGTCAGTGACTCTCTTGGGCTTCCTAATCATGGCACCTTGGAGACGTGTCAGCTTCAACTCCCAGAAAATGGAAAAGTTGAGCTCCAGGGCTGTGGTGACGGAGAACCCAGTGCCCCAAGACTGATGGAAATATTAGGGGCTGGGGCTGCACCAAGCAGGGCTGCAATTCTACCACAGGGGTGACTTTTCCAGACCAACTAGCTAAAAGCCCGTATGCAAAGAAGCAGCTTAATGATTCTGTAGGGCATTCTACTCAAGGCCCACCTAAGAACAGTTAAAGCCCCTTTGCAGTGACGGAGTGTGCAGAGGCCTTTGGCACCAGCTCCAGCTATCTGGGGCAACACCAAAGTTTTGCTGGGTTGGAGTGGAACCGCCTGGACCCACAAATGGCAGGAAATGAATGTTGTGAATGATCGTGGAATTACAAGTCAGTCAGGAGATCGTCATTAGCTCTCATTAGCTGATGGTCAGTAGTCTTTCATCAGCAAAGACTGGCCCTGAGAAACCCTTCCTAGGATGGTCATGTGTGATTGTCACACATTTTTGAACAGGAACAGGGACCAGGTGATTTCTGCTTCAACTTGGTTTCACCTTCATCCTTTGCTCAGGCGTTGCTTGCCCTTGTGGAAGCTACTCTACCATGGCTGGAAGGGACAAAGTCCTCTGGTCGGCAGATGGCCTTGTGGTTGCTCTTTCCAACCTGCCTCAACTGACCATCTCGTCCCAGTAGGATCAGCTGTTCCACTCACTTTGGGGCCGCAACACCTGATTGCTTCTTCTTCTTTTTTCTTGTGGCCAGACATAAACCCTTGTTTTTCTGAGTGAGCCTGTGGTTTCATCCACCTGTGCTTGCCTCGAGCGACGTATAATCTCATGCCAGGTTTCCTTCACTTTAGGTAGCTATAATTGCATCAGGGTTTGCAACCTGTTGACAGAGGAGCTGAACAGGTGTTTCTTAGGTGTCTCAGGACTGTTCCTCTGTGTGAAGAGAGGAAGCCAACATCTATCTCTACAGACCTTTCTAAACCACAAAAGCTGGAAGGAGTTGTCAAAACAGATCTTTGTTTCACACATAAGGGGAGGCGAAACTGCAAAGAAGCACCCGATCGATTAGAATGTTCCTACTGCCGCTTGCTGTTAAAAATAACCATTTATGGGTGATGTTAGGTTGGCTGTACCTGTATTAGGCACTGAACAGCCCCAGTCACAGCTGTGAACATCAGGAAGTAATGAAGGATAGTTCTTCAGGGGTATATCCTCTCTGGTGTCATGCCAAAAAGCCAGTTCGGCCTTGTTGCTTTTAATAAACCTCCGAAGAAATCTTTCTGTTCTAGAAAAATAGAGTGTTTGGATTCAAGCTTTATCCCTCTGTTAGGAAAAGTCGTTGCACTGCTCTCCCTCCAGAATAGCTGTACCAAAGGAGACCAAAAAAGGGGGGGAAGAAACACTTTTTGGGGAACCAGCTTGCAAGAAGGAAACTCAGGGAAGTCAAAAAGGAAACACTCTTGTTTAGGTGAAAACATTTTTCTGTGCTGACCAGCCCTTCCTTCCGCTTCCCCTTTTGTCAGATTTTCAGACAAGCGAACAATGAGGGGTCCTTAGTGATCTCTGGGCTTGGCTGTTTCCTTGCAGACGTTTTCCTGCCAATGAAGGGTAAAGTCCCTTTTAATTTACCCCCATCGGAGTAACCCCGTGTAGCTGTGCTGTGCCCCGAAGGAGGGTGTTGTGAATTAATAAAAGTGCTTGAATAAAGATTATTAAGACCTTGAAGTAAAGTGCAGGGTTCTGGCCTTGCACTTCTGATTGGCCGATAATAGCGACATCGAATTGGTCCGTTCAGGAGAATCTGATTGGCTATTAACGAGCCTCTCCCATTGGTTAACGGAGCTAGCGCTCCCTGTGTTTTCATTGGTTAAATACTCAAGAGCTTGCCTATATAAAGGGGGCCGTTGTGGCCATAGAGCTGAGCTGTTACACCATGTTAATAAAGAGTTTTGAAGTTCACTGTTCACTGGCTCGTCTCCTTCTTAGCGCCCATGCGCAGAACTTAACAGAGGGGAAGTGCTCATTTGGGTTTCCAGACCAACAAAGGCCAAGGGAGTGTTAACAGAATAACAGAGTGGGAAGGAACCTTGGAGGTCTTCTAGTCCACCCCACTGCTCAAGCAGGACAGCCTCCATCACTTCAGACAAGCAGCTGTCCAGTCTCTTCTTCCAAGACTCCAGTGGTGGAGCATCTGTAACTTCTGGAGGCAAGCCGTTCCCCTGATGAATTGTTCTCAGAAAATTTCTCCTTGGTTCTCTCCTTTTGTTTCCATCCATTGCTTCTCCTCCTCCTGCAGGGGCTTTGGGGAACAGTTTGACCCTTTCTTCCCTGGGTCAGCCCTATTGGAACCCTGCTATCTTGCCACCCCTGGGATGCCAGAGGGCAGAGTGACCCAGGGGTGAGCAGGCGGGGCCCTGCTTGCCCTGGACTCTGGCCCACAAGAAATGCCCTGCCAAGCACACTGGGTGCCGAGAGTGATTTCCCAGCGCCTGATCTGGATGGCTGAGCTTCCCAATTTCTGGAGCCCTTGAGCTGAGGGTGGCAAGCAGTGAAAAGGTCCTCAGCAAAGCAGGCAGGAGGCTCCAGAGCAAAATGATAAAGCTGAGTAATTCCATTAAGAACAGTTGTATTTACTGTGGAGCCACAGATGGTGCCGTTTAGCTTATGGCCAATTTGTTAAATTAAAAGGAATATAAAGAAAGGCAGGAAGGTATTCCAAGCGAGAGGTGGTTAAAAATTTAAACGGGGACCAGAAGAATGATCATTCCTCCAAATTTGGTGAGGAGGAGTCTGCACGATTGGAGGGGTATTTACACTGGAGCCCTTGGAGGTGCCCAGCCTCTTTTGGATCCAGGAGGGAATCACCACGTCTTGTCTGTCTGTCTGTCTGTTTTTAAAAAGGGCAAATCCTGCAGACTGTTCCGCTCTGCTGTGCTGCTTTAGTCATTTGGCCTTGGATGACTAGCAGGAAGAAACCAATTAGATCTAAATGTTGTTTTCCAGATGTTTTTGTTGTCGCGTCGGCATTACGTTTCTATTTCAGCCTGTGTTTTTTTAGCCTGGAAGCTCTTGGCCAACTCCCAGATCAGACAATATGGTTTTATCATCTTTAACAATGATGCAGCTCAAGCAATCATCAAATCACAGTTCCATGTCCTGTAACTGCTGCTGTAGGACATTTGGGGATGACAATAAATTATGCTGTGCATTGTCGGACTTCTTCTAAGGAAAGAGCTCTGGGATTTCACTGGAGGGCTTTGAAAAGCTGGATGAACTGAAGGGTTTCCTCTGGAGCTGAAGGAAGCTGGTCCAGATAAGGTCCAGCCCGAAAGCTCCAAAGCTGCTACACGGGGAAGATGAAGAACCTGCTCACTTTTCCCAAGGCAGGAGGCCAATATTTCAATGAGTAGAAGTTGCTTCTGCTTAAAACGTGCAGTGCAATTCAAGGTCACCCTGAAAACATCTTAGTAAACGCTCATACAATTCCTTTTCTGCTCTTTTCTGCTACCAACTCTAGTGTCTCACGCAGCACAAAAACACTTTCAGTCACCTGAACTCTTGTAAAAACTTGTGTTGACCAAGATGACTTTGCCCCTAGAAGACCCTTCCACGATGGATCCCTTTCACAGGTTTCCAACCTAGCCCCTAAATATTAATTCTAATTCTTCTTTTCCTTTGGCAAGAAGATTCCACCCACCCACCCTCACAGTTTGATCTTTATAACAATCTTGGGAGGTAGATTGGGGTTAAAAGGGGGCGATTTAAGATCTTTCTTTCTTTCCCCAAGTCAAGTTCTGTTCAGCCAAATGCAGGCAAAAATGTCTCTTCAATATTTTTCTCACAGCCAACACTGATAAGTCTGTTTGTAGATCTCCAGGGAAGGAATTCCAATGATATATATCAAAGAGAATATATAAATACTGATTTAAGACTTAAATTATTATTAGAATTCTCTGGCAGTTCATATGCTTCCTTCCAGAAATTTATTTCTTCTATTTAAGAGAGAGGAACCACCGCTTAAAAAACGTATTATAGAGGAGGGTTTTTTGTTTCAACATGAATGTAGCTCCCATCTAAGCCATTCTTCCTACTGTTGTATTCCATGCATATAATATGAAAATGGAGGATTTATTTATATTTTGGTTTTAACCGCAAAAGGGAGAAAGGCTGGTGTTAGATTCAGTGGCGTGGGTAGAAAGACAATGGAGGGGGAAACTCCTTTAGGCCATAATATGTAGTTAATATTTCAAATTAATTCAGTTGATTATGCATCAACCAATAGGTCAAACTCAGCTTTAGGTGCCATAATTTATGGTGCAGCATTTTGCCTGAAGCAATATGAAAGCCCTGAAGCAACATGCTGAACTATTAAGCCAACACAATACAGAAAACTCCCTGGAAATGGAAGGTCAGTTTCCTGCCATTTCTTCCAAGTCCAAGAACCAACTGGGTAGATGTCCTTCCCTTGGATTAGCAGTAAATGAGGCTACCTGTGAAGGGTTGAAATGGTGGAGTCTCACCTCTTGCGATGGGTGGAAGAGATGACAAAACAGGGAAGAGTTGATCTCCTGAGGCTGGAGAAGCAACTGAGGACCATAGAGAGATGGATTTCTCGTTGCATGGAGGACCAATTCCTCCAGGACTACTCGAGACTCCATATTACCTCCAAGGGCTCTTGTAGCATCAGAACAAGAGTAGGAGAGAGAGCTTCGCTTCCATTTCCTATTTCTGAGTACCTTCCCTGAAGGGATCTGCAAGCCAGCATGAAAAGCAAAATGCTGGCCTGAGATGCTCTGCAACCTATCCTGCAGAACGCTTCTTACGTCCTCGTGTGCTTAAAGCAGGGCAAAAGAGACTGCTCAATGCATGGAAGGAAAGCCTGTCTAGGACTATCAGTCTTGAAGACTCCCTGTTACACTTGAGTGAGGAGTAGCAGCACGTCAAATATCACTTGCAGGAGAAGAGCAGGAGGAGACCAAGTGGTCCCTCCCCAGAAGATAAGCCCCCCAGATCCATCCATCTGCCACGTGATTCAATGGAAGGTCAGGCCAAGGTGGGCCTTGGTGTGATCCCACTGATCTTCTCGTACATTCTTGTGAATGTAATGAAGATGCTCTCTTTATTGTTTTAGCTATTATAATACATGATTGTGAAATTATTTGAGAATTTTGAAGCATAATAAATACATCGGCGTTAATAATAATAGAAAAAAATTGTATCCGTTACAGCAGCAGGGAAGGCTTTGAAACCTAACTTTGTATATGATTTGTGCAGAGAATGGAGATGCGTCTTTTTCATGTGCTTCTTGAAAACGCTGTGTCTTCCCTGGTGGTATAATTCACTCTGTAATTGTGGGTCCTCCTCCCCTTTTCCTGTTACAAAACAGGAATACTTTATTGAAGAAATAATTCACTCCAGATTATCCTGCCTGCTGTACTAAAAATTTCAGTCCTTGTGATGTCAAATAACATCTAATCGCTGGCAAGAGTCTGTGATTTAGATGAGAATCCGGAGGCCTCTTGGGCTGTTAGTGCGTTACATATGTTATTAAGAAATAATAGGGGCAAATTCCAAAGACAGGACAGCCGACGTAACAAGGGGACATTGATTGTCAGGGAGAAAGAAATTACATTTTCCCCTCTTTTAGCTGCACAGCAGGTTCTCAGACCTGCCAGGCAAGGCTTCTGCACAAATTTAGGTGCGCAGGCCTGACAGATCTTCACATCTGGAAAACTAGATAATAACAACAATTCAATTCAAGTAGAAGGAATGAAAATTACATTTTCAGTCTTGATGCCAGATAGAAGCTTTAGTTGTTGAGACAGAATTTTAAGTTTACATGAATTGACGATTTGAAAAGCAAAGGGGAAAGGCATTGGATGGATGACTGGATGGCTGGATGGCTGGATGGGTGGGTGGGTGGGTGGATGGAAACAGTAGGAAAACTCTTACATAAGTGATAGACGCAGGTCTTCAATTAGGTTTTGAGGCTTGTGAGGCCATTGACAGTTGCCACAAAAGCTGGTCTTGGAGAAAGATGCTGAACTAGCGCACTTGATGCAAATTGTAAGTTCGACTTGGTGTGTTTTCTCTAAAGTTAGTTTCTTTGGAAGTTACTCTCAGGAAAATGTGTTTTGGTTTGCAGCTTCCACTGATTTTGTTTGGTCTGGCCAGGTGTGTTTTAATGAAGATGCTGATGCATCGAAGGTGCATAAAATGCCACCAGAAAAGAAGTGACCCACTTTTTTGATCGATGACTCGGTCTAGTTTATTTTTCTCCTTACTTCACACACTTAAAAAAAGAGAGGAGCGATGGGGCTGTTGGAAGACAATAGCTTTGCCTTAACACATATTGAGAGCTTCTCTTTCAACGGCTACAGGCAGGGCTAAAAGAGGCAGGGAGAAACCCTTGGCTGTCCAGGTGTCTCTCAACTCTCAAGTCCTGATCAATGGGATCAATGGGTCTAGGATTTTGGGGGCTATAACATCCCTGAACCCTCTTGTACACAAGGGGGAGGGCATTAAATCTGACAAAACTGAACACAATCCAGGGAGGCAACAAAGACTTTTGTGACATCTTGAAGCCTACTGTGGTACAAGTTTCCATCCTAAATTTGGCTTGAAGGTCCATGATCAATTCGGGGGATGGGGTGGGGGGTTGTCTTTAGCAGAGGGAAAGAGATTCTAGATGGTTCAGAGGCAGCTGATGCTCTTTAATCTTCTCTTAGTTCTGCATCATTGACCATATCAGTTCTTGGGAAGCCGATGAAGATCTTCGCTGCTTGTCTTCCTTCCTTATTTGATTACTTTTCCCAGTCTCGCCCCTCGATGCAAAGCACCTTAGTTTTTATCTGGGAAGCCTGAAGGCTATCAGAAATTCTAGGGAGATAGTCAAGGTAACCTTGAGCTTAGCACATCCCCAAGCTGCTCACCAACATTGGTGTATGCGTGTGTGTACATTTTCAACTTCAAAATATCTCCAAGCTTTAGAGCACTAATTTGAAAGGAAGGCATCAGAAGAGACAGCAGTTTGACTTGTACTGAAGCATAAAATTGTAGGATAAAATAAAGACTGTCAGGGCAGCATAAATTCCCCCCTCCTTCCTAATACACCTTCCTTCCTTCCTTCCTTCCTTCCTTCCTTCCTTCCTTCCTTCCTTCCTTCCTTCCTTCTTCAAAGAATATGGGAGTAAAATTGTACTCTCAGAACTGAAAAGAACAAACAGTGAGCTACCTCTCTATCCATTACTCAGTTGCATCGAACATTAAGCATTTCCCAAACTCAACTTTTTGGAGTCTCGAAAGTCAGTTTTATTCTGCTTATTTAAAATGCACGATTCCTATATGTAGCACTGGAATTCATGGATGTATTAAACCAAAATACCACCAGGCCCACCTGGCTGGGCTTAAGAAGCTTTAAAAATAGAGCAGGAACATGGGGGAGGGGGCTGAATAAAGACCCCCCCCAGCTTTACTGGATTAAATCCCTACACCTTCTTCTTTCTGGTTTTGGTTATTCTATTTTGGCAACTGAAGGACAGGAGTGGTCTAGAAACACGAAATATAAATAGATAAAAGATTTCTCCCGGTTGGGACCTGGAAGTTAAGTGGCAATCACTCCTATTTGTTTAGCTGGTTGTGAGTCTAAAGATGAATCTGTCCTGTTGGGTTTTACGCAGGTCCAGGAACCTATTCCAAGCACTTATAAAACAATTAAGCTAGATTATTTTGGGGTGGGGGGGTGGGAAGGGAAGACGGCTTGAAGGAATCCAACGGAGATTCATTGTTATTCATATCTTAGTTACAAAGCTCCAACTTGGATTGCTCTTGTCAGTGTTAACTTATAATGTTTGATGGTTATTTTTATTGCTTCTGCTGGACTGCTTTAAAAAAAATCCCTGTTGCTTTTGTTGCAGGTGAGTGATTCTGCATGAAGGTCAATCATGCGGTTTGGAGAAAGATTTTAGATGGAGAGATTTGCTTTTGGGCATCTAATCTCTTGCCTGCATGGCATGGAGAGACCCAGACAGGGGACTGTTGCCCAAGAGGAAGCCAAGGCGCTTCCAGCCCTGCAGTTCTGAACAGTGGTGAGTCTCCTAAACTATTCCCTGCTTCCTTGGGTTACAGGCTTCCATCCGTCCTCACCAAAAAGAAAAAAAAAAGAGGTTTTAGCCTCTTCTTCCTCTTTCGGCTTCTGGGCAAAATGGCAGCCATTTGGCTCTTGTCCCGACACATGACAAATTACGTCTCTGGAACTGGTTGTGCGTGTGTTTGTGCATGTTTCCAAAATAGCAAACTATTTTTCATGACCACAAAACTGATCCAGAGTAAGTTGAAGCAGGTGCACAAACACAAAGGCGTCATCTGCAGAATAAGGATTCAGCATGTAGCCTCATCTTTCTCCGTGTTGGTGTTTATATATATACCATCTCCTTTCACACCTGGCCAGCTGTTTTCTCCTGTGGGCCAGACTGAAGCATCCTGGAAGCACTAACATTTCAACCAACCTTTTGAACCCAAGAAGAACATTTCTACAGCACCAGAATGGTCCAGGTGGGATAAGAATGAAAATCTTCATGATCTCCCTCATATTCCATTGCTGGCAAAAGGAATATATTAGTAGCCATATAATTATGGAGGCTGATTTCCTTCCCTGTTCATCTCTTCCTTGTAAGTTTGTTATTGATTATCCTGCACACCAGAAGTTTTATGATGAGGGACAATTTTGACATTGGAAGGGATTTTTGCACTGAAAGCTATTGCCAACACCTGTCTCAGGTGAGTGGAGGAACCAGCATTAGCCACCACCTTTCCCAGAGGTGCCCATGCACCTTGCCACATTGTGAGAGCAATTTCCACCAGGAACCCTGGTGTGGCTTGTGTGAAGATTGTATGAAAAGTCAGATAAAATACTACACGCACAACTCAGCTTCCAGGGAGTTTGAGCCCCCTGGGTTTTTTTCCAATATTATCTCCCCTGCTGCCTTCTCCCCTCTTTCTTTTTAAGCTCAAGCAAGCTTCTGGGATAATAGCTGGCTCACAGTATCAAATTACCCCTAAAGTGAGCTGAATTGTGTGTAAATCCAACCCATTTGTTTCAATTGTCCTGCATCTTGTCTCCAATTTGAAATCAATCCATTGTCCTTCACTCCTGCTCATTTGGCTCCAAGCCTTTTCCAAGTTTTGGCAGGACTGACCTCTATTGCCGTGTCCCTTGTGCAAGACCTGCAGCTGCAGTAGCTCCCCTTGAGAGGACAGAGACCCTCCTCCCTTATTTCAGGACTTGGATGGGAAATCCATTTGTGGAGCCCAAGCACTCAGGACAACAGCTTCTGTGGCAGGAGAGATCTGCTTGCTGCATTTAGTGAGGGCGTCCAACTCTGGTGTGACTTTCTCACTCAAATTCCATCACCCCCAACCCATTTTGTGACCGGAAATTGCTGGTCTGCTCTGCTCTGGTCAGTGTCTCCTCTCCTCTCTTCCTAACCTTGCTGGCAAGGATGCTGATTTGCAGAGCTGCCCACGTGCATCCTTCCAAAGGCAGATCACACCATAGTTTCTGCTCCCAGTTGACCATGAGGTAGTTCCCACCCAGCCTGGCCTATCCTATCCTGCATTTCCCTTTATGACACACCTGTTGAACTTCATCATTTCAGGTGCTTCTCCAGAAGGTGTTACTATGCTGTGGAAGTTAATGGTCTCTCACCATTTCCATTTGGTTGACTGTGACTGGTGAGGGGGCCACATGGGCCAAGGGAGCTCCATTCAAGGGCCGTGGTAGATGAATCGGTGGACGCTCTCTTGATAATCCAACAGGAAAGTCATCTTCTCCTCAGTAGTTGTTGCTGATATAAACGAGGATGGGGATTTGGGAGATTTAAATATTTAAGCAGCTCTCTCTCTGCAGTGCAGAAAATGTAAATAGCCCACAACTTGAGCTGAGTAATGGAGAAGGGGGAAATGTCCTGCCTTCTTCCTGCCTTCCATTCCATGGGTATATGGAATGCAAGTGGGGGCTAACTTAAGGCGAAGAGCCGCCATGCCCTATTCTCTGAGGTAACGTCAGGAGGTCTTATTCTCCTGAACCTTAACAGCACAGATGGGCTGCAATGCCAAGAGTTCCCATGGCTTCTGGTGGTCTTCTGAAAAGCCAGAAAGGTCAACTGCACAACTTCTGGTGTAGAACTGTGAGGCACCACTACAAGAATGTGCTATGGAGGGTTGGCAGCACCATGCGCTTCAGAAGGAAGGTTCATTTCCCCCTCCAGTCCAGAAGTCCAGGAGTCCAAAAAGTCAGATGACGGGACATGATTTCTGGTAAATGTTTCCATCTCCTCCATTTCTGGGACCTTGGTGGACCCTTGGTAGATGCAGGCGACAGGTGACAGGTGAGACTAAGATTAAGACTTTATTCAACAAGAGTTAAGTTGCCCTTGAAGTACTGATGGGAAGGAGCATGGATGGGATCATGTTCCTTTTTCCAGGAAGAACATTTATCAGCCAGAAGAAAAACCTAATTTCTCAGGTGGCCCTTAGAGCAACTAGGGCTCCACATTGCTGCCTTCTGTCTTCCAAACCAGATTGCCAGAAGTGGAGACCCATAGAGTTCTCCAAGGGCATCAAGTCCTTTCATCTTGTCTCCATGCCTTCAGGTTGAGTTGGGCCAAATGCCAAGTGCTGGAGAGAAAGGACACTTTGTGAAATGCCCTGACCGACAGGACCTGCGGCATCTCATCATCACGATGAGGCCAGATCAAAATGGAACCTGTCTGATCCAGCCAGGCAGCTTCATCTTCTGCAAACGCTTGGTGTCCGGGCTTGGATTCATCACCTCCAATCCAGTCGGGTCTCCATAGAGTAGAAGCTTGCAAAAGGGGCCCTGGGCGTATGAGGAGGCCTGTGTGGTGTCTGTCGAAGGCGCTGAGATCGTCCGGCCATGTTCACTTGATAAATGCACCTGCTTAGTGATGCTTAGCGGAGAAGATTTGATGCTCAGAAATTCAGGCCACATGTTTGGCTTCCCTGTCCAGACACCGCCTGCCTCCTCCTCCTCCTCCTCCTCCTCCTCCTCCTCCTCCCTGGTTTGTCCTTGTCTCTCCAACTTACCTCATCCTCTCAGAGAAGGGCTCTTATAACAACGTGTGAGCAGCATCCATAAATTGGATTCAAAAGCTCTCTTGCCTTCACCCCGGATGACCTCAAGCCCGGTCATCCTTCCCGTGGAGTTCACCCAATGCACACATTTTATTTTACTCTTTGGGGAGGGGGGGAAACAAGATTTTCAGAACTGTAGCTTGTTTCTCAGAGATGGGGACTTGGGGTGGGGGGGTTGCCTTTGGGGGGGGGGTTTGAAAAACATTTAAGAAGCATCCTTTTTATTTTTGCAGAGATCCATAAACCTCCTTTTGCTCTCAACATTGTGGACTGAGATTTTATTGTGTTTGTGTTTTGCAATTGTTTTCCCCCCAATTGCTCATGAATATTGAGCAGCTCCTATTCAAAGAGATATTTATTTGTTTGTTTAGAAAATACATTCATGGGTGCCCATCTATGTGGCTCACAACAACATTCAATTAAAAACAAAACTCAGAGGACCAACTGAACCTGATGCAGCCGAAGCAACAATGCTATGAAACCCCACTGACTCCACACCCACTCTTGCTTTTGCTAAAGGCTCATTCTCTGCCTCTGTTCCAGTGCTGGTTGCTGGAAGCGCCAATGGTGCCCACTAAAGATGCAGGAGGCAACGCACCAGGTAGTGCCAGAGCTCCCCTTTGAGATCTGTTGCGGTCCACATTCTGCAAGCAGGCAGTGGAAACAAGCAAGACACCTTGGTCTCTGGACATGCTCTTCCCCCAACTTCCATGGCGGCATCCCACACATTTTGTAAGAGCAGCCTGGAAGCATGAATTCTGCTAAGGACCTGGAATGGGGATGGGGTTGCTTTGCCTTGCACCCTGGAGGGTTTCTGGCCGAACAACTTCCAGGTTTGTCTTTGAGCCAGAGGTCGGCAGTTTCCTCCCTCTGCAGTAGCCATAAAGGAGCCCTCTGGCCCAACTGGGTTCCTACTGGCAGGACACTGGAGGTCTTCAGAGTTGCAGCACATGTGACCTCAGGCCCAGTGTGATGTTCCAAATAAAATGCCTCTCACCCACCCCCTTGACTGATGTCAGACCCACCTGAATCTTCCTGCCTTTTAAACAAAGTTCTGATCACGTTGTTCAAGCTGCAGATCTATTTCTAGGTGTTTTCCCAGCTTCTGGCTTAGTCACTTTTCCAGTTTTGTTCCTGTGTGCAAATCTAGCACCCCGCAGTCAGTAAATTGGACTCTGGAGGCTGTGTTGCTAACTAAGCAGTTTTGTCTGCTCTCCCTCCACTGGGCTGCGGGGACCTTGACCCGAGCCCTGGAAATACACTGCTCCAGACAGGTCCCCTCTGGAGCCCCTCCAAACCTTCCGAGGCTTGAAGAGTTTGAAGCAGACTTTTGCAAAACTTCCTGGTTGCTTATTTAGGTAGCCTGAACTTGTAGACCTTTCTGGGATCACTTGATGCCTCCAGTCTAGCACCGTCCCTCAGTTGCTGCCTGTGCCTCCTCTTTCACAAGGTGCCAAGAGCAGCAACTTGCTCACACCTTTGATATGTGAGTCATCACAATGCCTTCTGCCCGTGTGATGTTTCAACGGTCTTGGATCGCGTCCCTTTTCCATCTTTAATGGCTGGGGGGGAGGGAGGAACCCAACCAACCACAAACCAATGGAGAAGGGGCGGTCAAGAGGCTTCCTGAAACTTTCAACTTCCACCAGTTTTGGCACTGTGTTCAGAATACTCTCTTCCCTGCGCGAAGAGGAGGATCTGAAGTCCGTTGTCAACTCTGCCAACCAAGATTTTGCATCAGCACAGAGATGTTCGGTGGCAGAACCAGCGAAGGTCACTGCGGTCCCTTCATTCACGTCTTCACAGGCTCAAAGATTCCTTTAGGTGGAAACTGAATTGAATTCAAACTGGGAGGAAAAGATGCACAGGACGAGACCCAGATACGCCTGACATTTACAAGTGAGGATTTGACCTGGAAGCCAGTCAGAATTATTAAAGGTCTCTTGAGTTGTTCCAACAGGTGCAACCAGTTTGAGTTCATAGTAGTGGGAGGTGTGGATGGAATGATTTACACAACGCTGGCTGGTTGGGGAATTGTGGGAATTGAAGTCCACCAGTTTTAAAATGACCAAGGTTGAACTCCCTTGATCTATGGGCTGAATCAGTCAATTTGGACACTTGCAAAGCCACCTTGCAAGCCACGGCATCAAGGACTTCAAGAAGCCAGCCATTGACACTTCCCAAAGCTCTGGACGTGGCATTTACATAGGGATGAGAGGGAGAGCTTGGTATTTCAATATAGATCCTCTTCTTAATAGCCACTAACTTTTTGCCTTTCTACCATGGCTGAGGCAAAATTGAGCTGACATTTTCAAGGCGCTTCCAACCGTATCTCCCAGATCTTGGAAAATGTTAGCCAACATTGCATAATTGCTATCATTTCATTCCACTCCTAAAGTGGCAGGGCTGCGCTCCCCCTCCCTGCTTTCAGTAAAGACAAGGTATTAATCTCTCAATTTACCTTTTTTTTTTTTTTTTGGCAAGGGTATCTTTAAAAAAACAAAGAAAGCTGGTGGCCTTCTTTGTTGTTGTTTCAAGTTTGCTAATTCAATTAATTAAACCTTTCAACCCAAGAATCTCCTGTGAGGTCTGGAGAACCTCCCTGCTTGATTCAGCCCCAATGCTGCTTTCAAGAGACAGGCTCTGTTCGCTTCCCCAAGCAGGTTCCCAAGGGGTTCAAACCCTCACGAAGCAGGGTTCTTTCTCTCCTTCTTTCGCAAATGCAAGGGGAGTGGAATGAGGCCTTATTAAATTCCTACAATTGAATTCGCTTAAATTCCCTCCAAGTACGATATTTTGCCTGACAAGCTCTTGTCAAGGAAAACGGCTTTCGTCTCACTAATTAAGACATTTCTTTTGACAGGCTGGATTGTGTTTAAGTTCAGTGTGTTGTATACAAGCTAATAATTTAATGTTTTTTCTTCTTCTTCTTCCCCCAATGCAACTAAATATGCTGTAGCCAGAAACTGTCAAAATACTGAAGATTCAAACTTTGGTTCCAGTTTTGAAGAAATGCAAAACCAAAGCAGGGAAAGAGATTCCTCTGGGTTGTAAGCTCTGCCTCCCTTTATCTGGGAAACATGATGAGGAAGAAAAGCTTCAAAACTTTGCAGCTTCTGGCCCTCTCGCGATGCACGGCGGCTCCAGTTTCCAGATGGACTTCTAAGGCAGGACGGCGCGAATGGGCATTTCAACCCATCTGGGGGAGGCCACAGTCTGGTGATGATCCAGGAGATCAGCTCTTCTAAGCGTCTTCAGGGAAGACACTTCATGTCAGGGCTAGACAGAGATGTCCCGAGGCTTTGATCAGCAAGTTAAGTTCTCAATATATTTTATTTTTCAGACCCACATAATTTCCATCTTATAAATTCTGCACTGGCTCTCATTTGTGGTCATGATGATGTATGGCGGTTGGATTGCGCTAAGGCCAGGGCAAACAAACTCATTCAGGAGCTATTAAGCCAGCAAGACTCCACTTGTGGCCAATCGCCTGCTCATTCCTTCCTGCCATAGGTCGAAGGGTTGTTTCTAGCATTGATTGACGGCTGATTTTAGGCCACTATGCTACCTCTAGGTTGACTCCCTGGTCTCTTATCATCCATAATCTTCTTGGTGCTTCCTCCAAGGGCTGAAAGCAATGCGCAGAGCGCACCTCAACAACTCATTCCCCCAGAAGAGCAGCCTGTGAGGTCAGTGGGGCTGAGGAAGAGTGAGTGGCTCACCAGGTAGGTAGGTTGGTCCAGTGGGCCGGCCCAGTCCCTGTCCTGCCCTGCAGCCCCTGCAACCCCTAGGGCCCCTAGCATTCCCGTGGCCTCAGGTCTCTTCTTCTTCTTGGAGCTTTTAGTACCATGAGCCTTGGCCCCTTCCTCCTCCACCACCGCTCTGCTCTCCTCTCTTCTTGGGATGCATCTTCTCCGCTTCCAGTTCATTTCTCCCTCTTGCCGTTGGCTTAACAAAATCTAATTCTTTTGCCTCTTTCTTTTCCCTTGAGACTGAACATCCACTCCACTCAGTGTTTCTTTCTTGAATGAGGAACCCTCCTACTTTTCCATCAGGAGCTAAGAACGTGGGGGATAATCAAATGAAACGAAATGATGAAATAATCTATTGAGAACATACTGCAATCTGCAGATTACCTCCAGAAACTCGACCCTCATTCTCGATGGAAGGAGGAGCAAGTGAGAAGGGCTTCCTTGCATATTTGCTCAGAGTAGATCCTTGTCTTTCTGCTCACAGATTCCAGACAGGTTAACAAAAAAATTAAGCAGGGATCATTGAAGCCAGAACAAGAACAGCAGAAACCAGAAGCAGGAAATGCCACTTTGCAGGTTTTTAAAATGCCAAAGGAAGTGGGAAGCCCTGGAGGGCATCCTGAGCTGGGGGGAGGGGCAATTCTGCAGGGTCCCCCCCCCCATCTAGGTTCCAGAAAGAGGATCCTTGTGTTTTTTCTCCTTACGAAAAAAAAAATGGCCCTTCGTGAAAGTGCTCGTGCTTCGCGCTGAAGTCAATGCATGAAACACTTCCCACCTGTTCCTAAAATTATTTTACATTATTTTATGTGTGCCTGTTTAAAAACGGATCAATAGAAGTATTTTGTTTTTGAGAAACACCAAACCCTTCGCACCTGTGCCAGCTTTTTGCCGCTGTCTATGGAAAAAGAAATAATTGCAGCAAGAAAAACTTGGATGATGGACTTTTCTTCTTCTTCTTTTGCTATGATATGATGTGTCAAGGAGTTCCCAGCAGCCAGTGACAACTTTGCCTGAATTCTTCCAGCTCCTGGTTAATTATGTGTCTTTGTGTTTCCTCTGATGAATTTCTTTGTGGTTCCCTTCTGCATCTCAGTTGCGCCATGGCTAGGGGCAAGGACACAGCAAAGGCCCTAACTCAATGACAGGTTCTGAGGCCCACTTCTCTGCTTTGGGGGGATACCATTGTTCATGAATTAAAAGCACTGTTTCTAAACTGGGGACAAGATGAAGGGTTGGCCTTCCGAACCCAGTTGTAAAAGAAACACCCCCTCAAAGATAACAACGGATATTTCCTCCTATTCGGTTACAATCTTGATGCTCTTAGAGTTTGTACCAATATTTTCTGTAGGGATGCATGACAGTACCCAGTTTTCTCCATGTCTCACTTGGTGATCCTGCAAAATCTGTGAAGCTTGACAATGTTTTATAGTTTGCAATAACATTTGTATGCATTTTGGTGCCTCGTTCTTTAAACAAGCATTTTGGTTTGCAGTTTGGACTATATTGTACAGTTGGCACGTACCATTGCCTTCATACAAGGCATTCTTTGACATTATTTTCATGGATATATGCACTTTTGTATGTTTCCATTCTATACTTTTTTAAAAAAATAGAGATGCTCATTGCAAGTTTAAAGGGGGAGAATTCTGAGCCAGTAACGTAAGCCTTGGCCCGTAAGCCTTGATTTGCTTGTGAAGTTCTGGTTGGCTGCTGGCATCCAAATTTAGCTTCTTCTTTTCTTCAGCTGGAAGAAGTTACATTATGGAAAATGCTTGCAAATCTTAGCTGTGTCACACCTTATTAGTCATACAAACACTTAGAAAGGAAAGGGAAGAAATGCAGCTTTCCCCAAATGTGCAGAGGGAGGTTATTTTCCGTATTGAAAAATGAAAAAGTATCACCCTGAAGCTTCTCCAGATTTACTTTGGCTCAAACTGGACCAGGTTTTAGAGCCTTATATTCTGTGAATGGTGCAGTTTTCAGAAGGAAGATATGACGCAGTTTTGAAAAGCAGTGGAGGAGGAACCTTGTGCTCCAATTTGGCAAAATCTTTAATTCCCCAGCTGCCCTGTTAGGCCTCAAGTCTATCCTGGCATGGCATTTGCCTCCTTGGGACAGCTGCCTGTCTCCAACTGCCAGCATTGAGTGAGATCGCACACAGGTAGATGAAGCCACAAAGCTCCAGCGATTAAGTGTGCTGTGGGCATGAAAAAGGCTTGTTGTGTTTGGACTTTGAGGCAGAATCTACAGAGAACAATGGAAGGGAACTTGCAGATCTTCTATTCCAACCTTCTGCTGAAGCAGGAGAGCCTATAGCATTCCAGACAGATGGTTGCCCAATCTCTTCTTGAAAAACCTCCAGGGTTGGAGCCTCCAAAACTTCTGGTGGCAGGCAGTTCCACCGGTTAATTATCCTCATTGTTAGCAAGTTTCTCCTTAGTTCCAGGTTGCTTCTCTCCTTGATTAGTTTCCATCTGTTGCTTCTTGTCCTGCCTTCAGGGGCTTTGGGGAGGAGGTTGACCCCCTCTTCTTTGGGCCAACCCCAGAGATATTGGAACACTGCTACCACGTCATCCCTGATCCTTCTCTCAGCTGGGAGTTTCTTGCTCTGCCTTGCCTAGCATTGAGCATAGCTTGTCTAATTTTTCTGGGTTTGAGGACCACCCTATACCCCCAAAATGGTAGCTTACACTTGGATGATTGAGTAGCCAAAGATGTTTTGCATTGGGGAGGGATCTGGAGACTCTTCCAAGCCTTTTGAAATTTGGGTTGGCATCTTCCAAGACGTCCTTCAAAGTTCAACCATGTTCTTCTGCATGAATGGCTCAGAAGGGAAGTCCTCTTCAGTATTTGAGGGCCCCTTCTTTCTCCAGGACACTGTGCCAGGTCTCAGGAGCCTCCACAAGAGGAGGTTCACCCCTTAACAAAGGGCATCCTTGGCTGCCCTCCTCCACATAGCTTCTTACCTGAGGCGCCTTTCCTTTAATCAGAGCAATCCATCACAGGGCCTCTTCTGGATTTCACCGCCAGCCCTTCTCTTCTGTTGAAACCAAAGGAAGTTGCAGCTCCAGTTTTTGGAAGTGTGAAAAGATCCATATCCTGTATGTTGAATGAAGTATTTGTTTTATCTGCACTCCTTCTCTTTCCATCTTCTCCTGCAAATTCCCACCCCTGAGGGAAATCTCTGCTTGAGCTGTATCCTTGACAGGTGCAGCTTCTTCTGTTCGAGGATGCTAAGTTGGAAGCGATTCCGGGCACTGCGTTCTCTGTCTGGTGATGGAAGCCCATCTTTCATTGCCAAGTCCTGTTAGGGTGGCCTCCCTTAATGGAGGACCCTGCCCAGCCTCCAGCTGGCCACAGAGACGATTCCCTCCCTTGTCTGAGCCACGTGGCTCCTCACAATATCCAGGAATCCTAGAGCGCCTGCTGAAAAAAGGTAAGACAGGCCCCAATGGCACTTTTTTTCAAAAGGCAACTGGCCTTCCTCTGATTTCTCCTTGAGGACGTTTCGCTTCTCATCCAAAAGCTTCTTTAATTCTGACTTCAGTTCTGTCAGAACTGAAGAAGGTTCGTGGATGAGAAGTGAAACATCTTCAAGGAAAAGCAAAGGAAGGCCAGTTGCCTTTTGAAAAAAAGCCCTTTTGAGTCAACCATGACCTGGATGATGGAGAATCTCCATAGACGAAATAAGGCAGGGCAGAAGGAGCCTGCACACCTTGGATAGCATGTTCTGAGAGAAGAAGAGAAAAGGGCACATTAATTTTGGATTCCCTGCTGATGCAAGAATAGGCGTTGGCGTGTAGCAACCGAGCGCCTCTCGTTATTTGGGACTTGGGGAGTGAGCAACCCAACGGTTTTGTGTCTTTCCCTCCCTTTCCTTCTATAGCTTCTGAAGGCAGAGCTGAGCAAGCCATCTGCCTGGTGTGCAGAGCTGCTACGGAGAAGGTCCAGTCAGGTGAATTTTGCTGAACGAGTGAGCCATGGCTGGTTAAACTATGGTTTATGGAACAGCCCCATTAATAATTGGCTGGGCTCAAGCCACGTGCTCTTCCAGGAGTCACTTTACAATTTATAGCTCTCTCAGTTCATTGAAAATGCTGACCCCGGAGTGAAACAAGATACAATATGGTTTAGTATAACATGTTAATACAGTTCCTGAATAAATAAAAACAGCCCTTTGCTTGTATTCAGGATGTGGGACCTGCACTGCCTGTTAAGCCGTGGCAAAAATTCCAGTGGAAGCACTCAGCAAATTGAAGGTGAGATCAATTGATTAAATCTAATTTTAACCAACTAAGAAAGTGCCCCATGTTAATTGGAGAGGCTGCACATGATTCCCTTTCTTTGCATGGGAGGAATGAGGTTTCCGATGCGATGGCTCTTTAGGCAAAGATGGGCTAAGATGCTCCTGACATCCCGAAAATGTGCCTCTCCTTCCAGGGAGGTAACGCCAAAAGCCACACCGATACATCCAGGGTGTGTTCATTGGTGTGTGAATGAAGAGCGAGAGGGGGCAGTGAAGGTGATGGGCCAGGAGCGGAGAAAGCCCGGTTCTGGTCCTCCTTTAGATACGGAAGCTGCCCTCCCTCTTAGCCCTGGACCACCACACCTGTCTTTCTTTCGAGCAGCATTGGACCAGCCTTTGAGAGGGCAGTTCATCCACCTTCATTTAGGGACTCTTTGTCTTACAGCAGACAGATAAATATTGTGCCCCCTTCTCCCACTTTTGTGCGATAGGAAAGGGTGATGGTGTGCCATCAGGGTGCTCAGACCCAACCTTCGGGGGTTGCCCGTGCTGCCCTGCCTCCTGTCCTATTGCTAGGAAAACCACATGGGTGCAGCTGCAATCTGCAAGGGCTTTGAGTTGAATAAGTGAAACGGCTTCCACCCCCTTCCTTAATCCCCTTCTCTCTTTTGGAGCTCCCCTTGAGAGTTCTGCAGCGGGGCCCTTCCTGGGGCCCAGGCTCATTCCTGCAAAGGACAACCACACAACTCTGCCTCACTTTTGACATTTCCTCAGCAAAGCCCAAGGCTGGAGGGGAGCAGGTGACCAGGGAGGTGGTCTCCCCTTGCCCCCCAAATGGCAGCTCTGCTGGTTGGTGAGATGTTGGTTTCCACCATCTTGGAGATGAGCTTCTCCACCTTCCTGTGAATGGAGAGGCAGCGTCTGCTTCAAGGGCGTGACAGCCACTCAGTGTGGATGGAGCGTGGATTGGAGTGTGGATTTTCCCTTGCGGAGCTTCTCCCTCCTCTTCCCTCCAGGAGCCTTTTGGACTCCCACCCTTTTCCTCGGCTCTTCTAAACCCTGCAAAACTTGGCTTCTGCATCTGGAAGGAGGAGGAATGGCTGCCACAAGATAAACTGGGGGGAAAGGTGGTGAGAGATTTGAGCGCCTGAAGTGCTTTTAAATTGCTGCTTAAACAGATGTAACAATCTTGTTTGACAACCCAACCATAAAAACCTCCTTAATAACGCTGCTCGTTTGTATTCCAGATTGGATTAATAGATATAAATATTTCAGGGATTAAACAGGCTCTCCCTGCCGGCAAGAGCAAATCTTCACAGGATGCATGGAAACAGTACAGGATCCCTGCCGACAGACATTCTAGCAGCTTCAGGAGTTGCCTTCCTTCAGCAGGATGCCTTCAAGACAAAAACACTGTAAATTCAAGATTGTCCCTGAGCTGCATCACACAGAATTCGAAAAGGCTGCATTCCTTCTTCTTCTGACTAGTGATGCAAGCTACGGGTGACTTGACAGGAGAGGGTATTTGTCCTGCCATTTGGCCCAGAGCCGGCATGAGCCACTTGGCGTCTCTGTCCCTCCACTCATGTCCAACCCTTTGTTGCTCCTGAATGGCAGGGTTTCTTGCTTTGGCGCTTCTTTCCCCATCCAGCTTGATCACACTCGCATGATTGTAGCGAATGCCCAACTAGTTCCCACTCTAGAATGTCTTCTCTCCCAGCCAGCGTCCTCGGAAGATGCTTCAAGGCATGGCGAAAGGAGAGGTTGGAAGAACCAGCAGAGAATAGCGGCTTGGACTTGTCAGCGAGCAAAGCCTGGGGTGGTTTGGCAGGGGAGGCAAGCTCAGAGGTCTCATTTTGCCAGAGTCCCTAAAGTTTGCCAGAGTCCCTAAAGGAACAGGCCAGCCAAGACCTTGGTGATGTCGGGCTGGAGATAAATTTAGAGCCTTGGAGACACTTCAGGAGCAACTGGAAAAGGAAGAGCAAATTGGCAGGGGAAAAGAAGAAAGAAAATGTATCGGCAGGAAGCAAAATGTTAAGAAGACTTGATATCTCGAGCATAGAATCAGAGAAAAGGAATCTTCTCAGTTGTATTTAGCATGTTGAGAACAGGAAAAATAGTCGGAGACATAAGATGCATCAGAGTCAATCAAAGAAAGATCTTCCCTTCACCCTCATTATGTCCTCACTAGGGTGTTTTTTCCGAATCCAGTTGAGTTGATCTGTTGGGCATTGGAGGGTGGATGATGGTCAGATTCCTAGGATTTTCTGCCCCAACCCTGTCTTCCGTCTTATCTTACTGGGAGAGTGGAAGTGGTTCACGAACAAGCAGAGGATGGTGCAGATAATTTAACAGGCTGTGGCAGCATTTTATACAAAATTATTTATGATGGAAATTACGGTCATCAAATATTCATCCCTTCCTTTACTCGTGCAATATGGCGAGGGAAGATGTGTTTTTCTCAGGCCAGGCAGGCGGGGAGGAAGGGCTCTGAGCTGCTTGGCTGCCTTGGGCAACGCTTGGCAAATTTTGAAGTTAGCAAAGAGGGGGCTGATAGGAACAGCTCTCCTCTCCCTTCTGTGTCAGAGAACAGGGACCTTCCACTCTCCTGGACATGCGTGTTGCAGGAGGCTGCCATTTTGAGTGACTGAAGAGGGCAGGATCCAAGGGCATCGCCCACAAGATAGCTAGGAATTAAAATCTGTGCAGAGTCCTCATGGGAAGGCTTTAACACGCCCTTTACTTTCTCTCTCCATGCCAATGTTTGGAACAAAAAGGGGGTATTTTTTTAAAAAAGATCCTATCCCTGTCTCATCCTGTTTATTTTCAGTGCCTTGCATTAGTGTTTCTCAACCATGGCAACTTGAAGAGGCATGGACTGCGATGGTGGCTGGGGAATTCTGGGAGTTGAAGTCCACAGTTGAGAAGTACTGCCTTGGGCTATGGTACCGAATAAGCCATTGCGTTGAAGAGTGGTGGTGATGAAATGGACAGCCTCCGTTTCTATGGCTCCTGATATTCTTGGCCAACCCAGAGTCTCAAACTTTGCAGCTGGAGGACCTACCTGTGCCCAGGACCAAATCTGCTCACCATGGATGCATTTAGACCTTTGCAGGTGGATGAGAGGGAACAGGTTTTCTGTATGCCTACTGTGCCTCTGAAGACCCTGAACGCACCGCGGGCCACGGACAGTCTCTGCCCCACTTTGGGGCCTTGCATCCCTCCCATTTTCAGCAGGACTTCTCTTGTTGACTGGTCGAGCTCTAAGCCAGGACCAAGGGAAGGCCGTTGGGGTGTCCTGCCTCTCAGAGCTCCAGACAAGGCTACAGGTCCGTGGAGGTGAGTTGGCTCCCAGCTCAGCTCTCTTGGTCACAAGCACTTGGTGTAGCGTGGATAATAAGCCCCCTCTAAATGCAAAGGCTGGGCAAATCCTCTAAACTTTTGTGGCTCTTGCAGCCCCAAACTCGGAGCCTTTATACACCCATCTGAAGAACTGGGGGGGTCTGTGGCTAAAATTGGAAAATGCACAGGCAGCTGAAGGATCACCAACCCTGAGTGATTTCTCAAGAAGGCTCACTTTTACACAAAAAACATTAGACCAAGGGAATAGAGAGAATAGAAAAGGCCAAACAGAACATGGAATATAGAATCAGGGGGCTGGGTGATAACGTGGGAAAGAAAAGAAATGGGATTAAATAATGTGGAGAAATGGAGGTTTGGTGTTTAATTTGAGGGACACCAAATATTTTAAAGGAAAATTTCACTCACAGGGGAGTGATTATTATTTTTTCCTTTGAAAAGAGATTGTTGAGAATGTCCCCCTTTTGAATTCTGATACGATCTGCAATCAGCCATTGCTCAATTCCCGTTTGCATAGGGCAGCAGGTGAGAGCTGGTGCCACGTTTTTAGTGGGCCAATTCTTTCTTTCTCCATGCCTCCCGCATGGGGCCTGCCTTCCCCACCACCTTGGGGGCAGCCGGGAGGGCCAGGCGATTGACCCATCTGCCCATCTGAAGCGCTTTGTTTGCTCATTCAGCGCCAGCCTCGGAATCGCTCGCTAGCATTACATGTGTAGCCCCTTTCATCTACCAAATGTTGCATCCTGGGCTCCATCGGCCTCTGGATAATAGAAGCTCAGGTTTGATTCTCTCTCTGATCTCGCCTCAAACATCGCTGCTCCGTTAATCTGCTTTCTAAGGAGGTACTGCCATGACCCAGTGGGAATATGTGTCTTTAATTTGTCCTTTCACCTACTCTTACACACTTAAAACATCCGTTCCCGTCTCTCCCACTCAGCTCGTCTGCATGGAAATGAAACAATTCTCCCCATCACTCGGGTTTGTGCGGTTGGTATTTTCATGCAATTTGTTGTTGCAGACTAGATCAAAACCAATGTTTTTGGGTTTTTTGCTTTTTAGTTTTGTTTTGCTTATGCAAGGATTCTGTGTCAAAGCAACGTTGCCTTGTCTCTACTTGAATCAGCCAGGCAGGCAAGAGATTCGCAGAGCTGAAGAGCTGGCTTGGATAAAAAGAGGCGCCGTGCAGGACAGCCTTGAAGCCGGTGGGTCCTCAGGGCCGTGAACGGGCCCCACCGACAGATATGATCCAAACCGCCCCAGTTCACCCCTCCCGAAGGGTGGGAGATGGAGGATGCTTTAGCCAGATTGGGGGAACGGTCTCCTCTCCTTCCATCCACTCCAGTCAGGAGAGGCTCTTGGAGGGGCCTCTGAAAGAGAAAGGAAACGTATTATATACACAGCAATGTGAAATCACAGCTGCCAGTTCTTTAGCTGGTGGCTTATGCTGTGTTGTTGTTGTTGTTGTTGTTGTTGTTGTTGTTGTTGTTATTCTGGTTCGCCCCACAGTCAGCCAGATGCTTGGACTGGATTTGATGTTTTTTGTGTGTGTGTAAATTTTATTTGAGTTTTCACAAAGAGAAAAAAAAATACAAATAAAACATCTTTTTTGAAAGTAGCATAATCCCGGGTTACATTTCTTCGTACAGACACAAATTCAGGTTCATGATCATTTTTATATTCTATTCCGTATCTTATTACTATTTTACATTTTCTGCATAGCTTCTCCCCTCTTTTTAATTTTCTCAATTTTATTTTAATTATCTCATCTCAATTCAAACCATTGTATTTATATTTTTTGTCTGTCCTGTTTCAATTATCTATTATCTTTTCTCATTAAACAAAATTTCTCCTGTAGTTACTGATTGGAGTATGATGCGTTTATATCTTTTCCCTAAAGTTATAACATTCAATATAATACATAACTTCCATTCGGATTCTGCTTGGTACATTTTTAAAATACACACTGTATTCTTAAAAAAAGAAAAAAAAATTATAAATGTATATAATTAAAACAATATTCCATTCCAATTCAATTCTATCATTAATATTAATATTCATTAAAGTCTTAACATCTTTAACATTACTTTTCAATTAAATATCATACTTCTATGGGAAAATTACAAACTTTCCATAGTTAATCCCCCCCCTCTTCACTTATATTTTATAAAACATTAACTAATTAAAATGTTCCCATTCCTTCCTAATTCAATTTTCTCATTTATTTCATTTCATTTATTTTATTCACAAACATTTCACTAAATTACACTAACTATTTTATCCCTCATTTTAATTATACGTTGTTTCCAATTTTCTAAAGTTATTTCTATTACTAATACAACAATACAATCTTATGTACCTTTACAGAATCCCTTTTTCAGTTAGATTTTCACCCATTATCTCTAAATAGGTTCTGTTTCTCTATATCTTGCTCCGGTCCTTTGTAACTTCTTTTCCTTTCCTTCTTCCATCTCTTCTTGTCCAGCAGTTGGCCTTGCCCTCAGCTCTCTCCTAAGGAGAGGAAGCAGCCACAGGGACCACCTTCCGGGCAGCTCTTTGGCCGACTGTGACCTTCTCACCATCAGCCTCAGGCCTTCTCAGCTCCCAGGCTGGTATCACAAAATGTACACAGCCAAAATATCCAAAATGTCCAAAGGTCAAGGCCGCCTCCTCAAATGCTATTGCTGCCTTGGCATCTGTCAACCGGCCTGCCAAGTCAACGTGTCCTCCTGAAGCCAAGCAGGCCTACCCTTCCGAGAAGGGGAGCTGAGGAAGCAACTGTCTCAGCCTGCCTTTTCACCATCAGCTGCTTAGCCCATCATAGGTAGACTTGGAAGCTTAATAGCTTGTCTTCTCCCACCAATTACGCCTGAGAAACGGGATCGTCCAGGGACTCCTATTGAATTGTTATCAAAATCATTTAAATTCAGATTTTGACAGCTTCTGCGGGAACGAGTTTCTTCAGGCCAGAGTAAAGACCAGAGAATTGGATTCCATAACTTTCCACTCAAGGTATGGATTTCCTGTCAGGAAAAATAAAACCATGCCTGAATTCATCTACAATTAAAGCATCTGGATCTCCTCTCGCATCTCTTTGTTCTTCAATTTGGATTGTGAGCACGGAAAGGGAGATTCACCAAGGTGTTGGGCTATTGAGACCACTCTGCTTTTCGACAATTCATTTCTTCAGAACGGCTAACGTTGCCATGATGCTTCTTTCACAACAGTGCTGTTTGGGGGTGTTTAAAAAGTCACTTTGCAAGGGACTGTTCACAAGCGCAGATGCCACGTGCCAGGTTTCTCAGCCTTTGATGAACACGTTGCTTTCCAGGGAAGATGTGGCATGAAGATCTCAAAGGAGGCTTGAAGTTCAGCAGGCTTCTAAATCTCTTTGTGATCTCAGCTTCCAGACACAAGGGACTCACACGGTTGGGCCTCATTCTGCACTGTGCTATTGAGTGAATAATATATAACCTTGGTCCACACAAAATGGAAATCGCGTTTGGCTGGATAGCGATGCAGGGAAGCAGATATTCTATTCTGTAAATCATGCTTTGTAATCTGTATTTACCAGGTGCAAAATGCAGTCTGTATTTACCAGCTTAGCCAGACCTAATGTACCAATTGAGGCAATTCGCAAATTATTCAGCATTAAAAGGCTAAAAACCACGAGCTGTATGACCTTGGTTCAAATCTCAGTATATTACCCTATTATCTGGGGAAAGCGATTAACTTTGTCAGCTGATGGGAATAGAAATCCTTACCCAGTGAAGTTATTATACACTTAAAAGTGTCTGTCCTGGTTTTCCAATGCTCCCAATCCAGACTGATTTAAAGGCCTCAAAAGAAAGTAGCCATGAAAAGCATCCCATCATCGGAAAGGGGTGATGTTGGACGGTGTTTTCATGGTGGCCGAGGTGAGGCCTTCCACTTCATCAGTCAGTTGTTTTAAATGCTCCAGCCTGACATGCTTTGAGCAGCAAGTGTCCTCTTCTACTTTAGATGTGCAGATTTGCTTATTATAGGACTTGACACAACCACCTTACGTTGCCACAAATTCTTTGCAATCTCATTCTGGTTTCCCTCCATTTGTGGTTCTCGGTGACTGCTGCTTCCGAACTAGAGCCATGCCTCACAAAAGTCTCCCCGAATGGCATCAATGATGCCTTTTGAATTCTTTGGTGAGGTGTGATGATGGGGTGGGCAGATCCCACCTTCTTCTGCCTGCAGGCGTGTTCAGACACTGCAGGGAGGGATATTTGGTCTGCTGAGATGCAATGGTGTGTGCAGGTGACCTTGGGAGGCAGTTGGAAGAAGCGCAGACTGGGCGACCGAAGGCTGTAAGGCAGGGCTCTCCAACCTTAGCCCCTTGAAGACTTGTGGACTTCCAGAATTCCTTTGCTTTGCTGGGTGAGGAATTCTGGGAGTTGAAGTCCACAAGTCTTCAAGGGGCCAAGGTTGGAGACCCCCGCTGTAAGGGATGCCTCAGCCCCACAGAAAGAGACCAGAGGTGGGAAGCATTTCCGAAGGGACCTTTCCTAGTTTTGTAAAAGGAGAGGAGGAGAAAAAGTCTTGGGAGACTGATGTCAACCCTTCAAGGGAGTCCGGACAAGAAGCCCAACAATGAATCCTAGCAGTGTTTTTATTGTAAGGTTCCCAGAACCTCACAAGACTCTTCAAAACAGACAGGCGTCCAGTGGATTGTGCAAGTATCGCTTTTCCGTTTGTCTCCAAGCTGGATAGGGGACCCTTGCAAAGCCCAGGCAAAAACCCTGAGGTTGTCACCAGCACAAACACCTGGTTTTCTAGCTCCAAGTAACCAAGGCAGGAGAGTTCTAATTATCCAGGGAAGTGTGTTAATTATCTAAGGTATTTAAACTGTAAATATAGGAAGCTGGACGGGCTTTTTACATTTTCCTCCCTAAGCATTTTCCTCTCTGTCTCATCTCCTTCTTTCTCTTTTCTCCCCAGCTGTCCAAAAGCTCCACCTTCTAAATGAATTCTGGATCCCACAACCTTATTCTTATTCCCGATTCCTGCCTAAGAAATACATTTCAGGATAAGTGGCAACAACAACAACAACAACAGAGGTCTTGCCACTCTCCTCTCTCCCTCCCCTGCCAAGTTTGTTGGCCAAAAGACCTTACGGCCCTTGTTCCAGGTTACCCCTCCTCTCTTCCAGGACAGGGGTCTCCAACCTTGACCCCTTTAACCCTGGAGGACTTTAGCTTTGCTGGCTGGGGAATTCTGGGAGTTGAAGTCCTCCAGGCTCAAAGTGGCCAAGGTTGGAGACCCCTGTAATCCAGGAAGCTGCCGGAGTCTGTTTGCAGTTGCCCCCTTCCCAACCACTGAGAGGGGAGCTGGAGGTACCCGTACAAAAGAGCCCCCCACCCCACCTGGAATCATTATCCTGGTGTGAATGGCCGTTGCAAGCCCCTGGCTCGACAGGCAGGGTCACTGCCACCCTTCACCTCGAGCTCTTCTTTCCCATGTGATCTATGGGGATCCACCCACTGGAACTCCAAATGCAAATAGGAAAGAAACGGGAGGAATAAAAACGCCAGCCAGCCCAGCATTTTGCCTTGATCTCGCCTCTATTGTGCTTTTGCAGGACCATTTCATTTCCTATTCTTGTCAAACAGGGAATAACTCCTGGGATCACGCTTGCTCAGTGCTGCGGCTTTACAGCTTGGGGAGGGGATGGGGGAGGAAGGAAGAAGAACCCAACTGCAAAAGGGAAGTTCGGCTTCCTTCAAGTCGGTTCCCTGTGGGTTGCAAGGGTACAAAGAGCCCATAGGACACAAAGGCCGGATCGGATGGAATCATCCCCATCTCCAACATTCATCAGTCTGAGTTATAGCAGAACAGATGCGGGCAGCCGGCTTGGATCGGAGAAGACGCACCAAACACACATCCTCATTGCAAATACGGATGGATAAAATGTGGGCGCAGAGCACACCGGATTGAACTGTGGCTGCAAAGGAAGGAAGCATGGAACCTCGATGGAGCAATGCCCCTGGAACAGAAGAGAAAAAATGGGAGAACATCACCAAAAGTCAAGACCTGAAAATCAAACTTGAAAAATCGTGGCAGGAACCGGCCATGGTGGTCCCAGGGGTCATTAGCTCACTGGGTGCCATACCAAAAAACCTTGGACGCGGCACTTGGAAAATCTGGGCACTGACAACGTTTCCATCCGTCAGTTGCAAAAGGCAGCCCTGCTTGGATCAGCCCATAGACCACGCCAGTAATTACGGCATGTTCGGTTCTTGGGAGGAACATATGGAGGCCAACATCTGCTAAAGGACTGGCACCTCTGCTTTCGCATTGTGCTATACTATCATAATACTGCTTAAGTGCTGCAAGAAGATTGCACAGACTGATCACAAATTATGATTGCAATAATGTATTTTTTTTCTATAGAACCACCAGCTGGAATTGTAGGAGGAAAACTGGATTAATTTATGATGCAAACTATTGCGGAGAAACCTGGTAACACCTTTTCTGGCTAGACAAATGTATCAAAAGGCAGCAGCATTTGTGAGTTGCAGCTTCTTCAGATGCCTGGAGTGGCTTGACAGGTGTGATGAAGTGAATTGTTCAGATGGAAGCTCTAATTCCAGGAACCATAATCCCATTAACTGTGGTTGAATCTGGCATCTTCCTAGCTATATCCAGGTGGTGGGTGGACTCCTTTGGAAAATGGCTAGTCTATAAATCATTAAGGCAGTAAACAGTTCATGTTTTGAACCACAGAAAGAGCTGAGCCGTCTTCAAAGTCTGGGCAGCCACCTACAAGATGTGGAAGGAAAATGAAAAGGGGTAAAGTGACAGTTAGGGGCCCATGGGGGAGTCAAGATGGCTGATGGCATGAGTAACCTTGATAAGCAGCTCCTCTGGGGTTTGGGGTTCAAGAACAGCAATAGCCCTGAGACTTACAGACTACCTCATAGTGCTTTACCATACCCTCTGGGCAGTTCATATGCCAGCCTCTTGCCCCCACAATGATCTGGGTCCTCATTTTACCGACTTCGGAAGGATGGAAGGCTGAGTCAACCTTGAGCCGGTCAGGATCAAACTCCTGGCAGTGGGCAGAATCAGCCTGCAGTCATTCTGCATTCTAACCATTGCACCACCACAGCTCAAGGAAGCCAGTGCAATGGAGCGGATTCCTTTCTTGGAGGTTGACATGAGGCCTATTGTCCACTTTCATGGGAGGCCCATCAAGCCCACCTTGGTCTAGCCTCAGATCTCAATTTAGATCATCCCAGAAGGGTGAAATCAGATCCGTGGTCTGACTGGTGGCCCCTTCTGTGGCCCTTGCGGTTCTTTCAAGGCTGCTCTCTGTTCAGAGGTATTTATTTTTGGAGCCACCTGGACTTCTCTTCCCCCACTTTCTTTGGCCCTCTCCGCAGCCTTCTGCAAGGCCTGCATTTGGGGTGGAGGGGATTCGTAACAAAGCTCTCCCTCTTGGGAAGCCTCTCTCCTCATCCTGCACCCCTTGGAATATTCGGAAGGCCTCTGGCCCTCTCCTCTCCAAAAGGATATTAGATTGCTGGAGAAAGTGCCCAAAGCGCAACCCCAGAAGCCAAGAGGCCTGTACACAAGGAAGAGAGCAACATCATGTTGCAGACAATAAAAAGAAATATAGCAGTATGATTAGAATTAGAAGGCACACAGGATATTACCGGGTACCAACTGACTGTTCCTGAAATCATAATGATCACGAACATATAAATATTATGTAAGATACCAGCATGGAATCTGCTGCTCTCCCTCTTCTGCTGCTGAAGGACTAATTACCTTCTCTATGTGCTGCAGGAGCCCTTCCAGTGAACAAGGCCTCCCCCGCTCTGCCTCGATGATGCCCCAATTTGCATTCCTGGTTGTCCGTCCCAGGCTGCCGGGACGGCCCCGTCTCCAGATGGAGGTCCAGCCCCCCCTCCATTTGGAAGCAAACAGGGTGTCTCCAGATCAGAACAGGGGCTTCTGGAGCGGCCTTGGGGAGGGGAAGCACAAGAATAAAGGCTTCAGCTTCAGCTTTTGAATTAAAATGGTATATTTGACCTCAGGGAGTTTAAGCTGCCTGATAAGAAGTTTTCAAGAGAGGTGGAAGATCTTTCTCCATCTTTGTCAAAAGAGAATTGGAAAGGAAGGAAGGGAGGGAGGGAGGGAGGGAGGGAGGAAGGAAGGAAGGAAGGATAGGAGGGAGGGGGAGGATTTTGTTTTTGCAAGCTGTTCACACCTTGGTTGAGCATCCCTTGGCTTCTGGCACTCCTTGGAGTTTGCACCTCACTTGCCATGGAAAATGTGTGGTGATGCACACCTGAAATTATGGAAACTGTGTCCCAGCACATCTGGAGACCACATGTTGTTGAGGTTGAGGGCTATTTTGAAGGCAGATCTGGGTTGGCAGACAGAAATATAAATGGGCAAGAACGTGACAGGGTCCTGCCATCTGCAGGCGTGATGCCCTGAGGTCTTTTGGAGGGGTGTTTCATGATGGAACAAAAACTGCAGCTCTGGGCTCCCTCCTGCGCTGCAACTCACTCTGGGAGGTGGGAGGGGAGAGGAGGGGCTGGTCTCAGGTTTACGCCATGGATTCCCCACTCTCTTTGATCTCTTCCTGAAAACCAGAGAGGAAAGTGTGTCCTCGCCCAGAATGCATGCAAAGCCCCAAGCCTTCTGTGGATGCCATTCCTGTGTCTCTGCCTTGTTAAGATGCCCCTGAGAACTGCCAAAGGGCGGTGTGGCATAGGGCTCCTGCTCTCAAAGGAGGGCAGAGCAGAGGGCATGCCAGAAAGCATCCACTGAGGCCCCTCGGATCATGACAGGTGCCGTGGGGCCCAAAAGGCTGCAGGTCCACCCAGCTGGGACCATAGCTGCCCTCGGTTTCGAGAGAGAGAAGGGGAGCATGAAGTAGACCTGTCCCCTTGGGGTGGGGAGGGATGGCGGAGAGACTCCCAAAGACCACAATCTTGCCCCCTTTGGGGCAGCTGGACCCCAACCTCTACGCCTCCTGCCTCGTCCTCGCCCACGAGCGGAAAGTTTAGGAGGCCTGACCTTCCCCAAGGAGGATGTGTCAGCATCCGTAATAAGGTAACGCCTGGTGTGAAGGCTGCTTCACAGGTACGGCAAAGCTGGGAGCTCTGATGATAATAGCAGGTGTGAGCCATTGTCAGTGCCACCCCCGTGTGCCAAACTGTACCAAGTAAGGCATGGCAACACTCCATTTAAATTCCTGGCTCCGGTTCTGTGGTGAGATAGGAAGAGAGGGAGGGGACTGAGGTGCCTTTTAAAGGCCATCTTTGCCCCCAAGAAAAGCATTCTGCTCAAAGTATGGATTTCCAGTCCCTCAGCACAGACAGCGGTGAAAGCCCTGCCTTCATCCCACTGGACCTGGAGAACTAAGCCAGGCATGGTGGCATACGAGAGGGCTAAGGAAGAGGCCAATTTCCGGAAAGACACCAGAATAACTTTGCACAATGATTTGCTTGGATTCCTACACAGGTGTCTTAGTCCGCATTCCTTGTCTTTGGATCCCTGCCTCTGCAGTAGCTTATTCCTTCTGTCCCCATTTGTTTCATTGCTTTCTATGGGAAAGCTGTCCTGTCCTGTCATTTCAGGCTATTTTTGGATTAAATAATCGGAACCGCCACGTTTCAGGGCCATTGAACGAAGGTTCTCCCTTTGGGAAGCAATGAATCCAGGCAGAGATTTCCCACAGCTTCCCAGGAAAGTCCAGCTCCTTCTCTTGCTTAGGACTTCGCTGCTTTCTGACCCACTACTACACTTTGTACAAGATCTCCAAAGATTGTCTGGAGCAGGGGTCTCCTTGGCTCCTTTAATACTTGTGGACTTCAACCCCCAGAGTCCTCCAGCCAGCCAGGAATGATAGAGTTGGAAGAGACCAGAAGGGCCATCTAAGTCAGGGGTCCCCAACCTTGGCTCCTTTAATACTTGTGGACTTCAACCCCCAGAGTTCTCCAGCCAGCCAGGAATGATAGAGTTGGAAGAGACCAGAAGGGCCATCTAAGTCAGGGGTCTCCAACCGTGGCTCCTTTAAGACTTGTGGACTTCAACCCCCAGAGTGCTCCAGCCAGCCAGGAATGATAGAGTTGGAAGAGACCAGAAGGGCCATCTAAGTCAAGGGTCCCCAACCTTGGCTCCTTTAAGACTTGTGGACTTCAACCCCCAGAGTCCTCCAGCCAGCCAGGAATGATAGAGTTGGAAGAGACCAGAAGGGCCATCTAAGTCAGGGGTCTCCAACCTTGGCTCCTTTAAGACTTGTGGACTTCAACCCCCAGAGTCCTCCAGCCAGCTGGTTCCTCTTAAAGTTGCCAAGGTTGGAGACCCCTGCTCTGGAGGGGCTTTAGGTCAGGACGATTTGGAAAGAGGGACACAAATCTCTGTAACATGCAATGGTGGGTATGATTTTTACCTGAGGACAAGAATAATATTTCTTGGAGCTTCAGGACCAAACAGATACTTGCGGAGGGTCCTTGCTGAGGCCACTGCCCTCTTCAACCCATGTGATTTCCCTGCGCCTGTTTGCACAATGCGCTTACTGAAGACCGGAGAGCCCCAGGCAGGAGAGTGCAACGTCTGACTTTCCAAAATCCAAGCTTCCCCTGGGGGTGGAGGAGACGAGGTGCCCCCTCCTCTTCCCTGGTGCCGTTTTCTCAGCTTAAATTTCCCGCCCGGCCTGCTCCCGTCTCAGGGGCATCTTTCTTTCTCTGGACAGGGACCAAGACGCCTCTTGCTGCCTGGTGTTATCTTAATGTTCTGCCTGAGATTTATTAATGGGGAGTGGAGGAAGGACAAGATCATTTCCCATATCACAACCACTTGGCAGAGAGCCATAAAATAAAGGGGAGGTAAAAAAAAAAAAAAAACAACACCACCCAGATACAGTCCCCATCGTTTATTGCCTGGCGAAGCCTGTCAAGGGAAGGTCACCCGAGATTTCTCACCCATCAATCCAGGAAGGTGATAAATGTGTCACTCGCCACCGTCTTAATCTGGGCGCTGGGGTGGGGTGGAGGGCAGAGCCGGGAGAAGGTGCTGCTTCTTTCAATGGAGATTGATTCCCGTGGAGAAGGGATGCAGCAGCTGGAACAGACTCCTTGGCCTTCACCTCCTAGGATTGGGGGGGGGGGGCGGCCTCCTCCAGGATGCCCCCAAACCTGTTGATCTCCCGCTGCATCCACTCGGGGTTCCTTCTTCCCCCAGTTTGTCACCTCCTGTTTCTCGAACCACAGAGCTAGAAGCCCCTGGTGAAGTCTGCCCTGGCGGGAAAGCCTGCTTGGAAGGGGGCAGCCGGGGGATGCAGAGTTTGAAGAGGGCAACCGTAGCGCTTCAGGCGTGTCCTTGATGGGCATCTCAGCCAGTGTCCCGGGGGGGGGGGGGCAGAAAGGAAGGTTCCAGAACACCTGAGGATGGCAAGGGCAGAGTCCTCCTTGAAAAAGAGCCTTGACTTTAACAGTGATGCAGCTGAGCAGCTCTGTGTACATCCAGCCGAGAATGGCTCTTTGGAGCAACTCCCAGCTGCAACCTGAGAGTGGCTGCTTTGCGATGGGGAGCCCTGAACCAGGTGCAACAGGCTGGGAACTCTAGGAAGGCTCCTGGGGAAGAAAGCAGCGAAGGCTTTGAGCACGGATTCAAGATGAGCCTGACTTCCGGGGATGGTGCCTGCTGTTTGGGGAGCCTCCCTGAAGGGCTCAGAGCCGAGGATCAAGAGGTTCATGGTCCAGGAGCCGGAAGCACCATGCAGAGGGTCAGAGGGCCTGGGGAGCGAAGGCCAGGAATGGCCATTGTGGCTTCCCTTCTTTGCTACTCAAGACGAAACATGGGGTGCAATTCCACATGCAGTTGGAGGCTGGGGGGAACCAGCTCTGCAGAACTGGCTCTCCAGTAAAGGGGACCCCCAAAGCAGGAGCAGAAACACCCCCATGTAGGTCCAGGAGGCGGCTTCTGTGGGTCTGCTCTGCTGCTGTGGAAGGAGGTCCCAAGCACGCAGGGGCATGGGGGTGGGGGAGATTGTGCAGAGAGTTCACAGATGCTCCTGAAAATCCGCCCTTCTGGCCCCGATGCTGCCATTAGCACAAAGCTGGGCTGATCCGAGAGCTCTCCAGATGGCAGCCGCCGCTAGAGCCGGCTTTGGGCAACGCTGGGCGGCAGTGTCTGAAGGACTTTGCTGACTGGACTTGAACACAGGGGCCTCCTCTTGACAGCGGACATCACAGAGAGGGAGCCAACTTCAACCTGGCCAGCGTGGTCTCAGGTAAGAGCAGCTTGTGGCATCCAGGGCCTCAGGAGCAGACAGCAAAGGGGACATAGCTGGAGCTGAAGGCTGAGCTAAGCGGCTGCCCTAATCCTGCCCTCCCAGACTGCTGCAGGCAAGCCAGGAATCCGTGCCATGCACCGGCCGGCTGGCTCTCAGCTGCAAAGGAAAGCACACTGAGAACAGGAGGTGGATTGGAGGAAATCCCTCCCGTTTTTAATTCCACCAGCAAAACACTCCCTGGATGTGCTTTCCCCCCAGCCTAAACCTGGAGACCTAATCCCTCTCTTCCCATGTGGTGCCTTGCTTCCAAATGGAGACGACAGGGATTTGGGGGCAGGGGTGGGCTGCGGGGGCACAACGCATTTGTCTCTTGGAGAAGAAGCAACCAACTGGCTGGTGAGCAGCCCGTGAAGGTCCGTATGTCAGTGAGGTTTCACCGGCTCTCCGTGGCTCCGTAGAAGCAGGCTAATCCAAGCCTCATTTTTTTTTGGGGGGGGGGGGGTGTCTAAGCTTCGTCTGGTTTAGGTCCATGGCAAGGAGGCCTGTCTGCCCCCAGCATCTGCTGAGAGGGCCCACCCCATTTTCCTTCCCGGTCTGCCCATCTTAAAGTGGACAAGGTTGAGGAACCAGCCAATCAAACAGTCCAAAATCAGACCATGACTCAGAAATATCCAAACCAACAACATTCAGACTACGTTGCATCTTAAAAAAGGTAAACAGCTGTTTTCTGACAGACCAGCACAATTCAAAGTACACGGACAACGTCTCCTTGAATGGTGACAAAAGGTTTGCAGCCAAATTGCCAAACTCGGAGCTCAAACTAACAGCCTAACTACCAACCCGAGCTACTTATATTCAAACACATTTCAAAGGTTGAGGAACACTGGACTGGACCAGGAAGTCAGAAAACACCCTGAAAACATAGCAGTTCTGGAACTATGGAATGACCAGCTACATTCCTATTGAAGTCTGGGGTGAAAAAAAGGTGATTTTGTAGACGCCAGGGGTCAAGAATCTTTTGGATTCTTTGCTAAAAATTCACCCAGAACAATTCCTTAGATGTGTTTTATTGAAGGACAGTCATATTTTTATATTAAAAAAACACCTGATTTGATGTATGTTTAATCTTTTCCTTTTCCCCAATTTGCCTTTCCTGAACAATCCCTCCGATTCTGCTCCAGGGTTCCTGGGGGCTGGGCTGGTCCCAGAGCGCAGGGCATCTCCCTCAGCTGGCACCAGCCACTGCTCCCTCCTTTAATCTGGGTGATTTCCTGGCTACCAAGCCAATGACAGACAGCTGGTCTTATCTGTGAGAAGCAACCGAGATAAGATAGCCAATGGGTTTTTTTATTCCCTTGCCGCTTGGCCCTAACCTCTCCAGAGGAGACTGGATTAGCAGCTTGTTTGGTTTCTGAGAGTAGAAAACGCAGAATTTGGAGCTTGGAGGGGAGGGAGCATGGCCACAGGCCTGACTTTGGGCTGGAGTCCCACAGCCCCCTGAACCCAATCGCAGCTTAGCCAGACAAGGGTGCTGCCCTCCCACCTTGGCTGCCTGGGTGAATCGACTTTGTGTCTTGTGTGGGGCGAGGGTCCTTTGCTTTCCAAGGAGTGGACACACCGCACAGCATAGCACACCTAAACCCTTCAGGGCAGCACACGCCCTCCCCCATCACAGGTGATCGCTCTGCTCACCTCTGCCCTTCTAGGACCATGTCAGGTGATGTTGCCACTTAAGGAGGCCTTTAAAACCCAAGTCTGTTAGTCCAAAAATGCTCCCTCCGTTCCTCCTCCATCTTCCCAGTTCAGAAAGTCCCTAGGGCCCGTGTGAGACCTCTCTGGTTGCTTTGAAAAGACAGCAATTGAAAAGACAGATTTTAGGTGCTGCAGCTCCTTCCCATAAAACCCTCTTTGACCTGGGAGGGCTGGCTTGCCTTCCTGCTTTCTGAAGAGGGGAGTCCAAGACGGGGCTTCCGCTCTGGCCTTTGCTGGCTCCTAGTTTGTCCTGGGGTGGGAGGGCGTTTGGGGAACCGCAGTGGCTCCCTTAATAAGGCCTGGGTGATGTGAGAGTTTGCATTTTCCTTTGTGGTCTCACGTCTCCAAAGAGACCTCTGAAGAGCATCCACCTGAGCAGGAGACGTGGCTTCGTAGCCCTGAGAAGCAGGTGCAGGGACAAATCTGACACACGCTGCAGCTGCTCAGGTAGATTTTGAACCGTTGATCACATATTGTCACGCAGTTCTGTTTCTTCCCCTCCTGTCACCGTCTGTCATCTTGCTCTTCGAATTAGCTGAAAATGGGTGAGTCTGTTAAGGGAGCCTCCAACAGAGATCAGCCCGATCGGTGCCCCCTGAAAGGAAGAAAAGGGAGAAGGATGAGGCGCCCCCAGGATATCATGTGGGTGTCCAGATACGGTGCCCACTCCCTGTAAAGCCAGCCCCATCCTCCAGCTTCCTTCCTCTCTTGCCGTTCTGATTATTTGCTGTCTGATCAAACTTGGATATTTCCGTAGCCTCTTCTTTTGTAAAAGCTACTATATTTCACTCCGGCACTTTTGATTTATTTTGCCATCTGTTCAGAACAGTCTGTTATCGATAATTTCCCATTCTTTTCACATCCCTGAAGGTTTGGCAGGCAGTTGATAACCTTGACAATGAGGTGGGAATGGCCTCTTTGGCATATCAATTGCGCTTTCCCAAGCGGCTAATTGATTGGCTCCGACGTCCAGCCCGGTTTTCTAGATGGGTGCAAAAAAAAAGCGGTGGAAGGCCCAGGGAGACTGCACCTCCCCGAGGCCCATGGAGAGGCTCTGTGCATCTGGCACCCAAGCCCTGGCCTCCACCTTGGATCGGGATCCCTGGTCAGAGAGCACCGCAGGGGAACCTGGTTGACCAAATAGTACGAAGATGAACTTCACTTGGCGAGTCAACCACCTTCCAGCTTTGAGTTTCCTGACAGGATCCCCCAATTGCTCTCTCCCTCTCTCTCTTGGAAGCCAGCCTTCTCAGGCTCTCTGAAACCCTCTGGCCCCTTTCGATAGGCTGCGTTGGAGGAGGTGGGTGGCTTGTTGTTAGAGCCAAAATGGTTGGAGGGAGGGAAAGCGGCTGCTTGGAGCAGTTTGCCAGGAGCCGCCTGTCAAAAGGAAGCGGAGCCTCAGGAGGCCGAAGGGGGATGGCGACAGAAGGCGGGTGAAGCCTGCAGGGGGATGGAGGTGAGGAGAGCAGGTGAGCAGCAGAAAGTTAAACAGCTTTGGAGGAACTGGGACTGGAGGAGAGAGCAGAGGGCAGGCCCTGCTCCCCCCAGCTCCGCACTTCCTGCCAGAGGTAAATATTGTGGCAGGTGTGCCTTTTGCAGGAGGGGGAACCCGGCTGCCTGAACCTGAGGCTGCTTCTCCGTCGCCCCCCCTTTGTGCTTCTCCACTCAGAGGGGTTGGAGTTTGGGGTCTTCGCTCTGTTTGGGGTCCCTGGCTGGAATAACAGGGCGGCGGCTTTCGGAGTGAGGTTGGAAGCACTTTCCTTCTGCTCCCCCAAACCTGCAGGCAGGTGTTCTCAGGGGGCAGCTTAAGCAAGATCGCCTCTTTGGCCCCTTGGCTTCTGGGAGGAAGGCTGGTGCTGCACCTCCCATTGGCGGTTTGAGGAGGCATCTAAGGGGGCATTTTGCTTTCTCTGCTGTGGCAAAGGAGCAGGGACTCCTTCCTTCTTTCTAGGGATCACAAGACAAGGCTGGGAACTGGGCACATCTCTGCCCCTCTGTAGGGGGGAAGGGGCTGCCAGAGAAGCCCCCAGGCTGGTTGGAATATGGAAAGACATTTCAGGACTTCTGGCAGATTAAGCCACAATGGAACCCAATTCCTGAACTGCCCCTTGGCAATGTCCTCCAGATGCCCTGGGCCTCCCCCCAGTCATCCAGGATCCATGCACCCCAACATATTCAGAGGACATCACTTGGAAGGCCATCCCTGGTCTTTGAGACCATTGGCTCTGGTTGATGGAAGTTGTAGCTCCCTCAAGGACACCTCAAGGGCAGCATTTGGAGGGAATCTTGTTTTATGTGATCTCAGATCCAAGTCTTCGGTGCGAGGGAAGGAGAGTCGAACACCCATTTCACGAAACCATAGCAAGCCGTGATGGGATTTGTTGGGGTTGATGGCATGGTGGCTCGTTCAGAAGTTCCAAGGGGTTCTCTGTTGCTGCTGGAAGATCGCAACAAGGCCAGGCCAGCTCCCCAATGGATGGAATCGCATCCTCCTTTCCATTTGGCAGTCATGAAAGAGGGGGATGGTGTAGGCCGCCGTTTAAATCAAATAGCAAAGGAGGAGTTTTGCCGGAACCTGAGATGAGTCTCATGAGCTTGGGTGGGATTAGTGACTTTATTAAATATCTTTGGATTCCAGCCCAGTTTTCTCTTCACCTTCACGAGAGGTGAACTTCTGTCTCTGAAAAATCTTCCATTGATCTTCTCACTCTTTAGAGTTCTTCCGGAAAGAAAGACATGAAAAGAACTGGCAAAATATAAATGAAGCATCGGTTTCCTTTTCTGCTCCTTAGTGAAACCAGGGATGGTGTAAAAGCTTCCTCTGTGTGTGTGTGTGTGTGAGTGTGAGTGTGTGCTCTTTGGGAGGACTTGAGATCACCTGGCTCTTCTCCGGCCTTTCATCAGATTGTCACAACAGACAGAAGCCAAGTTGGTCTAGGAATGACCATCCTGCTTGCGTTGGGGGGACTTCAGATCAGCCACTGGCCCCCAGCCCAACCTACATCCGGAGCCCCCATCCTGAGTTCTCAAGAAGATATAAAGACAGCAATAAATAAAATCAGCTGTTGGGTGGCAATCAAGCTGGCTAGGTTCACACATTAGGGATGATTAACCAGGCTTTATTGAAGAAGGTACAATTGGCTGGGATCACACAGCATCAACTCTGGCTTGAGAACTACAGTGGCTGGCAGTGCTATGCTGACCCCATTATGGTTACCATAGGTTCTTTTGCAAATATCTCCTATAGACTCCCTAGAAGCAGGCACCTTCCTTGAATAAACCCTCTCAGGCATGGCTTGTCAACCCCAAGGCCAAGGGCCTTAGTTCAGCTTCTTCTTTAAGCTTATGCTAACAGCAATTCAGCAACTTGGAAAGTTTAGAAGCCAGCTATTTAAAAACTTTTATTTTCCAAAACTGACAATTTTGAGGGGTGGAGATTGTAACAAGCAACACCTCAGGGATTTTAGCAGCTCTCTGCCAGACACCTGGAGTGAGATGTAATCGGAAGGAATATGGAACAAGCCCAGATAGGAGGAGGAGGAGGAGGAGGAAGAGGAGGAGGAGGTTGGTATATAATTGTTTGTGCCTTTGAACATGTTGTGCGAATGCAGCTCATTGTGGTTTATTCTATAAACCATGCTTAAACAAACCATTGTACTGCTTAACCTGCTGGGTGAACCAGGTCACTGCAATTTTAGCTACAGCTATAGGCCTAGTATCCAAACTGCATGCCATCTCCCCTTTTACAGTTCAGAAAGATTAAAACTAAATACATGCAAGATACAGCCCTTCCCAAACTTGCCGCCCCAGGAAAAGTGGGCCAGTCCGGAGCTCCAGTGGAGTGATTAAATCAAGCCAGGCCCATTTGAAGGGGAGGCAATGCCACCAGCCCAACCCAAAGCAAGATGCTAATTGCCCAAACCTCCATCTCTCGCATTCCTTCAGAACTTGGCATGGCCAAGAGATCTAATCTAATCCTAATCCTGCATAGTTTTTCTGTGATAATATCACACTACTAACTAGAGCATACAAAACATTTGGTAGATCAATACTTGAATACAGCTCATCAGTCTAGAACCTGTATTACATATCTGATATTAACACAGTTGAGAAAGTCCAGAAATATTTCACAAGAGTTTTCCACTCCTCGACTCGTTGCAGAATACCTAATGCCACCAGACTTGAAATTCTAGACCTAGAAAACCTAGAACTATGCCACCTTCGGTCAGGTCTAAGTATAGTACATAAAATTATACATTGCAATGTCCTCCTACCTGTCAATGAATACTTCAGCTTCAACCATAACAACACAAGAGCACACAATAGATACAAACTCAAGGTTAACTGCACTAAATTTGATTGCAGGAAATACGACTTCAGTAAGAGGAGTCAATGTCTGGAATCCTCTACCTGACTCTGTGGTTTCTTCCCCAAACCCCAAGCACTTTAACCTTAGACCAGGGCTGTCCAACCTTGGCCCCTTGAAGCCTGGCGGAGTTCAACTCCCAGAATTCCCCAGCCAGTTGGGGAATTCTGGGAGTTGAACTCTGCCAGGCTTCAAGGGGCCAAGGTTGGACAGCCCTGCCTTAGACTGTCTACTATTGACCTCACCCCTTTCCTAAGAGGTGTGTAGGGGATGTGCATAAGCGCACCAATGTGCCTACTGTTTCTTTTTTATTTTTCTTATATGTATCCATTTCATGGATTCATAACTATGTTTATCCTTATACCTGTTATAATTGCTTGACAAAATAAAATAAATAAATAAATAAACAAATCCTAGATTAGCCTGGAGGGTCTTTGCTGGAGCAGTTTTAGAGACGTAAAAGGGTGCTGGAACTGATTGGGGGGTGGGTGAGTGGGCTTAGAGCTCACCTCAGCATTTCACTTTGCTCCCCTGAGCCCTTCAATCACTGCACACTCACAACTACAGCCTCCCTGCATGGCCCCCCTCCTTAGCAGCGCTCCCCGAGAAGCATCCATCAGGCGGGCTGGGCTGGGAGGGGGAATGCTCAGCCCCCAGTAGCTTCTGCCAAGGAAATCATCCCTCTGCCCTGGTGCCACCTGCCTTGCCGCCTTCTCCCCTTTTGGGTGACCTTCGATGTTTGAAGGACCAGCTCTTCCCCAGGGACACCTGCCATTGCCTTAAAAGTGTTCCAAAGGTTTAAGGGTTCTCTAGATTTTTGGTGCATCCAAGGAACCCTCCAGTTTCCCACAGAATTTCAGAAGTGACAACCAGTTTCCCTAGTTCTGAATTCTAAAGGTTTTGATGGTCACCTTTTTGTGTGTAACACCTACGGTTCCTCCGCCAGAACCTGCTGCTGAAAACCTGGATAGGCCATTCTGGAGCTCTTTGATGTGGGACAACCTGCTCTTTGGTGGTTTGCCATAAGATTCAGAGTGTGAGCTTGTGCGTCAAGTTCTTGGTGAACCACCTTTTAGGAGTGTGAAATGTCAGTTTGCCACCCTTTAAATAACACTATAATGTTCTCAAGGTGTTCTGAGGGGAAACAGGCCCACAAAGATCTGTAGCACCTACTTAAAGCTTCTGCTCCCAACTGGTTTCTTTTGGGTGTGTGTGTGTGTGTGTGTGTTGATTTATATTAGTATGGATTCTGCTGGTGTTAGACCAGAGCAGTTGTCCTAACTTGGTTGGGCCAACTCCCATCATCTTCTGGGCAGAATGGCCAAGCAGTTCAGGTGCTGCCCAGAGGATTCTGGGAGCTGAAGTCCAGCAGTGTAGAGCAGGGCTCTCCAACCTTGGCAACTTTAAGACTTGTGGATTTCAGTTCCTGGAGCAGCTTTGCTGGCTAAGGAATCCTGGGAGTTGAAGTCCACAGGTCTTAAAGTTGCCAAGGTTGGTCTAGAGAGCACCAGGTTGGGGAAGAGCCAGCAGCCTTTCCTGGTAGATGCTCCTCTTCCAACCCTTGCAGAAAACTTGGCTTCAGGGGCCCTCTGAATCCCAGCTGCCTTTACTTGGGACCAGTTTTATTCCCCCCACCCTGGGGGGGATGGATTTCTCTGGAAAGTGGGCAGCCACAGGGTGACCGGAGCATTCTGGCGTCCAGAGGGAAGACTCGGAGTTGGGGCAACACAACCGTCTACCTCTGGATTGTGTCTCGTGGTTGTCTGGCATTCCGGCCATGTGCTCATCACAGAGGCCCCAGGAACCCAAGGCCAGCAGCGGCTGCCCCGGAGGGGAAAGGGCGCGGCCGGTTCTGCTAAGAGAAGACCCACCTGGGTGGGCAGAGGGCCGGCCGGACTCCGGGAGGCGGAGAGTCGGGCCCCACTTGCCGACCGAGCCCCAATCCCACGGCCCCCTGGTCCCGGGGAAGGCAGAGCCCGGGCCGGCGCGCGTCTCCCCGGGCGCCGGCGGGCGGGTGGGGGGCGGGCGGGGGCGCGCGGAGGGGGCCCGTAAAAGCTCTCGCTAGCGCTGCTTGTGGTCACAGCCAAGCAAGCTCGCCGCCTCTCTGGATCAGGCTCCGCTCGGGCTCCCGCCCCGCACTCGGCGCCGCGCTGCTCCAGCTGCGCCCGGCCCGGCCCGCCTCGCCGCCCTGGCCGGGCAGCTGCCGCCGGACAGCCCCCGCCAGCCAGCGCGCCATCGCCGGGCCGGGAGGGGGCAGAGGCGGCCCCGCCGCCGCCGCCGCCGCCGCCGACGAAACATGGAGTCGGCGCCGGCAGCGCCCGAGCCCAGCGCCGGGGAAGCGGGCGGCGGCGGCGGCGGCCCCGGAGAGGCAGAGGCGGCGGCAGCTCGAGATTCCCCGCCCGGCGCGGAGCAAGCGCGGAAAGGCGATGCGCCGCCGGCTCCCAACCGCAGCAGGCACAGCTGTTCCGGCGGCGGCGGCGGCGGCCGAGGTAGGAGCCGGGCGGGGCGGCGGGGGGGGGCAGAGAGGCGCTGCGGGCGCATTCACACGTTACGCCGCTCTTCCACGTGGCAGGCGCGCCGCCTCGCGGGGGCTCCCGACGCGTCTCTGGCACGCGAGGTTGGGCCGCGTCCCGGGTGGCAACTTGGCCGGGAGGGGAGGAACTTTCTGCCTGCCCCGCCGGCGCCTCCCGGCCCTTGGATGAGGGGGGGACGCGGGGTCTTCCTGCCCGGACGGGCCGGGTCGCCTCTCCGCCCGGCAGCCGCTCGGTCCGCCAAATGGGGCGGCGGGGGGAGGGGGGTCTGTGTCCCGGGCTGGCCGCCCTTTGCGCACCTTTCTGGCGGGGAGGGGGAGATGCGGCGGCGGCGGCGGCGCTGCCGGGCAGGTGGGCTGCTGTCCAGGACTGGGGTCCCCCTGAGCTCCCCGCCTTTCGGCAGCCGGCGTGGGGGGGATGGACGGCGGGGCAGTGCCGCTGGGGGGAGACCCGTCCTGCGGGGGGGGGGGCGCTTGGCGGAGAAGCGCCGGAGCCACTTTTGTAACACCTTCAATCCGAAATACGGTCGACCAATGACCGGGGAGGAGAAGGGGGGGAGGGGGGCGCAGGCTGCCTCGGGGGGGAGGGGGGCCTCCCCCCGCCGCCTTCTCTGCCCGGCCCCAACTTCTGCGGCCTCCCCCCCCCGCCCTGCTCCGGCTGGGCCGTTTCACTCCCGGTCCCTGCTCTCCCCTCTAAATGGGGGAGGGGGAACCCGGCTTGGTGGGTCCAACTCCATCGCCGCCCAAGGGGGTGGCGGGGCGTGGGGGGGGGCGCCCAGTTGCAGAAGCGCCTCTTTCAGCCCCGCGCTCGGCGTCCCCACTGAAGCCCAGCGCCGGTTACATAACCGGGCGGGCGGGGGGCGCCTCTGCCAGACGAAGCTGCCTTTTGCAGAAATAGCGGCGCCTTCGCCCGCCCTGCTTTTTATGGGGGGGGGGGCGGCGGCGGCGGCGGCGGCAGCTGTTTGAACCTTCTTAAATGGGTTAAGCTTTTGATCCTGGTAACCTGCTGACCCAAATGTGTGGTGATGCAGCTTCTGTCTCCCTCCCTCCCACTCCTGCCCCCCCCCAGTCCTGCTCAGATTAAGCGGGCGGGGCGGGGGGGGGGAAGCGCAGGCTGCCGCCCGGCTGCTCCCTCGCCAAGGCGCTGCACGCACGCAAGCGCTGCCTTATGTAAGGGGGGGGCGGGGGGAGGAGGAGCGTTCCTGAAAGGAGGGCCAGAGCCCGCTGGGGTCAAGGCTAGGGGGAAGCCAGAGCAGCCGGACCCTTTGCCTCCCCAGGCCCAGGAGCTGGCACTGGGTCTGGCTTTGGGGGCAGCTCCCTTCGGAGGAAGTGGGTGGTCTTGTGCCAGCAGTGCCATGCCAGCAGGACCTCCCAGGACAGCCTCACCTGGGGTGGCTGGGATGCTGCCCTTTCTTCCTCTCCTGACCCTTGGATTTCGCTTTGGCCCTGCTGAGCCCACTCCCACCTGGCATGGGCTGCTGCCAGGGGTCCCAGCCCTCCCCAGTCCTTATAAGCCCCCCCCCCCACGTCTCTGGAGTGGCCAGCATCTCTGGCTCCTCTGGGAAAGGGGAGGAGGGGTGATTCAGACCTTGGGGGGGGAGGGGCTGGCCGGAAAGGACAAGACTACAAGGAGTTAGAAGAGGGGGGCAATCTGGGGTCCCAGGTCTTAAGGGCACCTGTGTCCCCAGACCCCTGCAGAGGGGGGCCTCTGGACCCTTGTCCCAGGCAGGAAAGGAGTGGGGCCTGAAGTCTTCCCCGGCCAAGCTCCGGGATGCCGGCCGATGTGTGGCCAGGCCTGGATCTTTGTGACGGAAAATTTCCGCACTAGGCATGCCAAGTGGCCCTGGAGCTGAACGCCCCGATGCTGAAGGGCAGAAACACAGGGCTGCTGTAGGGGAGGAAGCCGTTTCCGTCTCTCCTTCTGTAGGCTGATCTAAACACTTTTGGGGCTTTCAAAGCAACCTGCTAGGACAGCGCGGCTTGTAGGAAATGGAGCTGCTGGCAGGAGTTGCGGCAGGGCTGGCGTTGGAGCCGGTTGGGAAACAAAGTCAGCCACAAGCGGACACCCAAGGCCACCCACCCCGGCCAGCAGAGTTCATTGCTGGGGAAACTGCCCACGGCTCAGGTCATGGCTGGCGGGTGGTCAGCCGTGGTCGTCTTTCTCGGCCGGGAGACGGATGCAGTCAGTGCCTTGCAGCACAAGCTACTTGTAGCATTGGGGGTGGCCTTTCTGGAAGGGGTGGGCCCCCTTGGGTTGAGGGCAGGTCTGTGGTGGTGGCACCTTGGGCAACCCGTGGACAGCATTAGAGCCCCCTCGCCCAGCCTCTAACGGTGTGCAGGACGGGCACTTCTGCCCCAGGAGTGAAGACCCCGCTCCCCCATGCGGGCCATCTTGCATAGTTGGGGAGGGAGGGAGGGGTATACACATCCACAAACCCACCAGCCCCCTCTATCCACTTGCTCGGCTGTCTGGCCATCTGCAAAGCTTGCCTTGCTTGGTGTGGCTCTCAGCTTCTCTGGGTGGCATTTAGAAACAACCAGGAGTCTGTGGCACTTAAAGACTTACAAATTTATTGTGCCACTTCATCAGGAGCCGGGCTGTGGTCCAAGAAGGCATCTGTCAGGATAAACCTGGGAGTCTTTAAGGGGCCGTAGGATTGGCTACGCTTCGAGCGCCTCACTCCGTGCCTTCCAGGCAGCTGGAGTTGGGGAGTGCCAAGGCCCTGGAGGGCACAGCTCCTCCAGCGTGTGTGTGTGTGTGGGGGGGGAAAGGCTGTCTCCCCCTCCCCCCAAATGGGAGGTGTAGCGAGATGCCCAGATGTGTGGGGCTGGTTGCTCCGAGAATTCCCCACCCGCAACATGGAGGATCTGGGGGCTTTAATCGGTCTTTTGGTCCCTGGGAGGGAAGGGGGGCTTTTGTCTAAGGAAGTCACGGAGGGTGGGGCCCAGCTTGGAAGACTTCCACCCTCAATTGGGGGGGGGGGGCTCAACCCTATCCTATCTCGGCTGCCCAGGTCTGCTGTCGCCATGCCCACTCCTCTGTCGCGTTATCAGCAGCTCCTCGGGCCGAGGGATGCACCGCGAAGCCAACCAGCCTGGGCAAATCTGAAAGGGCCTCCCGCTAATCACTTGGGCTATGTTGGCTCCGAACATCAGCTGGGCAGTCTGAAACCCCACGGGGTCGGGTGGGCAGGTGGGCAGCAGTGAGCCACGGCCTCTCTTTCAGCTCTCCGCCTCCAATGCCCCCCCTCTTCCAAGGGGAGAGTTTCTCCTTGGCACCTGTTTCCTTTCTTGGAGCATCATCAACAACCTTCCCTTCTCCAGCTTTCGGAAGAGGCCGCATGGAAGGCCTCTCTAGCAGCTCCTGGAAAGAGCTGGCAGCCTCTCCTTGGCCAGGAACCCAGCCACGCATGGAAGCCCCATGTGCAGGGGGGCCCTTGAGGTCAGGGGTTTGGGGGGCCCAGGGGCCTCTGCCTCCCCTGCAACCCTGGGACAGAATCGGAGACTCAGCTTGAATTGTTCAGGCCGCCCTGCAGGGCCACTTCCACTGGACCACCGGCTCCTCTCTGGACCAGCCACTTCCTGGCCCAGAGGTTGGGTGTGTGTGTGGGGGGGGGGTTCCCAGCCTCCCTCCCTGCTAATCACTCTCCCGTTCCTGATGGTTTTCCAGAGAGCTCAGCTGCCTGGTTGCCTGGAGCCAGGAAAAGCCCAGGGCCTTTCCAAGGAAAGCAGGCCCGTCGTTGAGCGGCTCCTAGTTTATGGAGACTTCGGTTCAGGGTTGGCAGTTGGTGTGTCGGGATCAATTATCCCCAGAGAGGAAAATCCGCCCTCATCTTCCTCCCGTGTCTCTAGATGAGGAGCCTGTGGCTCAGGCTGTCTTCCGAGGGACTCTCCGGCTGATGCCTGCTTGCGTTTACCCACCAGCTGTAAGGATGGCACCCAACCTAGTGATGATTGGATCTTTTTTGGGGGGGGGGCTGCCTTCAGCATCCCCCCCTGCCTGTGCCCCCTCAAATGGGTCTGCAAGGAGCGCTGGCCTTTCCCAAAGCTGGCATGGCCCTCGGATCTGGCTTCATGCTGCCTCCTAAGACACCGCTGGGCACGGCCTTTAGTGGGGATGCAGGCTTGACAGGTTGGGTGGAGCCCCTGATTGTGGTTTGTGGTGGTGGAGCGGATGGAGGCCGCCTTTTGAGAGTGGATTCTGTTGCCTTTGAGCTTCGGATTAGTCCAAGAAGGGCATCAGAGTTTGGAGAGGCTAAAATTCCATCCTGGTTCAACCCTGAGGTTTCACCCCATATTGTTTGCAAATATCCAGAGCTCTTCTTGTACCCAAGCATTCTTGTGGACCAGAAACTTGAAACACAGCTTTGACTACTAGGGTGTCTTTTATGTCTCTGTGTAGAATGTACACTTCCAGCCTCATCATCTCTCCAGAAATAACTGCTTTGGGGGTCCTGTGGGGAGGGCGGGGCTTAGCTGCCCTGCCTTTTCCCGTCCTGGAGCGACTTGGCCCCTGGTGCTCCCCTCCCTCTGTTCAGCCCCTGCGTTTTGCACCCGATTCCTTGACTTTATTGCTTAAATATCCTCTTCCCGAGTGATGTGCAGAAGGCTGTTTTTGCAGCACGAGTTGAACTTCTTGATAGCGTAACTAATTTTAGCTTAGCTTGCTACTATTTTAATGAGCTTCCTTCTGGCTAGATAGGGGGAAAAAGGGAAAAGGAAAAAAAAAAAAGCTTCAGCCTTGCTGGAAAAAGATTTCTGCCCACAGATTTGACAAGTAAGTTTAGCCGATTGTTGAAAAAGCAAGCTATGATTACAGGCTGGCAGCCAGCACGGCACAACCAGGGCTGAATTTTAAAGCAGGCAGACCCAGTGCTTATTGGCAAAAGAAGGCATTGGGAGCAGGGGAAGGGGCTGAATGGGGGCTTTTCTGAGGGAGGGGGCAAGCTGGGGGGGAGGGGAGATGTGCGTACAAAATAAACCCGCCTTGGAGTGGGCTTCCTTGCTAGGCCGAGCGCTGCAGCCTCTTTCGTTCCTTCGTTCCTGTATTCCTGTATTTCTTTATATGCCGTCTATCTTACTGTCAAACAACTCACAACGTCCTAAAACAAGAATATAAAACAATTAAAACATTAAAACCATTAAGCATTAAAACTCAAAAGGTTAAAAAGAAGACCAACGCATAAATGGGGTAGAGGGGTGACCTTAACCTCCTAACCGCCCCCAGAGTGGGAGGCTGCAGGGCAGGTTTTCTTTTTTAACCTTCCCAAAGCCTGGGGGAATCTCCTGGTGGGGTCCCATCCAGTCTGGCTCAGTGAGGCATAGCCACCTGAGATCACAGTTGATGTCAACGGGGGATAACTAGGTTCTTGTGAATTTGGGTATCCAGGATGGCCGCAAGTCCCATATTTTTCTAGGCATCGAATTGCTACCCCAAGCATTTCTGGGATGTAATGCTTGCTTCTTGGTGTTGCATCCAAAGGGGCTCGGCCCCTCCCTTAAAACTGCCCCTTTGATGGTGACAAAAATTGTTTCTGAGTTGGAAGCTCCTCCTTTGACTTGGGATGAGCGTGTGAGATTCGTAGAAGGGTCTCAATGGCCGCGATGGAGCGGGAGGGTTGGAAAGACCAAGGGCCAGAGCTCGCTCTGGTGCTGCAACGTGGAGTTTGTAGTGTTCTTCAAGTTAGGGAAACGGTCGACTGTTGCCCTGGGCGATTTTTTCAAAGAATCGATTGTGCTTGGAGGAGGAAACAAAATGGTGCAAGCTATCCTGTTGCGGGGCAGCAAGGATTTTCTTGGCAAGGGGGTGCCACGGTTTCCGCAAGAGCTTCCTGCGTTCTAGCAAACTCGGAAGGCCCTCTTTGAATCCGCTTCCTTGGCACTTTGGAGCCAGCTGCCTTTTTCTAAGGAAGCCGCCTTGGTATGGAAGCCCTGGCCCTCCCCAGACCACCCCGCGCAGGATGCAGCTCTTCACAGGAAGTTTTTAAAACTTGGCTTGGCTTTGAGGTCTGGCGTGCTGCAGAGGCTCTCCTGCTGGACAGCCATGGACAGCCCTATAAGTTGATGTTGGCCGCTTTTGCAAGCTCAGGTTTATCACACGCAACTCCTTCAGCAACAAGGATGGACACAACTTCCTTTGGGCCCTGTGGGACTAGCATGGTGGGAGGAGCCACCGAAGGAGCCTGCACCAGCCGGGGGGGGGGGGGGGAGGGGGGTCCTCTTGGGCTCTGCAGGCGTTTGAAGCCATTCATTTTAAGGGGGGGGGAGCAGGTCTTGGTAGCTAATAACTCCCAGCCAGCAGCTGATCCACAGCTCCCAAGAAATTCCCTTTGCAAACCTTGAGAGAGGCGTTCAGGGGGGAAGGGCCTCAGAAACCCCATTGCAATGGTTAGGTGTATCGAAGTTTTAATTCTCTACCTTTTCTCCTGGGAAAACGAAACCCCTAATATCTCCCCTTTTTCCTGTCCAAAGGGAGTTGCAAGAGGAAATGGCAGGCGGTGCTAAAGGACCTGCTTTATACCTGTGCAACATATGGGCTGGGCCCAAGTGGAACATGGCTTTGGACAGAGGTTGTTCTTCTCGGTCCGGGTTTGTGTGTGTGTGTGTGTGTGTGAGAGAGAGAGAGAGAGATAGGGAGGGAGGAAGCAGGGAAGGAAAGAAGGACATGAGAATGAGAAAGGAGGAAGGCAGGAGAGGAAGAAAAAAGAAAGGAAACACCGCAGGACGTGACTTGCCTACTTTAATTTACCAACCCGAACATGCTGGTGGGGCTTCTCCTCCTGAGGTCAAAAGGCAGACAAATCACTGTCCCCGATGCCTGTTTGCAGACATGCTCCTTGTCCTAAGCCTGCAGAGTTACATTTACTCAGATGACAGCCGGATACTTGGGGTTTAGTTCCATAAGAGCTGTTGCTACTACTACGTTTCAAGTTACGCCAACCCACCCTGGAGCTGGTGCAGCTCCTGGAAGCGGAAGGCTCCCTCTGAGGACAGTTTGCTGGGCACGTAATCCAGACTTGCAGGCTTTTAACTGCCGAAGGAAGCCACTCTGGTCAGGAGGATTTGAAGTCCTGGGTTCAGATCTCCGCTTAGCCATTCCAGGAAGCTGCTTGGTTAATCTTGGGCCAGTCTAATCTTTCGTGCCACCCAACAAAACGACTGTTGCCATTAGTGTCTGGGGGGGAGACCCTAATTTTAGAGATGGAAATGGAGCATGAAGGCAAGGCGATTTTGGGGGGAGAAGCAGGGATGCTTACCAGTGTGGATCAATTGATGGACAGACCTGGTTTGGGGATATCAGATTGGAGCTGCTGAGGGCCGACACGAGGCTGAGCCCCTCAAGAGGTCCCTAGTCTGCTCTTTGTGGGGTCTGCATCTGTTTTCCACGATGTTCCAGGGTGATTCTTTGGACATCCACAAAAGGAAGGGCCTGGAGCCATGCTAGGTGGACCGTGGTCCTCTTCTGGATCAGGGATCTTTTAAGGAGTATCTTGTGGCTGGATTTTCCAAAATCTTGTGGACGCTTGTGTTTCCACTTCTCCATGTGAGTTTTTGCACAAGGCTTTTTCCTCTTCCTTTTCTCCCTTCTCCAGATGTTTCCACCCAACCATTTTCAGACCCTCTGGCAGCCCTGGAAATGTGGTCTGGTCACACTGAGCTGTGGAGAAGACCGTGGTTGTGCTCTAGGCCGTGTGTGTGTATGTGTGTGTGTGTCCAAACTTGGCTACTTTTTGTGGACTTCCAACTCCAGCAAGGCTGGTTGGGGAATTTGGGGAGTTGAAGTTCACATGCCTTAAAGTGGCCACTTTAGGAGGCCCTGGACAAACAGTTCTGGAAAAGACTTTATTCTGGCTGGCAGTGGACGCAGAAGCTTCCCTGGTGGGAGACCTTAAACCAACCAGCCCACCGTGGTTGGGATGCAATTCTCAGCCCTGAGGGACCTGCCTGCAGGCAGAGATGGTCTAACCCCCCGCCCCCCAAGGCTTGTTCTGGATCCAGGTTTTCTAGGGCCCCCAAAATGTGCCAGATAAGAGGGGGGGTGGTTTCCTGTTGAAGCCACCCCTTATTCCTGCAAAGCAGACAGCTGGGCCGTTCAGTGGTTCTTTTTTCGCAGGCTGAGTTTGCCTTGCACCATCAGGACAGTCTCAGGATAGCGCTAGGGAAGAAAGCAGCCGGCCCCTGGGGGTTTTCCGTTCTAATGTGTGCCACATTCTCCCCTTGCATGTTCCCTGCGAATGTCTACCCCACTCCGAACGTTGTTTTTCCAAGCCGGCAAAAGCTTTCACGAGACATTAGTGTAAAAGCCTTTATAATCTCTGCTAATTAGGAACATTACCATCCCATTCCCTGCTCTTGATTGGGCCTGCGTGGGGAATATCAAGGTAATGAAGATGGACCAGGGGTGCCGTTTTACATGCATGTGAGCAAGCGAGCTTTCCTAACCAAGCCCGCTTCTCTCTCCCGCAGGCTCCCTGAGTTGGGCGCATTGCGGAAGCATCAAGGGCAGCGCCTGGCACTCCTGGCCAGCATGGGGGCCCTGGTGCCCACCAGGTGTACCTTTCAGAGTGGCTTTTTCCAAAATACCTTGTGCTCAGCCACAGGCCAGGTTCACAAGTGGAAAAGCGAACCTGGTTAAGGGAGGCTGTGGCCAGCCAAAGGCTCCCCTTCAGAGTCATCGGACATTTGCGCCAGGCGCCTCACACAGCTCCATCTGGCTTCGATGTGCATCTCCATTCAGGACCCTTGACAGCTCCTGGGTTTACCTGTCCTGCTAGCATCATCTGGTTCATTTCATTTTGGCTTAGCAAGGTGCATTAAACCCATCCCTGCAGCTCGTAGATCCGTTGAGGTGGCTTGCTGCACATCTGAACTCAGCCAGTTATGGCTGAGTCACCTTGGTTTAGCAAGCCCAGATGGTGAATGCAACCCATTTGTGGAGCTGTGGGGACCTCTGCTTGTTCAGCCCTTTCTACGCCATCCTAGCTGGTCGCACTTGCTCACGAGCCCTCTTCAGGGAGCAGGAGGTGAGAGTTTGGGACCTGAATTCGAATTCGGAAGGGTTCTCCCTGGACCCTCCTCCAAGTGCACCATGGGCATGGGGTAGTTTTTGTGGGCTGGGCTTCTCATAGCTGGGAGAGGAGAGATGAAAGTGGGGTGGGTGTCAAACAGCATCTCTGCCAAGTCAGGCTCTGCCTTGAATCCACGCCTTGCAAAAGCCAAGATCAAGTCCTTGGGTTTGCATTCAGATGTGGACAGGAAAACGTGAAAGAAGGCAGCTTTTTCGCTCGCATGAAACAGAAAGGACAGAGAGCAGGCTCTGGTTTTGGCTCTTTATTGATTCTTCTGAACAGAAGCTGAGTGGCTTTTCCAAGGCCTGGAATACATTTGTCACAGTACAGGCAAAAAAATAAAATAAAAAATTGCTGGCTGTTTTTTCTCCTTGGGTTTTTTTTCCCTTTGTGGTGGGGGAGAAGCACAGTGGACAGAGAGGCCAGTTTACCTGTTATTGCTGCAATTTGACATCAATTGCTGCAATTTCAGGGTGGGTGGAAAGTGCCAGTAGGCCCTGGGACTGAATCATCTTTTTAATAAAGTTGTTTTTTTGTCTGGCTCGGCTCCTTTGCACGGATCAATTTTCTGAAAGGAAACTACCTGGAGGTTGTTTTTTCCCCCTGTATTACGTGTTTTTAGTCCAGTCCAAATCCTGGAACATTTTTTGCTGCAACTCACCAGGTGTTGAGTGTTGAAACTCAATTTTGGAGCCATAGGTTAACTTGAGGGGCTGCATCTCTGCATGTCTGAAGGGAAATAAAAGTTTGCTTTGATTTGTTTTCCATTCCCTATTAATGTGCCCGCTTTAAACGTGGTGGTAAGAGGAGCATTTGGGGCCGAAAGTGCCTCCTTCCTTGAACGGGGGTTTCACAATCGCTGCCTCCCACCCTCCCCACTCCGGATGGCTGGGCGAGCTCTGCTGGCTTTCCCCTCCTTGGCTCTTCAGAGAGGCCAACCTGGCCTCTCCTGTTCAGCAGGTGCAGCAGCCAAGGGTCGGCCCAGGACCAGCCACTGCCTATCCCATCTGGAGGGGTTTGTTTAGCAGGCCTTCTCCAAACTGAAGCAGAATGAAAGGGGGGAAGAGAGGAGGGGGCTCCTTTGCTGGCATTCTTGAGGGAAAAGCTTCTCCCCTGCTCAGCTTCCTTGAGGCAGATCTCAGTACAGGTATCCCTCAAGTTACGACTGTGACCGTTGCAACGATCAGAATTCCTTTTGGCTCTGGCTGCCCTGGTTTTCCTCTGGCAGGCTCTGGGAAGCAGCCTTCAGCATCGTTGTCTGCAATCATTAACGTGTTTGTTAAATAAGGACGTGGATTCCATTATCCTGTGAATAAATTATGCAAATATGCCAGAAAGCAAAAGAAATTCAGCATTTCTCCTCTTGCCAAAGTGAAGGCGTTTCTGGGAATTGTAGATGGAAGTGGCGATCTGGGGTTTCTTCGGTTCCTTTTGTGCAAACAGGCTTCGCCAGAGAACTGTGTGTGTGTGTGTGTGTGTGTGTGTGTGTGCCTTCTTTCCCTAAATGAGCCCCCTTATGGGGAAGCCCCCTTTCCTGAATGAGCCCCCTTAGCTACCACTGCCCAGGAGAATCTGGATGCTGCCCAGTTCAAGAAATGGCAGAGTCTGGATGGCAGAGTCAAGCTGGGTTTGTGGACCACGGCTAGATCAAACTGCGGCGCCGTCCAAAGTATCATATGAACTGAGCCAATGGTCACTTACCTAAGGAACCGGACCTTCCTGGCTTGTACGAAGGGATTTTGGCCCTTCAAGATTTTGTTCAGCTCTCTGGGAGGCCTCTGGGATAGTTGGAGGGTGATGTGGCTTCAGCTGCTTCCTCGCGTTCCAGATGACACGATGGCCTTGTTAGAGTCGGTCCTTCTCCAGACCTTCCAAGAGCAACTAATCCAGGTTGGGCCAAGAAAGGCTTGCCTGCTTTGGAGCTCAGCCTCTCAAACTAACATGGGCTGACCTGCTCTTCTCCAGAAGCCCTATCCCCCCTCCCCCTTTTAAGCCCTAAAGGAGGGGTTGTTATCTCGGGAAACTTGACTGGTGCCTGTTGGGTGTTTGTGGCAGAATGTTCCAGCTCAATGAAAACACAAAAGACCTCAGTATGGTCTACATCTTCGCCCAGCGCGAAACTCTCTGTGGCATAATCAGAGGGGTGGATTTGCCATCTCTGAAAGTTTGCTCTGGCCAAATGAATTGGGGTGAGTACGTTTGGGGTTTTCCTTTTCGTGGGTTTGTTTTGAAGGCGCCGTTTCCATTTGCTCAAGCATCTCTTGGCCTTTGAAGAGGGCTTCAGAGCTGTTAAGGATGGGATTTCAACCAGCAACAATGTAGGAGGGTGAGAAGAAGACTTTGTGGTGTAGGTTAGGAGGGGGAGGAGGGGAAGAGCCAGGAGGGAGGAGCAGGGGGGGGGGAAACGGTCTTCCTTGACAAGCTTGTGTGGCTCGGTTTTCAAAGGCACCATCTTTGATTCATTATTCCCGATGCCAACTGCCCCAGCTCAGATGGGTGGGAAGGCTGGCCTAGCTGAGAGACCGTTTCTACATCAGGAGAACTTCGGAGCTTTGAGGAAAGTAAAAGGAGAGGAAGGATGCCAGAAAAGCCAGGGCCTGCACCCCAGCCCCCTTGACCAGCTTCTAATGGTCAGCAGAGCTACTCCAGATGCCCCTCGGCTGAACTGCTCCAGGGTCTCCTGTCCACTATCTGTGCAGAGAGAGCCTCCAAGCAGCCATCATAAATCGATCAATGATTGCTTCTCCAGCCAGGCTACTACCTGGTCTATATTTTAGCACTTCTAAAGGACATCCACGTAGTGCACCTTCCTCTACTGTATCTAAGCAACAACGTCAGATGTTGAAGGAAAGGCCGGCCTTTTCAGTTGATGGGAGAGTCATTTTGAGTTGTCCAGCCTAGAGAAAGCTGGAGCCCAGGAACCTCTTGGAGATGCCATCTCCTTTGGAGTTCTCTGGAACTATGGACCAGGCAGCTCTTCCCAATTTGTCGCGTAACAATCGGAGCTGTGGCTCTGGGGGTGAAAAAAATGGATCCTTTTCTCCCTGATGGAGGGACCTGCAGTTCACGCTGGGCTCCTCTTAATTGGCCGCAAATATTTCCTCTTCCAGTTGTGGCAATGACAATAGTAAGACAAAGGAAGGGAACCAACGCGGCAGTTTGAGATGCAAAGATTTGTGGGCTCTGCTACTCTCTCCTTTAAGTAGTCAATGGTGGACCTTTGAACCGAACAAGATGGAGAATTTGTGGACATTTTGGGGCTGAGGAAACTTGTCCAACTTGCCCAGCTTTTGGTGGTCATCCTGGAGAAAGTGTCCAAACCTGTTTTTTATATGAGTCTCCAATTCTGAGTACTTCCCCTCCCACCACTGTCCTCTTAAACTATCATGCCCAGTTTTTGAGTATTTCTCACCCCAAAACAATAGAGATGCAGCTTCCAGTTGGTAATACTCAAGGTTTGAAGACTTGAAAATCTCACCTTCTTGGGTGGGGATTCTCCGATGGGACGAAGCCTTTCCCAAGAGAGGGTGAGGGCAGGATGGCACCTTTGAAGCTTTTCAGGAAGGGAAATAACACGGATGTTAAGCACCTCACACATGTTCCAGCCAAGTGAACACAGGCCCAGTTCGATGGGACTGATCAAAACCATTTCAGAACTAGAAGTTTCCAATTTGTTACATCCTCTTTCATATTGAAATGTATTAAAGATTCTGTTTAATTACCAGACATTAAAGCTTCAAACAGATTCTTCAAAGGTATCAACGGGTAAAATAACTACTGACTTAGCTGAAATTCAACATCATTAAGACGGTTCATATAGCAGATGGAGACCTAAGAAGATTTTGTTCAAAGATAAAGATCTTTGGATATTTCCTTCCATCCTGGTGTCTCGGCTTTGATAATAGCTAATTGAAGATTTCTATCCCAATTAAGGTTCATTGACCACAGAATTGTGGGGGGGGGGGCTCACTGTCCTGGCTTTGAAAGGGGACCCCTCGGGGGCTGAGCGATCACAGAGGCAGGAGGTCACCTGCCATGTTACATATTGAAACAAGGAATTCTGGTTCTGCATCTGGAGCTCACGGAGCCCTAAAAATAACCCTGACAAAAGCACTGGGTGCCACACAATAATGCAGACTCGCCAGCCAGCCACCACATCCTTGGGGTAGGGAGGGAGTCCGTGGCCCCCAGAGTTGTTGAACTACAAGTCACAGCCGTCCTAACCAGGGTGTCCAACGGGAGAACTTTGGAAGGCTCCAACTCCACAAGCTGAAGACTGTTGGAAGACGGTTGTTCGCCTAAAAAGAAACTAGAACGATCTTGGAAACACAACTTACTCTTAGAAGGCAGTCAGGGGTGTTTGTGGGCTATGCCTGAAGGACAGAACAACAAGGGAAATCAGACAGCGCCTGTGATAAGGTACTGCAGCTCTCCTGGAGCTGCTGGCCATCTTTTTCTTTGAGATACCGCCTTTATTTTTTCTGCTCTTTACTCCTTTCTTTTCCAATCTTCCCCCTTCTACATGGGGTCATTTTCTTCCTCTGAAGTCTTCCTCCCCAAACGCGTACATTTCTCCAAGTGAAGATGCTGGCTTGCACTGGCTAGAAGGTAACTTTCCAACCGAAACCATCTTGGCTTCGTGGGTGAGCTGATGGTTGAAAAAGGGGCCTCCTGTGTGACCTTTCCCAGGAGGGCACCTAGCCTGAAATGCCACCTCCTTTCCCAGGCCTCTTTCAAGGTTGTGGGTGTAGGATTCTGGCCTCTTCCTTGGCGATAAGTGCTCTCCTTTTCCCTTGTGCCAGGTAATCTCCAGATGGTCTTCTCTCCACTCCCTCCTTCCCTCATGAAGAAGAGCTGCTCATCCCAAGAACATGATGGCTGCTGTTTTTAATCTGCGAAAAGAATCCTCTCTGGAGGATAAAAATGGGAAGACAACAAGCAAGATTCCCGTTATTATTTCCTGATTGGCTTTGGAAACACCAGATGTATGTTTTGGTTCTCAGCCCAGCTGGAAAGCTGTTCAACATTAACAAGGACTTACAATTTTTCATGTTCCTCTTTATTCTTGCATTATCTTGTTTTAATTCCCAGTGTCGGCTGATCATAGAGGAGAATCTAATCTTTGCAGCAGTTTTGTTGCTTCCTTTCTCCGCACGGGGCACATTTGCGTATCTGGAGCAGATGGCCCAAGCTGGGCATTCGGTTGCCAACTCTGGGCAGACTCGGGGAGGGCTGCAAGAAAAGCACTTGGAAACTGTGCATCCCTGGCTTGCCCCAAGCATCTGCGCCACACTTCAACTCCGTAGAAGGGCAACCCGTTAATTTTCCGTTAATTTTCCAGTTTAAAGAAGCGTATTTCTCAAGCCACCACAGTTCTTCAACGGGAGGTTGTGAAAAGGGATTCCCAAATGCCGGCCTCCTTGCAGTGTTAGGTCTTATGGCTGATTTGATGACGAGTTGATGGGGGTGGTAGTGCCATATATTTTGGAGGAAAACAGATTAGGACGCTGGGATTGGATGCAACCACACGTGCAGGTTGTCCTTGACTTATGGCCATAACTGGAACCAGAATTTCTGTTGCTAAGCAAGGAAGGGGTTCATTTGAGTTTTTACAATCTTTTGGGCCACAGTTGTTAAGTGAATCACTGCAGTTGTTAAGTGAATCTGGCTTCCCCCATTGACTTTGCTTGCCTGAAGGTTGCAAAGGGCTGCAGGATGCTACAATTGTGGAAAATTCTTGCCAGTTGTGCCAAGCGGCCAACTTTTTGATCATGTGACTGTAGGGGTGCTGCGTTGGTTGTAAGTGTGAGGCCTGGTCATAAGTCGCCTTTTTCAGTGCCCTTGTAACGCCAAACGAATGGTTGTAAGTCGAGGACTCCCTACATTTGTGACTGCCAGACTGGGCTCCTTCTAACTCATTTTTTTTCTGCAGCGCTTTTCTTCTTGTCTTCCCGGATAATCTTTTCTCATTAGATTTTAAGCTTTATTTTATTATTTTCTTTAATGAGCAAAGCCCTCAGGTATCAGATGGCCATAAGTGCTTGCAGCTGTTTGTGTTGTAAAACTCATCAACCACAATTTAGACGCCTCTCCAAAGTGATCAACATTTGCAGGGAACAAGAAGGCAACGGAGCCACTAATTGAACGCTGGGCCAGCAAGGGCAGCTCAGAACCAAATTTGGGGATGAAAATATATTTGCTTACCCAACAGCGGCACCTTCCAGCTTCTTGTTGGAGCAGCCTGTTCTCCTCTCCTCCGTTCTTTGGCTGTGCAAAAGCTTCTTCTAGCAGGCAAGCCATTTTCTTGGCCGCTGTGTTCGGACCCTGCCTTGCTGGCCCAGGTTCCACCTGATACTCAGCTGTGGAAGTCCCTCCTAGGGGGAGGGGGAGTCTCTGGCCAGGTCCTCCCTCTCCCCCAAGACCCAGGATGGGCAGTGGTGCAGGTGCTGGACTGGGGTTGGGAGGACCTTGAGTTCACCCTCAGCCAAGGAGGACTTGGGCCCATCCTCCTCTCTCCACACTGGAGGTTGGAGTGCTGTGCATACAACCTTAAATTCCTGGAACAAAGGCAGTATGTAAATCTAAGCAAAAGGGGGAAATTCTCATTTTACCACTGTTCGCCTTTAGAAGAGAACTTGGAGTTCTGAAGCCAGGGGAGAATTTCAGAAGTTTTCATTGCAGGATGAACTTGGGTTCCATCAGTGGCTGTGGTAGAATACCCATTGTTTAACCACTGTTCCCATCATGGGTTTTGAACCAAGGTCCTAGTGCTCGTGGCACTCCAAAAGATGATTTATTTTAAAATATTTGGATCTGAAATCCCACAGTTTGATAGCTCCTTGGGTAGATGCTTGGGTCCGTGCAAGTTCTTTGGAGAAGCCTTGGGTCTGCTCCTTCACCTGAGCAGGAAATGAGAGGTACCTTGTGGTCAGGTGCCAGACAAACTCCATCCATGAGCAGATGGGAGGGAGCTCAGCTGGGGTCTCCCCCTGGGACGAGTCAAGGAGTGCAAAAATCTGGATGACCCCAACTTTTTTGAGCATGAGCAGTTGACAAGGGACATTGAAGGTCTCCCTGGGCTTGGATGAGGCTTTCTTCTGCTTCTGTTCTTCTCCCTTCCTGCCTTCCTGACAGTTGATCCTGCCCCTAGTAGGTGTGATTTGCCAATGTCCACCCATCCTTGAATCCCCCCCCCCCCCGCCCAATTGCTCTCCAAGCCTGCTTTCCTCCTCTGCACACCAACCCTCTGGAGCTCCACACGTGGGATCCCTTCCTCTTCCAACTCCTCCACTGCCCCTTCTACCCTCCCTCCCCCATTTCATATTTGGCTCATTTGAGTTGCTTGTATCAACTGGTGAAATTAATTGGCCTTTGCCAAACAACTAATTACCATTAGACAATGTTTGATTCTTTGTTAAGTGCTGCTGTGCTAATTACTGTGACTACTTAGCTTGTATTCTTTTGATCCTTTTGATTGTGATTTATTTACTTCTTTGGATTCTTACCCCCCCCCCCCGGGATTCCCGAGAGGGTTGGGCTGCCTTGGGCTGCATTCAGAGCAGGGAATGGCAGCATTTGCCGCGACCTGATTTAAGACCCAGAGAATGGAGGAAAGGCCTTTTTGTGGGGTCTGTGGAGCCTCTGCAGGGAGATGGACATGCTGGCAGCTGCACAGTTGTGTGGATTTGCAGAGCTGCCTGGCTTTTAACCCGAGCCTCTAGCAGGAGAAGAAAATAATCATCGTCATTTTGAATAGGAGTGTCGTGACTTTGTGTACCTAGAAACTTGACTGTACCTTGAGTTGTGCAGAACAGGATAGGCCAATCTGGAGGTAGGCCTGGAAAGGAACCAAAGGCCGCCAATGAATCTGTGCCTAAAATAATGGAGCACTGAACAAATCAACCTAGCGTTCTCACTCGAGACTCATGACCAGGGTCAAATTGTCCTCCTTCGGTGCAAAGACCCATCAGCTCTCCAAGGAAGGCTCTGGAGCTGGGAAAGGGGGCAGGAGAGAAGGGGATCACTAGCACCAAGATGGGGGGACTGGGAGGCAATGGGGGCACCATAAGAAGACCTGAAGGGCCAAATTGGGACAGACCACGATGGCAGAGGTCTATCTGTGCGAGTTGCCATTGACTTAATATCTGTCCATCTCTCTCTCTCTCTCTCTCTCTATCTATCTATCTATCTATCTATTTATCATCTATCTATATCATTTATCTATCATTTATATCTATCGTCTATCTATATCATCTATCTATCTATCCATCCATCCATCCATCCATCCATCTATCTATAATCACTTTCTTGAAAGCTAGGACAGAATTGTTGGGGACTGACACATCATGTCTAGAGAATTGGTTTTTTTTTACCATGGAACTCTCTTTGGGAAGGGAGAGATGCAAAGTATAGTCAACTGTTGCAGGAATTCACTGGAGGAAATGTCCAGCAGCTCCCTCCTTCCCTTTGTATGGACTGAAATTGGCAACTAGAAATCATAGAAGTGGTTGGGGTGGGTTTTTTGCCCCCCCCCTCAAAAAGGTAGGTCTTGACATTTTTGCATTAATGAGCCCCAGGATTTTTTTTTTAAAAAAATTGGTTACAGCTGTAAGGCAGCTCTGGGCTGGGGGAGGCATTAAGTGAGAAAATGTGAAGATACATTTCATGCCAACAGAGGGTTTGTTGGGGAAATTTATAACTATCCTCAGCATGGAAGAAGGAGAAGAAGAAACACATCTTGAGCAATACCAATAACAATGAGAAGTGGAGGATGCTAGAGAGAAATTAGGTGGGATTTATTTGGGGGCAGAAGGCAGAGTAGGCGGTATGTGGACCCTCTAATGTTTCCCCTGCTTTCCTTATGATCCTATGGGAATAATGGTTGGTGCGGAGAACCTCAATGCATCACGTGGAGGACATCTTGAATGTTCTAGCCCATGGTAGCGTTTGCTCCTAGTCCATCCACTTTCACTGTGCGACACGGTGGGATGAAGGGACATGTGTGCCCTTAGTGGAAATTGCAAAATGTATGGGTTTTTTTGAGGATTGTGGGGTGTCATGGTTTGGTAGGCCTTCCCTTCCATGACTCCATGGTCAACGTCTTACTCTTCATCAAGGGCGTGAGCTTGGTGGCTCTCTTGGGAGTCCTTCAGACCTTGTGGTAGAACAGCCCTGGATTGCTTGATTTTGGGAAGCCGACTTCCCTGGTTCCAGATCATAGGCTGTCCTCTTTGAGTGTCAGAAGAGGTTTTTGGGAGAAACAAGGCAACCTCATTCCCTTTCCCTGGCAAGAGGGATGGGAGTCTTGCCAAAGCTCTTGGGGCCGCTGTCCATTTTCCCAACCGTGACGGGCCTCATGAAATCCCAGGAGCACAAATAGGAACAATGCTCAGAGTGTCCCACTGTGGAAGATCATCTTCTCCAGGACTTCTGAGAAGCCTCCCCCCCCCCCACCAGGAAGGGACCGTAGAAAGTCTAGTCTGGTGAGCGCCACAACCTTGCCTCGTGTCCTGATCTCCAGAGGTCCTGGGGATCCAGAAGAGCCTCCCCTGCTTCAGCTCAGCTGCTCTTCTGGCCCCCCCATCCCAAGAGGTGCTTCTTCCAGCCAGCATCTCGCTCGACAGGCTTCTGCTCCTGTTCACAGCCCACGTGATTTGCAAATGAACAATTTCATTGGAAGAGAAGTTGCCTTCAAGGGAATTTGGAGGCGGGGTGGGGGGTGGAGGAGAGCAAAGTGCTCGGTGCTCTCGCAGAGGCACTGACAATGGCTTGGTGGGGGGGAGGGGTGTGGAAGAGCGAGATTTACAACCCCCTGTTTGCCGTTAGAAGAACAATGGCTTCTAAAGTGGCACTTATTATATTTAAGAAGGGTACAGACAGTCCAACAATGCCGGCGAAAGGAAATAAGTCGGCTTGCAAGCGAAAATACGCCAGAGATAATTGGCAAGGCTCACTTAACGCATCTTGTTTAGCATCCAAGAGCTATTCAGTGGGAGCCGCCGTGGCAGGAGGCTGTTGGTACAACAGTGATGACAGTTTGCGGAGATGAAAGCAAAGAAGAAGCAGCGACAAAGGGAGGGGATTCCGCCAGGCAATCTGGCGGGGATGGAGCACCATTCTGCCCTCCCCTCGCCAGCTCCGGGGCTCAGGGATCCCTCTTGTCCCTCGTTAGGCTGCTCTGGACAGCTGGTGGCATCCCTGGCTCACCAAAGAGCTGGCAACGGGTAGGGCAAGGGCTGCGCCCCTTCCTCTCCCAGGGGGTAACCATTGGAGCTGCCCAGGGGCTTTAGCCCTGCTCCCATGGGAAACCAAATAGACCCAAGTAGGTTCCGGTGGACCACAACCGAGAGGGCCCTGTCGCTTGTTCCTTGGGGGTGGTCTTGTCCTTGTCCACCCCCCCCCCGCTTTAGAATCACCAACTGGCAAAGAGCCCCCCTGCTCTCTATTTGAAGCCAAGAAGGGTGCAGAGAGGGATTGGCTTCCACAGGAAGCACTGGTTTGCTTAGTTTGAATTGCCTGAATAAGCACACAGCTCCCTAAGCCTGGATCCATGACGGACAACTCCCAGGAGCAACGCATGTGTCGGATGTCAGGTCACAATCCAACCCCATCAAGCCCATCAGTGTCCTTGTCCCCATCAGTGTGGGGACAAGGAGACTTGCAAATTGTTGAGCAGGCCAGTTTTATCCCAGGCCTTTCTCGGTCCTTTCAAATCCATGTGGGGCCGTTCTACACAAAGGCTGTTCTTGGGAGATACAGTGCAACAACTGAAGCAAGGCCCTTTGTGGGCTGGTGGCTCTCAAAGGATGGTTGGGACTACAATTCCCATCAATCCTAGGTACAATACATTGTGCCACCCGATGCCCAAAGTAGTGCTGCAGAATATCTAGAGGAAGCATATTAGGAGAGGTTGCCTTGGAGATGCTGAAGACCAACTTTTTTCAGAATTTGTTCTTGCTTGGTCATCGCTGTGGCAACATCTGAGGATGATTTCCAAAATAGCCAAAAGCTTCATGGCCCAAAGATTGACTTATCTGTTCCTGGAATATTAAGGTTGGATGGTCTTTAACGAAGAGCAGAACCCAAACGAGTGATTTTAGGATGGAGAAAATGTTGGTTGTTAGCTGGATGTTATGAGAAGGTCGTCTTTTGGTCCTATCTGGACTTTGTCACCAAGAACAGGTTATTAAACTCAGCTGTGCCCCAAATCCTGGCCCTGAGAATTTAAGGGAGCGCAGGAAGAAGGCAAAAGCCAGAAAGAGCAGATATTTTTGGAACACATGAGATTTCCCAAGCTGAAGGCGATCCTGTCGCTTGGCTGGGCTGCTCAGCTTTATTGATGGTAGCTCCTCTCCACCACATTACCCCGCCTTCCCCCAGGGCCGATCTCCAGCTCGAAGTTTCCTCATTACAAGGAAGCTGCTTCCCCCTGAACCCTCACTTGGCAGCGCTTGAGAGGAACCAGCCCTCCAGATACACCCCAGACTGCTTGGTTGGCCTTGCCTGTTTCTCTGCTCTGGAATCACGAGATCCAACCTTAAGCACGACCTGCTGTAGCTCAAGACAGACACAGGAGTCCGTTTGGTCAACCACCCCTGAAGGTCCCCTTTTTCAGAGCCTCGTCCTTCTCCCCCAAATCCTTTGGCAACCTCCTCCTCCTTTTCCTCGTCTCCCTTTAAACAATTAGCAGATCAGAAGCTGCCAGGATTGCTCAAAATGGCCGTGGAGTCTGCAAAGACATTTGGGAAGCCTCCAGCCACAAGGGAGCCACAATCCCTGGAACAGATTGTTTCAATTAATGGCAGAGGAGAGCAAAGCTAATGTGCAGAGTCCGGAACTTCATCTAAGCTTTGGCTTCCAAGGGACGTCCCAGGTGTGGTCTGAAGAGATTGGCCAGCCTCTATTAAACCATTTGGGGTTTCTGGCCATTTGGCCAATGAAGACTGTGATCCTCCTGAAAAGGGGCGGGCTGAAAGATCTAATTTGGTCCAGCAAGCCAAGCAGATTCTTAGGTATTTTTGTTCCACTGATCCTTGGCTTCAGTTGGACTTCAGTTTCTGGAAGTTGGTTTTAATCAGTGAAAGCTCAACTGTCGTGGCATTTTCCCGGCAGTTTTCTGAGGGGTGGGACGAACAGGGTTTAATGGGCTAGAGCAGGGGTCTCCAACCTTGGCAACTTAAGCATCGCTGGCTGGGGAATTCTGGGAGTTGAAGTCCTCCAGGCTTAAAGTGGCCAAGGTTAGAGACCCCTGGCCTAGAGGGTGGGATCAGGAAGATCAGTCCTCCCAAGAGCTCTCTCTAAACAGCCCCCACACTTTGGGGGATTCCCCTGGAATCCGATTTCCGGTTCATTTGCAAACTCATCTTCATTGCATAATTCTGCATCATGTGTCGCTCTGAGGCTTTGCAGCTGGACAAACGCAGCAGCCATGTTGGTGAAATTTCCATGTATTTATGCATTATTATAGCCTGACAGTCAGGAATAATTCTGTCTCTTCCTTTTCATCCCGCATTTCCTCTTTTGAATCTTACTTTTTTTTTTAAATGTAAAAAAGGCATGTCGGAAAGAAAGACTGAATTAAACCCAACTTAGGCTGACGCTGCTTCAAATAGTTCCCGAGTGCTTAGATCTTTTTCTCCCTCTTCTTGTCTATGGAGGCTTGGCAGCCTGAGAACCCCTTGGGTCTTCAAAGGTAGATTGGGGTGGCCTTTGATGTTTTCACCTACAGTACAAAACTGTCACTGCGCAACTTGTGTGTAATTTCACATTGCATGTGAAAGATTCACTAAAAAGGTTAATTTCAAAGCGTGCCGAGTTTGATGCCATTAAAATCCTTTTCAGGAACGTTAGCAGGAAGCAATTTGTTGAAAAGGAGGTTAGACCAACCCCGACTTCTCCCCACTCATAGCTCATGTTGTCCCTTGAGGTCCACCCCACAATCTTGGCATCCACCACCCCAGAAGTGGGCAGCACCATAGGAGTTTTAAGGGTAGCTGAACGGATAACTTGGACATCTGTAATCTCTCCTTTCACACCTTCCAGACAAGTCTTTGGCCATGTTCACTTTGATGGGCATCAAGTGGAAACCAATGTGTTGCGCTTGTAAGACCACCACCCAATTTCTATGCCCCCAACTTAAAGGCATCAGAAAGGACAGCTATGCAGTCCTCATTCATCTGAGTAGCTCTGCCAAATGCCCATCCTTGCAGGTCTCCTTCTCTAGATGTTGTGTCCTCACTGTCAGTTAAGCAAATTCCAAGCAGCTGATCCAGAGGCTTGCTTGAAATACATGTGCTCATAGAAGCTGGGTCAGCAAGCCCATCCTTGCTCCACCATGGATGGAATGGGTGAGGTGGAATCTTCCCAGCTTTCTCTTGGAGCATCCTTGAGCACCTCATTTCTCTTGAGCATCCCTCAAGAGGGCCTTCTCCCTACCGTTCCTAGGTTGAGGACCTCCAGCTGGATTGGATGTCCACTCCTATATCCTATACTGGCTGGGAATGATGGGAATTGAAATCTACTGCATCCAAAGGGCACCAACTGGAGAAAGGTTGTCTCTTGCTCATTGGGCTGTTGATGTCCAATAGTCCTTGATTGTAGTGAAAACTAGCAGATGTTTGGGTCAGCTCTTCATGCACTTCCTCCATTGTCTGTTGATCATACTGAGGCCATCCTTATGGCATGTTCTTTTGTGTTCACTGGCAAGTGGTCCACTTGGATGAATTCTGACATTGATTCGTTCACTGCTGAAGTTAACTTGAAGTTTCTATCCAAGGTCAACTCAAGAGTAGATTTCTGGACTTGTGTTGAGGCTATAGAACCCATATTTGTTGTCTGTTGACCAGGAATTGTAGAAGCTGCAGTTTGTAGAGGCTGTCCCTACAGTATCTCATCAGCCACTGAAAAAGCTGTTCCTTTGTCACCATGGCCCTTCATGTGGAAGAGGAAGTGGTAGCTTTTCCTCTTGTGCAGCCATGGATAAAGCTGTTTTCCCACAGCCACTTTTGGAGAATTGCAACTCGGATGTTGGACTGTTCCTGTCACCAGAGTGTGAATAGCAATTGACAATGCTTAAGCCACATTCTTTCAGATTTTCCAGCCCTGATTGTATGGAACACGCTTGTCACATTCCATTTCATTTTCTTTCACATTTTAAGTCCCTTGCTAGCCCAAAATAATCTTCACACATTTCCCATAGCCTTGCATTTTCCTCTCCTAAAATAGCAGATTTGGGTTCCCCATTTCTCCCCCAATTAATACTTGTGGAGTTTGCACAAAAGGGCCTCTTGTAAGTCAGACTTCCTAATAATTGGAAGCTATTGCGGTTAAACATGGAGCCATGAGCTCTTAAAATTGATTGGTGAAGTAATCAAGATTTGCGTTTGTAGAGCAGACAGTCTGGATTAATGAATTGGCTTCCTTTGTGGCTTCTTCTCACATGAGGTGAGGAACTGGGGTCCTTCTGGTGTTTCTCACGCTGGTTTCCTGCATCATTGCCAACCAGTATCTCCATTGATTGCGGTTGCTAAGAGTCATGGATTCTCAAAATGTGGAGTTCCTGGCTCCCCTATCCTAGTGGAATAAAATCAGCTTCCATGGAATATGAGTTCATGATTGGTTGGTATCAAAGGTGATGATTTAGATGTTAGGAGTCTGAGCACTTCTCCTTATGGGGTCTCTGGACAGTTGCCTCGTCCAACCTTGCAGTCTGCCCTCCATCTGCTGGATCGGGACCCGTCCATGGTCATGCCTTCTACTTTGCCTCTCTGTCCAGCTGTTGGTCTTTCAGCAAAGTTCACACAACACTAAGTCATAGCGTGGTAGGTTTGGCGGAGACGTTGCCAGTTGGTGGCTTAAACCAAGAGTAAGCAAACCATGGCCAAATGTGATCATGCGGAAATGGTCTTCATCTGCTTCTCTGGGTCTTCTCCATGTTGAACACCAGCGTCTCTGCTTTCAGGAAAGTAGAGCTTCTCCTTGATTAGTCCTTGGGATTCTTTCTTGACTCATTTGTACTCACAAGAGGAGGGCATCTTTCAGTGCAATTGTCTCCTCGTGGGCACTTTTTACCATATCAGCAATTGCTGAAGGGCCACCCACGGAGATCAATTCAGTGAAATTTGTGGAATTCAGCCATTTGAAGGCTGAATGGATAAACCAGCCAGACTTGGGTGGGCAAGGGGGCTCCTTCAAATCAATAGCTGATCCTCCCTCCCTCCTGTAAATGGGAAGCCAAAGGAAGCTATGAAAACAGAACATAGATTGTAGGGGGGGGGGGGCGCTTTGGCTTATTAAGGAGGGGCTATCACTCTTCCCTTTAGTTGGCTCCAGTACTGAAGTTTGGAGTCTGTGGAGCTATCAGCCAATGAAACTGACTAATTGGTGAAAAGAGGGATGATGAATCAGCTGGCAAATTCTTTTGTGGGTCACCAGCTGTTGATACGAACTGTGGTTGAAAGCTGCTCCGTGCACCAGCCAGTTGGACAGGATTCTTTGACATATTGTTTTCTTATCCAATCCTAGGCTTTTAATGAGGCTTCTGTACCAGGTGGGCATTGAGCTGGTGCTGGCCACTGTGCCCCCAGCCCTGGACACCCCAGGTAGCTGTCTCCGTGGCGGCGATGGGATAGAACTCACCTGAATTCCAATTCCAAGAGTGATCAGAGGAGATAATTGTGTACTCCATTAATCACTGTCGGAGATGGGTATCAGCCAATCAGTCATGATGTCAGTCACCCTCCTGGCAAGTTTGGTCTGGGAAAATTCTGTCCTGCCAGTGGGGAAAGTGGCTTTGCCATGCACAGTGGAAAAGGAGTTCTGTTTCTTTCCAAAAGGCAAAGGAGGCAAGGAGATCTCTAAGAAGAGATCTCTAAGAAGAGGTGTTCTTCAGGGAGGGTTCAATTGGTTGTCTTAGACCAGGGATTCCCAACCTGGCAACTTTAAGGCGCATGGACTTCAACTCCCAGAAGCCACCACCAGTAGCTGTGGAATTCTGGGAGTTTTATGTCCATGCGCCTTAAAGTTGCCACGGTTGGGGAGCCCTGGATTAGATGATCCTAACCCCTCAGTTATCTTCTGTGGGCAGGCAAGGGCGCCCTCCACCTCCAGATCACTTTCACACATGCGGGGAATTCGTACCCTTGTTTCGGATTCATAGGTTTGGCCAAGCCACGAGGTGAGGTCTTTGGGCCTGGCTCAGAATGTTGGGTGGACTGCAGACTCTGCTTGATAGAACAACGATTGGAGCTTTTGGGCGAGGCCAATCATTATTCACTTACATTGTAAGCTCCCTTGCAACCTCAGGGTGTGATAGTAGCCCCATTTCTGAATCGCAAGCGGGATTCTGCAGACAAGAGGAGGGCACTGCAGCTGATTCAATGCGGCTCTTTTGCTTCCCATGTTTGCGCCTTCTGACGTGCTCACCTCTTCTTGGGTGGCATCACCCAGGGCCATCCTGGAAGGCCTGTTCAGAACCCCAGTTTCTTCAGCCCAGCAGCCTGAACCCACCATCTTCTCCCGGCTGCTTGTTTTGATAGGTTATATAATCCACTTCTCAGAGCGCACTGTTGAAACGTTCAACTTTCCCAGCTCTGCCTTTTTCCGAGAAAGTATTACGTTCGACCTTTCTCTGCACAAAGGGGCTTCCGCAGAACCATTTCTGATGCAGTGGCTTTCAACAGAGATTTATGCCCTTTCTTGACATGCACACGAAAAAGGAATTTTTTTTTAAAAAAAAAAGTTCCCTCAGGCCTCTCACTTATTTTGACTTCTAAGCTTAACTCAAATTACAAAGACACCCCAGGCAAACGACAGGCTCTGTACTGATGTATGTGGGCTGGGAGAAAAACGACAGCTTGCTGGCACCTCCCTCACTGCCCTGGATCTGACTGAACATCCTTGAAGCCCACAGGACTCAGCGAAGTCGGAGTGGGAAGAAGAACCGGACAATGCCCACCCAGCAGATGTGGGGCTACTTAGGAAGCTTTTGGCACCTGCAGCTGGGATCTTGCGACCAGGTAGGGGGCAGAAACAGTTTAGTGGCTGTTTTGAACAAGACCTTTGAGGTGATTTCCCCAAGAATAGCAGCCCATGATTGTTTTTAGGGTGCCAAGTGCCAGATAACTCTATTTCTTAGTGAGGCTGGAGAAGATACCTCCTTTGAAAGCCAACATCCTCCTCCTTTCCTCTTAAGTGAGTTTCTGGGATTAAAAAATGGCTGCCAATGGCTCTGCCTCCAGGGAACCTGCCTTGTGTGGAGGAAGAAGTTGCCCAGATAGCCAACTCCAGACCCAGCAGTTTCCTCCAGGGGTGGGATACTACCGGTTTGTAATCGCCGAACCAGTAGTAACACTGGTTGAATCCCATCCCTGGTTTCCTCCCCTGACCCTCTCTTAGCTGGACTGGACTTCAATTCTCAGAACTGCCACTTTTTGGGACGTGTGGCTGCGCTAGCCAGGAACCCACCAAATGTCATCTAACCAATCTGAAGGACACCAGACAGGAGAGAACTCGGAGACATGAGCTAAGATTGCCTGCAACTTCCTAGGCCAGGGTTAGATAGACTTGCAACTCAGAATGCCTGCAGAACATCAGGCTGGAAAATTCTCTCCTCGCTTCAGAGCAACCTTCTAAATTCTTGGCTGTTCCTTTACACCTTGGCGATGCCTAAAAGCCTATTTTTTTTATTTTGCAGGCTCTATGAAGCCTTTCCGATTTCTGCCTGGCGGTTCAGGCTTTGCCATTGCCTGTTCAAAACACAACGAGAGGTGTTGAAGCCAAGTGGCTTCCTCCCATGGTATGGTAGAAGTGAAAGAGTCAGGAGAAAAGAGCTTTATGGCTGTATAAAAGTGCTTCGCAGGACGGATTGGTCCCCAGGTCATCAGTGGGCCTTCTCGGTTTCACGCTACTGGTTGGCATCCACTGCTAGGAAGGTTAATTGCCCAGAAAAATGTTGCAGTGCTGGATTACGTTGGGTGAAAGATGGTTCGGAGGCCTTGCGGAAGGATACTGGCCAGGGAACGGTGGGGTTCTCTTCCTATCCAGGCCATTAACTCGGGGCGTTCTTTGTGGCCACAGTGAGGCAAGACACAAGGGACCTGTCCTTTTGCAAACATGTGTCTCTTTTCCCTGACATGGAAAAAATATTTGCTTAGAATGAAATGATCAGCTGCTGAATTGTGTCTCCTTTGTACTCTTTGAAGCTGCTTTCCCTGTTTCAACCGAGAGCTTGGATTGTCAAGAAACATCCACGCCAGCAACAGTGGAATCAATATTGATGGCATGAGCCCTTCTTTTGGAGGTGGAGAAGAGAAGGATGTGGTGTTCAGACACCAAGTTGAAGCAGTCACTCGTTTACTTCTGAAAGGTCATATTTATAATCCTTAGAGGACGGAGGTCATCTCTAAACCCAAACTATTCAGACCACTCCCAACAGGCAATGGTGCCATTCCTATGAAACAATGAGGACCACAAAGTCTCTTGAAAGTTGGCCAATTTGTGCCCCAACCATGGTGGGCAGAAATCCTTGGGTCTGAACGCAATCTAGTCATGCTTGGTTTGGGGTGCGAACTGGCTTTAGACTGGACATCATGCACTTTAAGTTTCTTTTCTTTTCTTTCAGATTGATGACTGCACATTGTTTAATATATTTTGGATGGGGGCAACGTCCATTGATTTCTCTACTGTTACCAGAAACCCTGAATGGGCCTGTCTATGAAGTTTGCAGCAGCTGACTTCACTTTCTCTGGGCAGAACAAGTTTCTCTTCCCCAAAATAACAATTCTTCTGAATAACCTTCTGCGATTTGCCAATCATTCCCGATCAATGTTGGGTTGTCTCTGCTATCAATGTAGACGGCATCCAAGTGGGACTTTGAGGAGGGGGGATGCCACTCTGGAAGGGGGTTCTGAGGAGCTCCACATGGGCTGAGGGCCTTTGGATGGGAGCCACGATGCCCATGAAAACCCTGGAGCCTGGCCACGTGTCATAGCAATAGCACTTCAGATGTACTGCTTCCCATTGCTTTGACTGCCCTCTCTAAGTGGTTTAGAGAATCAGCCTGTTGGCCCCAACCATCTGGGTCCTCATTTTACCACCTCGGAAGGACAGAAGGCTGAGTCAATCTTGAGCCTGATGAGATTCGAACTGCCGAATTGCAGGCAGGCAGCAGTCAGCGGAAGTAGCCTGCAGTACTGCACTCTGACCACTGCGTTACTGTGGCTCATACAAGATTTATGAAGGTGGGAAACAACACAGCTCTCTCATGAGCGACTCTCGTTTTTTTTTCAGGGCATCTTGCCCTTGGGCATTGGAGCTACTGATAAAGGAGAATATTTGTATATTTGTTGAACTGTGGGGTCCCTGGAGCTCTCTTAGCTTGGTTGTTTTTTAGCGGACATTTCGTTACCCATCTAGGTAATGTCATCAGTGCTAGTGATCAGTGCCAATTGGAGGCTGTCACAGACCCTCCAGCCTCATCATGCGCACACCAAGCTGAGCATGGCTGGTCTCTGTGCATGCTTCCAACCCCTCTCAGCCATGCCAGCTCTTGGTGGCCAAGAGCATCAGAAACATGTTGGGTTTCCTGTGCAGCCAGGGGTCTATTTTCAAAATGCACAGACCCCTGAAATGTCTCAGTCTCAGAGCCCTCCCGTTTGAGGTAGGGTGGTTGCTTTAATATTTACAGATAGACCTCCTGATTCTCTTGATGGCGGTAATTAATGTGCTGCTTATATCCTATTATGTGGTGATTTAGCGAGCTGGAGGGTAACTTACGGATCTGCTGCTCTTCTTAAATGCCGCATGAAGCTGAGACAAGAAGAAGAATGCAGAAAATAGAGCATAAAAAATTCATGCTTTACTAACGAGAAGCTTTCAGATTAAAAAAAAAATCCCCGCTCATAATAAATAGATGTTATGAAAACAACAGCGAGATTGCAGTCCCCTTTCTTTTTTTGTTTTTCTAAAAAAAAATCACATTTTAATTGACAGTTAACTTCACTTTGATGTTCCTTCTTCCTGATTTTATTGAAGTATTTTTTTGCTTTCCTTTCATGAACTTACTCTTAAGAGAGGGCACCGTTTCTGGGCACGGTGAGGGAGCACATGCTAACACTGGCGGCTGCTGAGTCTTTGCCCCCAGGGGTCTTAGGGCCAAGGAAGGCAGAGCAGGAGGGGGGTCTCCCACAGTGCCAGTCTGGTGACCCTTCTCAGCCCCACGATCCCCAGGCAGAGCAAGGGAAGATAGACCAAAAATGTTTTGAGATAGGCAACCTCCCATGTTCTTCTCAAACTTGGCCACTTTAAGACTTGTGGACTTCAACTCCCAGAATTCTCCAGCCAGCTAATTCTGGGAGTTGAAGTCCACAAGTCTTAAAGTGGCCAAGTTTGGAGAGCTCTGTCTTAAACCCATCTGAGACTAAACTCCTTGGATCAGATTTGAAGAGAAACTAGAGGTATGTTTCAAGGTCTTCCAAGATCTGTAGAAACCGAGGGATGGAGGGCAGTCTCAAGACCATGGAACACTCAGCCAACCCTCCACAACCCACTCCCAAACTCTGGCCAAAGACCAAAATGAAAGCACCCCAAGAGGTGGTTCTCCAGCCTTTCCTTGAGGACATCCAAGGAAGTCCAGCCCAGCACCTCTCTCGGTCCATCTGTCTCCTTTGAGGACAGTGAAGAAGCCCTAGAGGAAGAATTATTTCTAGATTTTTATTTAAAAAAAAAAAAAAACAGCAGTAGGAGGGAATTCTGGCCAAGGACAGAAGTGATGGGCCTTTCCAACGTACACCAATCAAGGCAGAAGAATCGCCTATGGTGCAGAATCCAGAAGTTTCCGATGCTCTGCATAAATCCACTAGGAATATGGACATCTGGCTAGCCTGCACATCACACAGTCCTTCCACAATTCTCTCTTGTCCTGAGGTTTCAGAAGCAGAAGGGAGAGGGAAGTGCATCAAAAACCCAAGAAGTATTAGTGCAAAATCACCTTCCCAACTGAATTTCCCTGATTGCCCTGTGCTTTTATTTTAGTTTCCAAGGCAGATTATTTTTTTTTCCTCTGCCAAGATGTGCTGTCAATAAGATAAAGCCAGCAGCATAAGCAGTAATTTAAATAATGGAATAAAATGTCAGTGGGAGGTTGACTTTCTCCACTGCAGCTGGACTGGTTGAGAAGTTTCATTTAAAATGTGTGGCTCCTTCACTTTCCTGATCCTCTACCATCCAGAATCTAGGAAGGGCTGGGGATGCTACTTCAAAGATCATGTTGAGATTTGTGAAAGCAAGGATTCAGAAGGCTTGACTCCACCCACAATGGCTTTGAATTACATTCAGACCAGAAGATCGTGGCTTGTTGTATAGGCATGGACAGAAGCTTCGTTCAGTTGTCATGTCTCAGGACTGGCTACTTTGCACAGAGAGATTCATTTAGTGAGGGGGATGCTGGTTTGGTGTGTGTGTGTGTGTGTGTGGAGGTCACGCAGAATGCAAAGGGAGGAGAAGTCAGAACTGAACCCAGATAAAATGGGTTATGCCTCCGGTACTCCCAGAACGCAACCTATTCTCCAAAGCATCAGAGGGCAGGACAAGAAGCAACAGATAGAAACTGAGCAAGGAGAGGAGAAGCAAACTGGAATTAAAGAGAAGCTTCTTAACGATGAGGACAGTTCACCGGTGGAACGGCTCACTTCCAGAAGTTGTGGCGGCTCCATCACTGGAGGCTTTTAAGAAGAGAGCGGACAGCTACTTGTCTGAAGTGGGATAGGGTCTCCTGCTTGAGCAAGGGTTGGACTAGAAGGCCTCCAAGGTCCCTTCTTCCTACCCTGTTAAATTCTGTTATAATACAGAAATAGTGTGAAGCAGGAAGAGCTAATACTGTAAAATCTTGTGAATGGAGAAGAAAAGCATCTTGGTAAGTTGAGCAGACAGCTCGGCTGTGGACTTTAGCAGCGAGTGGTGCAGATACAGGGGTTACGTACCCCAGAAATGCCTTAAGATAGCAGCTCTTTTCATTCCTTCGGTTTTTGCACCTTTGAAGCTTCCTGCAGTGCTCAAAATTAAATTGGTGCGATCCCTACTGTGCTTTCCATTGAACCAAGTTAATAATATAATGGGTTTATTGTTAAACACAACACCCAGGAGGACATGCTGGGTCTCATCCCATAATTTGTCTCTCAACTGTTGGTTTATGGCAGGACGGTTTGACTTTAGTCTCCAAGTTCTGCGGTCTAATTTGAGATGGAATCTTTTCCTTTGGAGACTTTTAAATCTTGATCCGATCTGAAAAATGCTGAACGTGCAAGTCTTCACTTCTTTCCAGAGAGAGAGAGAGAGAGAGATGGGGTAGACCACTGGCTGGTTTTTCACTCTCCGACCCACCGTGGCAGTTCTGGTTCCTTTCAGTGATACTGGTAGGGGGATCATTCAGCTTTGAAAGCCCTCAAATGTGCCATTTTGACACACGAGGGCAGAGCTGTCTGTGTATACAGGTGTATGTAAAAAAAGGGCAAGGTCACCTTTCCCCAAAGTTGTTCTACCTTCTCAAGGTGGAAGCCACTGAGATGCTGGCAGCAGCTCCTGAACGCTTTGGGATGCTCTTCTGCCATACCTGAGACACAGTCGCATTTATCGGAGGTGTGCTATGTTCTATTTGTGAGAAATAGCTGGAATTGGCTAGAACATCCATATCTGTCAAGGAACCAAGTACATCACATCAGCTGTGACCATGGAGGAGGAGAAGGAGGAGAAAGAAGGTAGCCCAGAGTCATTATTCTTGCTCGCTTGACTTTTACTTCTCCCTTGTTTTCTGTTCTTTTTTTTTCTCTCTCTCTCTTCTTCTTCCAAGGACTTGTTCTTTGTCACAAAAGTTTCCTTTTGGCTGGAAAGCTTGCAAAGCTCCCAGCCACTCAAAAGGGGATGCTTTGGGCACAGGCTGCGGTCCACCAACATCTTTTACTTTTCGGGTACTTCATTACAGCACTTAACGTTCCTTTTCATACTTAACAGGAGCAACAAAAATCTCCAACCCCTCTTTCCGTTACATAACTATTTTCTTTCCCCGGTTTCTCCAAACACCACAATGGCAAAGCCTCGTCAAGGAACACAAATGAGGCTCAGCTCTGGATAATTTCTTAGACGGTTCATCCCTGCCGTTTCCTCGGTAGCAATGCAGAAATAGCTTGCCACGGCTTCCTCTTGTGAAGTTGTTTTCCCCCTGAAAACTTGCTTGTCTATTTATAGCCCTGGTGTTCCCTGGTGGTCTTCCATCCGACTCTCCTAACTAGGTCTGGTTCTAGTTTCTCCAGAGCAGCCAAGGTTGGCTCGCTGCTGCCACCTGCCGAGGAATCCAGAAACTCTTGGGCTGGTTGATTTAATTTTTGGCCAAGGGGGGGAAACAGGAGTGTTGGAGCAGGCTGGTGCCCAACCGGTTGGGTAGGGGAGCAGAGGATAGCTTGGGTGCTGGTTTTCAATAACAGGAAAAGGAAGGGTAGAATTCAAAGGGGAAAGTGACAGGATATGGAGGGGAAGGGGAGAGAGAGATTTTGCTTGCTTTTTTCCTGCGTTTTCACCCAATCTGGCAGCATTTCTCTGGGAAGAGGTGACCATTTGTTTATATTTGAATGCATTGCAAATGCTCGGACAGGTCTTTTGGAGACCAATGTCTGTAACATGCGTCGATTGGGAAGCGAACATGTGGCGAAACCAAAGTCTTTGGAATGCATCAGTTTGCTCAGATGCTCTTTGGCTTCTCCCTTTTCCTGTTTCTTCTGCATGGAAATCCTCTTTGTCTGAAATCAGCCTTGGGGGTGGTAGGAGAGGAATGAGGAGCCAGAGGCCGACCCTGTAAACCGCTTAGCAAGGGCTGTGAAGCACTGTGAAGCAGTATATAAGTCTTAAGTGCTTTTGCTATCATTATGCTCTGTCAGCTGGACTCTTCTCATCCTGATTGTGAAAATCGCCATTAAATCGGTTTGCACCTTCATGCCAGATCTACCTAATTCAGGCTTCCTGACCTGATGGGAACTGAAAAGGGACAGAACTTAAATATTCTCCTGTTCCCAAATTTTGTAGTCCAGTTTCCCAGTTAAAAGGCAAACCAACAAAATCCCACCGACCTTAATATGTGGTGGAGGAATGCATGCAGGAGAGGAGACATACATCAAATTAAATATTGGAAAAGTGAGAAATTGAGCCAACCGAAATGGCTCGATCAAGCCATTTGTAAATAATACTTCCTTAAAAAGAGATTTGGCTGGCTTGTATTCCAGGTCCCACAGTGAGATGGAGCTTGGTCTGGTTACAAGAGAACAATTCCTATTTCATTTACTTTGAGGTGGTGGAAATCACAGTCAAGAATTCTTTCTGGTCTTAATTTGAAAAATGCCACGGAAATCGTTTTCTTTTTAGAGGGTGCACATTTTCTCTCCTTCCACCTTTGGTATGAAATTGCCATCCAAGGGCACTTTCATAAATTCTCCTTGCTGCTTTGGTCTGAGCTTTAAAACCTCTTCTGTAAGGTGGCTGCTGCCTGTGGTTCAAGAGGGCCTGGAATGCCGGAAACCAAACTGGAGTCCTTGTCAACCAGTTTCTGGCGTCTCTCTTGTTGTGCTCACAGGAGAGACCAAATCTGTTTGCTCAAATGGAGCCCCCTTTTTTGGGGGGGGGACTCCAAGGGCTGGACTTACTCAGTACCTTCGAGAAAGTAATACGGTAGCAGGATTTGGGTTTGGCCAGTCTAGAGAAAAGAAGGACTGGGGGGACATGGCAGCGATCTTCCAATATTTGAGGGGCTGCCCAAAGAAAAGGAGGGGGTCCACTTATTTTCCAAAGCACCAGAAGGCAAGACAAGAAACAATGATTGGAAACTAACGAAGGAGGGAAGCAACCTGGAATTAAGGAGAAACTGACTGAATGTGAGGAGAGTTAACCGGTGGAACTGCTTGCCACCAGGAGTTTCACTGGAAGATTTTAAGAGACTGGACAGCCAATTTTCTGAAGTGGTATAGGGTGGAGTTGGCAAACCTTTTCGGCACCAAGTGCCAAAACAGGAGCATGCATGTATGGGGGAGCACCAGAAACTGGAAGAGCTGAGCCTCCGGTTTCTGACACGCGTATGTGCCCCGACCACCTGGTCTTCCAGTTCCTGGCATGCACGCACACGCCAGAACCTGAAAGAGCAACGGGCAACGGCTGGCGTGCCATCATGGTTATGGGGTCATCATGGGGATGAGGTCTCCTGCTTGGGCAGAGGGTTGGGCTAGAAGATCTCAAAGGTCCCTTCCAGCTCTATTCTGATTGATAGATGGATTGACTTGGAGTTGAGGAAAGGAATTTCCTTTAGGACCAAGGAATCCGGTCTTTGTCAGCTGTCCTCCAGCTGCATGGGACCACCAACCCCATCTCCCTCAGCCAGGTCAGGGAAGGCTGGTCTGCAGCAAAAAGGGAGGCTTATTGTTGCTCTGAAAAACGTGGACTTCTGGTTTGTCAATAAGGGTTGCGCTTCTGCAGTGAGAGAGAGAGAGAGAGAGAGAGCATCAATCTAAAAATAAGCCCCTTGGCTTCGTCTAACTGTACTCTGGTAATAGTTTTGAGCCAGTTATGTGGCACCCTGAGGGCTGCAGCCCATTGCAAAGGGGTCACGCTGCTCCCGGATATTAATAGAGCAGCCCCAGAGAGATGGAGCAGGGGGAGTTTTTGTCTCCCACTTCACCAGCATCCAGAAGGATGTTGGGACGAAGCGCCTCTTTGCAAAGAGGGAAGGAGGAGAGGAGGACCCAGGGCAAGCTCCAAGAAGGCCACCCCTGGGACCTCCCTTTGGTGGCTTGTCACTGTTCCTTTTCTGTTTGGGGGTGGGGGGGAAAGGCTAGGAAAGAAGGGTGGAAAAGGTCAGGTGGGCTGGAAGATCTGCTGGTGATTTTGCACTCTGGAGGAGAAAGCATGGGGCAGTTGAAAGGGGGGCCTAAGCACAGGTCTTTTATCTGCAAGGGATGGATGGATTTGTGTGTGTGTGTCTGTGTGTTGAGTGGGCACCATCTTATTTTCTACTCTAATGGATTATTCTCAGAATGCTTTCCAGCTCAGCTGCAGCACCTCCAGGGATAGCAGAGCTTTTTTTTCTTCTGCTCAGCCAGAAACCAAGAAGGCAACCTGTGGCCTTTCCAGCATTTATTTATAGGAATGTATAGATTTATAGGCTGCCTACTTCCATAGTTTCAAGGCATTTTGCAATAAACAAACCCCATCCTAAAGCCAAGGGGAAGTCTGTATCTAAATAGCCACCTTTGGGCATCTTCTCATCTTCAACATCTGGAGTCTCTGCAGGACAGATGCTCTTGAGGAAGGCTTGGAGGTTCTAGGTCCTGTCTAGCACAACTGGCCAGCTTCTCCAAGGAGAGTTTTAGCTCCCCATTAGTGCAGCCAGTTGTGGCGATGGGGTGATCCTCACCAATCGGGGACTGTGAAGTGAACTTAAAAAGGCCCATAAAGTTTTCAGAATTGAGAATACCATGGGCAAATGGCCGTCACTGTTGACTGAGTTATTGATATCTTGATATAGCCCACTTGTAGCTGGGATCTTTTCTGCCTGCCAGGGTCACAGTTCTCTCCAATCCATGGATGGGTCCTGGCAATGGATTAGTCCAGAAAAAAAACAACCCTCCTATCTCCCTGTTATAATTCACCTTAATGAGTGGTGAACAAAAGGTTGGGAAGAACGGTTGTGAGTGATTGCCGACAAAGTCCCCACGTAGTGCAGCTGGCTGAGTTCCTGCTGGCAAAAGACATAATATATTATTGCTGCAGGTCACATCATGGTAAATGAACACTTACTTGCTCAGTGGCAACTGGATTGATTATCACATTCCCCTCCGAACAAGCCCTTGCTTTGTTTTACAAGTAAATGCTTTCGTCCCTGCTGTGTTAAAAGTCAGGCGATCAGTTTGAATTCACTGAAGGCAAAGCGAAGACAACGGAAGCAAGCCAAGACCGCAGCGTTGGTCTTTACACACAAGTCACCAAGGTTTGATTGGCTTGCCGAGTGTGCAGCACCCAAGAACAAATATAATATAATTCAGTGTCAAAACCTTGGGGTTGCACCCAGAGTTAAAGTGTAAGGCGAGACCATTTAAACACCATAAATCAAGGAGATGGGAGAAAGCAAATATGTGTCCTTCATGTCTTGGTGTTTGAAGACTGTTGTTGCGATGAGCTGGAAGGGGGAACTGCGGGATGGTGGGGTGTGAATACCAGGGATTCTGGATGAGAAACCAAGAAGTTCTGTCTTCCCTCCTCAACCTGAAAAATGTAGGAAGTAGAGTGTTTGATTCCACTGTTGGAGGCTGCATGAAGGACATGGATTGGAGAGGCTTTAGTGCACTAAGTGAGAAGAACCAAGTCAACACAAGAGATCTAATTTTGGTTCTCATCATCTAATTAAGACCTCTGTTTCAACAGCTGCCTTGTGGGACCATCCATTGGACTTCAGGCTTGAGATGAGAAAGCCCCAACTTGCCTTTTTTTCTCAAAGAGAAGACTACGTCATCTTAAGAGTCCTCTTAGGTTCCAGGTCTACCTCATAGTTGTTTCCCAAATCAGTGATGCTTCAATAAGGCTGAGCTGATGTATTTTGTGAGCATTCCTCCGTATATTAGGAGGCAAAAGTACTCTGAATTCCTCCTTTTTGGAGAAAGGAAAAGCAAGTGTTTGTATTAAATATTGACAGTGGCTCAGCTTTGCATACCCCGAAATAGTTCAGTGTTTTTTGTGTGTTTAAATTTTTTTTAAAAAAAACCCTGTTTGGCTTATTTTAATAATACGACTTTGCTTCCCGTAATGTGCTCAAGTTGTAGTAACCAAACCTGGTCTCTTCTAGGAGGCTTGTTTTCAGTTGTCTATGAACAGCTCTCCCCCAAAGTCATATCCACAGGCTGGAGCGGCTCCTAAAGGTTGGGAAAAGGGACATTTAAGCTCATGCACTTTATTTTTGCAAGTGGGTTGCATTTAGTTTTCTTTTCTTTTCTTTTTTACAAAAAAGCAATTCAGCAAATTTTTTTTAAAGACTACGAGCTCCCATCAGGATAGATCGCCTGCAGACACCCAAGCATGAAAAATGAAATCTAATCTCTTTCCCAACCGATCCCTTTCTCTGTTGACAAAATGTGGGCGTGCAGGCCTCCTTGCCTGGTGTGCCACGGAAGACTCATCCCAGTTATGAAACCAAGCTGCTGCTTTAATGAGGCTCCCTCGGTTGTCAGTGCAGAAGGCAGCCGTGCCCTTTGTGTCAGACAGAAGGTGACAGAAACCTATTTTGAAAGAGTAAAGTAGGAAGGAACTGGGAACTTATTTTTGTACCTGCTTTCCATGGCTCCGGCGGTGTGTCTTGTGCTCTCTGGGCTGCTGGGAATAACGATGGGTAGGTCGGTAGGGAATAGGCAGGGCAGAAGGGTGGGCAACACGTGGTCCCCATCGTGACCTGCTTGCTTGCTTGAACAGTACTAGCCCTCCCTTGTGGGATGGGGTTGGAATCGGTGAAGAAAAGGGGTCAAAGCATTTCATTAGACCCTGAGTGCAGTCCATGCCTGCTCAGGGAGAACTGGGAGGGTCGACGCTTCAGTCATGAACAACCAGACACCCCCCCCACCCCCGTGGAACTTCAAGCAGCTCCTCTGTTGCTGAATGCCCGTTTCAGAACAATCTTCTCAGACGGGCCTTTTGCCCCTGGGAAAGACTAGATAGGGCACCAGAAGGAGGTCGGATCTTCTCCTCTTGTGTCTATGTAACGATGATTCTAGGCTGATTTCCCACTTGACCCTTCCTCCTTAGTGGGACAGTCTCTCTCTGACAGAAGCTCCAGCATTCCTCATGAGCTCCAGCCTAGAAGAAAGCCCTGGAGAAATCCGGGTGACCCCATTCCCTTGGGGGTGGCTTAACTATGCAGTGAATAATGGAGACTTGGACGGCAGAGTTACTTCCCACAGCCCCACCTCCTTCCAGACAAAGGAGCCTGAAATAATGGCCTTGTCTTCCCACCGTCCTCCCTTGCACTCCGGAGCCCGCAGAATCACAAGCACTTTCTTGCAAAGAATATATTTATTTCCTCTGCCTATGTCCCACAAAGGCCTGCCGGTGATGAATACCAGGCTTGGTGGCTTATTTGTCAAAAGCTGCACACCTGCGTGGCTTCCTCCGCAAGATAAATTTTGGGTAAGGCAGCAAAGGAGGGTGAGGGGGCTCCACTCAAGGAATAAATCTTGGACATGTTGCATGAGTCCCTGCCTTCTCCTCCAAAGAAGGGGCCCTCCTGACAAGGTATGATAAATGACTCTCTTTGTTGACACCTTCATTGAGTTATTTATGGCTCATTAGTTGAACTGGGGAGGAAAGGAGAGGATTGGGCATACAACGGTGCTTTGTGGGGGGGTCGGTGGAGGAGAGACAAAGAGGAGGAAGGGTTGGGGGCAGAAGCAGGAAGGAGGAAGAGCCCAGGGGAAGGACAGAACGAGGGGAAGAGCTCCATTCTTTTCCTGCTACCTCCAGGCTTTCCAATCTTCCATGGAGCAGAGCTTGGAAGGACGCCGTCCCCGTGTCTCATTTGCCTCCCCATCTTTTTAAAGAAGTCCTCTCATTTGTGCTGAGTTGGGCCTTTTCCCACCGTCTTGTCCACCGAGAATTGTGGAAAAGAACCCCTTCGGCCTGGATAATGTTTTGGGGCACCCACTTGGGCCGGGGGATTCTGAGGAGCCCATCTCGGGAGCCCCCAAGGTCCCCATAGTGAACCATGGTAGATTTGGGGTAGCCCAGAAAACATCTGGAGCCAAGTGGGGAGGGTGGGAACCAGTGGTTTCTAAGCATTTGAAGGGTGAGGAGGAGGAGAAATGAATGGAGAGGAAAAACAATTGTTTCTCACAACAGAATTCAGCACACATCAGCGCAGAAATGCAAGCATCCCAGTCACCTTGGCCCCTTAAAGTAAAGAGCTGTTGAGCGCCCTGCCTATGAATTTTGTTTTCTAGTTGTTCTGCCTGTCCCGTCCTGTACAAATACTGTACAAAGGCAGATAGATAAACTCCACGAAGCATCCATACAAAGTCTTTTTTATTGGTTCATCGGGCATCCTTATCAACTCACAGTTATGACAAAGTTCTTCTTAATGTCCAATCCTTTGTATATCTGTCTTTATGGGTAAAAAGTGAAGAAATCTCCCCCAAGGGTCAATTCAGTGACCAATCAGAGTTACAGATGTGACCACATGACATGGACTACATTTCCCAGGATACCTTAACTACATTTACCATGATGCATTCCCTTAAGGGGATAGCTCTCAGTTCCTAACTAACTATCCCAAATCCCATTAACTCTAAACTGTCTGGACAGCACACTAGTGGAACCCAGAAGGTCCTCCCATCTGCTGGATGAGCAGGGGGCGGGATTGGTCAGACAGTGCCTGAACTATCTTTAGCAGTCCAGTTGGGGGCGTCATTGTCACGAAACAGTTGCAACCCCCCTGCGCCACAAGGCAGTGAGTGCAGGGTGGTGGGCCCTTCCCACTCACAGTCACCTTGTGGCTGTGGTCGCTCTGCCCCCCTCCTGCACTGCAAACCTGCTTTAAATACACCTCACACTTTATCAAAGCGCCGAGCTTTGTTTTTCGTGGTTTTTTTTCCTCCAGAGAAGATGCACAACTGTGTCAGGAAATCTTGAGAGTTCTCAGGAACTCACAGCTTTTAGAAACACTATTTAGGGAGCTGTGAAAAATTATACAATTGCAGCTGTGCTTTTGCAAAGTATAGTTCATTCTCCGCAACCCCCCTCACCCCCACTATTTAGATACTGCAAAATTGTCCCTGCAGCCCGGAGGATGAAACCGTTCTCAATCCCGTGTCGGGTCCCTTCCTCTGCCACTTGTAACCACCAGCCTGCAGCCCCCATCCGAAGTGCAAGTCCAGGCATTGGGGGGGGGGGGAGGGCAGGTGTCCTTGGATTTAGCCAGGCTCCCCTCCCCCCCGCCTTTCAGCCCGGTTGGTGGCTTGTGGCTTGCGTCAATTCTGGATTAACCTGAAGGCAGTTATAGCCAAGGTGTGGGTGCCTCCAGGCATTTTTGCATGCTAATGCTGGAGGTACCACTGGCTTTCAGAGTGGCAGGTTTCTCCTCCTCCTTTTTACATTTTCCCTAATGTGTTTATTCAGCTATATTTTTTTCTCTTGGTAAGACTGCTGTCCTCCTTTTTAGGGCTGCCGAGTAGTTTGACATTCATGCCAGCCGTCTCTTTCTCCTTCCTTTTGGCACGATGTCTGCCGTGGAAGTCCACCTAGGCCCATCTTTGGTGACCTTCTCTTCATGGGCAGCTCTTGGGCATGACTGGAGAGGTGGTCTTTCTTTGTGGATGAGGAGAATTGGGGAGCCCTGGCCCCCTCCTCAAAGCTTTCAGTTGTCTCCTGAACTACTACGGAGTGGGTCTTCCAACTAGGTGAAATTAGGCAGAATTTCTTGGCTGCTGCAGCTTGGAGGAACCAATAGTGAGAGGATGGAGCTGTGGACAGAACACCGAAAAAAATCAATATAGCGGCTACAACCTGCTCAATATTGTTACCAATCTTCTTAGTTAGAGGTGATAGCAAGGCTCAATTTCAAAATCCTTCAAGCACCGTCCCAGGAGGGCTGTTAAATCTTTTCTGTCCAGCAAAGATACACACCTAAAAATAGCTTCGGCCAGCCTGAGACTGCAATGCCCAGAGTTCCCAACACCATATGTGCTGGGTAATATTATATTATCTACTGTGCAACATTTATGCCCATCTAACGTTCTGATTCTTCTGGTGCACCTGGGATCCTTTTGGATATTTCCTAACAAGTGGAGTGGCAGTTAAGTCAGAGATGTTGATGATTAGCAGAAGGATTGGATTTCACCTTACATCATGGATCAAAAGAGCCCAATGTTAAGAGGAAGGTCACGCCGCATTAGCTGCCAGGTAGCAGTGAGAAAAGCAACCAGTTGTGATCCAAGGATCACTTGAATAGCCATTTAGAATTTAAAATTCAGTTCAGGAAAAAAATTAGGAAGGAGGGAGGTCAACCCAGAAGGAGATAAGGAGATTATAAGAAATTATTTGTTTTTGTTTGGTTTCTCAACTAATTGAATATACATCAATCTGGTTTCACGTTTCTTGGCAACTAACTTCCTAGTGCTGGTCTCTACCATATGGTAAAGCTTGAATTTCTGCATGAGTATTTTTGAATGTGTCCTGTGCAATTAGATATTTTAAACCAGGCTGAGGATGAGGTGGAAAAAGAGGAACTACTCTTGGATGGGAAGAAATCCTCTGAGAATTTGGAGGGAATTTAAAATAAGCAGTTGGGGAAAACAATCACTCCTGCTGAACAGCAATCTTGGGTTGGACAGTGAAAAGTTGTTGGTTGCTAAGGCCAGTCTGAGATGCCAAACTTACAAGAAAATTGACAAGAAACGCTTTCTTGTCTTTGTGTGCCTTGAAATCCCAGTTCAAATTTCACCATGGTCTTCCTGGGCAAAGCTAGATATTTATTTATTTATCAAATCCTCTTGCAAAAGGAAAATCTGTCTAGCGCTTCATCTGCGTTTGCTCCGGAGAGCTTCTCCAATGATTTAAATATTTCAGGAGGCTCTTTTGAAATGTGCACTACAGCGAGCAAAGTTGTGTTGATCAGCCGGGGGTTGGGCCCAGCCCCGTGGCTTTGGATTTAAACCTCTCTCCAAGGTCAGAGTTTAAATTATACATCAGCTGCTTGCTTAAAAGCTCAGCCAGGCTTTCAAAGGAGCCCCTTAGCTGCCTGCCTTTGGTTCTTGTCTCCTCCCAGCTGCTGTTTGCTGTGTCACTAACACCTGGATGCCAGTTCTGGGCCCAGAGGGCTCAGGGACTCTCTGCATGGCATCCAGATCAGCACAAGGAGGAGAACACAAAGGTGCAGGTGGCCCCCATCACCTCAGGCTGGGTTTGCAGAAACCCTGCTTAGTGTCCTGTGGCCACCTGGGTTCTCAAGTCCCTGTAGAGGGTTGATCCTCTGAATGTCAGCTGGGGGGAAAGGTTACTGCTGGACAGATCACCTCCCTAAAGAAGAGGCATCTTGAGAAAAGATGCTTTTGATGAAAGGAAACGCGGACGGGGATGTCCCACGCTCCTTCTGAACCACCTTTTCTCTTGAAAAGCCTGGCTCTCCTGATGTCCTCCTCTTACACTCGCCTCCCGCCAGGGCCTTGCAAGTCCGGTTGTGCCCTGGGGAAACCTCTTCCAGACTGCAGAATCAGCAGCCTGACACTTTGGCCAGCAGATCCTAGAGGGCCAACTCCAGGCTCCGAGAAGTCAAGGCCCCTTTGCCCCTTCAGAATCAGATGGTACATGCCAACTTCGAAGAAGGTTTGAGAAGGGGGAAGCTGGGTTTTTTTCCCCTTTTTGCAAGAGTGACCTGTACAAACGGGTGGCATTGCAAAGAATGTGGAAGAAGGCGAAAGCGTCTTCTAAAGCAATGCCACCCATTGCACAGACGGTGTTGCAGACAGGGGGAAAAAAAACAAAAAACTCCTTGCCTTGTCCCCCTTCTTCTTGCAAGCAGGCAGAAAGAAACAAAAATTCACCTGATTCAGCAACTCTTGTGTTTGAAGAAAATCAGACAATATCCCTCTTGGAACCGAGCTCCGTGCAGGAATTGCTTCTTTGTGTTTGGGGTTTTTTAGTTTATGTATATTTGTACCTCCAATGCCAGGACTGCTGTGGCCCCAGAGGCAGGTTCCATTTCTCAAGGGAGCCTTGGAGACACTTCGGTTCTGGCTGCTGGGAGTCTCTGTAAAGGCCTCTCCAGGTCGCAGCTGTGCAATCACAACTAGCAAATCACCTCCTGCCTGATTAAATAATTTCCTACCTGAACATTTCTTGGAAGCCCAATTGATGAGTTCAGGTGAACCATTTGGTCTTCTTAAATTGCCCACTTGAAACCGGCATCTCAGGGTACCTCTTGGCCCATGTTCCAACATCTGCTCCAAACCCACAAATGTGTTTAAGGTCACCAAGTTTGTTGGAACAGTTGTGTAAGGAGCAGAGAGGAGGATGGTGGATGCGATGAGACTCAATTAGCCACAATTTAAATGTCTCTGCTGCTGAATCAGCCAAACTCCACTGACGTACCAGTTTGCAGCTGGTAAGTCTCTGCCAGGAACAGCCTCCGGCCACCCTTCCTGGGTTTCCTTTTGGAACCGAGCTAAAGGCAGCAGCAACAGAGGTTCCCACCTAAGTTCCAGTCCACCTTCTGGGGCTTTGGTCCTATGGATTATCCCCCCTGTGGAACTGCTGGCATTTGCTGTTCACTGCCCACTGCTGCCCTTGCCTGGAGTGGCCACAATGCCTTGCCTCTGCCTCTGTACGTGCACTTTGGTGTGTGTGTAGGAGAGACAACAGGCTTCTGTGAAGACATTTTGATGCCATATCTGTACAACCGGCTTTGATGTGAGCAAGGAAAAAGATTCTGCCCGGAAAGGCTGCTCCAGATGAAACACCTCACCTATTTGCATCTATCTGTATCTATGCCGCCTTCTTAAAGTATTTATCTGCCTTTCCCCTGACATGTTCCAAGCAAAGCTTTATAATTCAGGGGAGGGGGCGCATCCATCCCTCCAGATGCGTAAACATAAAGCTGAGGGAAGCAAATTATCTCGCAAGATCTTGCCAAAGGTGGGTCGCTCAGTGGGTGCCTACTTGATTCCCCCAAAATCATAGATGTGCAGTGGCAAGAGAAGCAGAGCGAACAAAGGGAGACGAGGGGCTGATCCTCGCCCCCAATGAGCTGGGGAGGCTTTGGATAAGGAAGGGCTGCCTGGGATTCTTTCTTTGGCCGAACAGAGCGGGGCAGGGAGAGAGGAAAGGGGCCCACTGGCTCAGCAAACAATCCCAAGAGCAAACCAAGAGCATTAACAATGGTAATCACCCTTAGACTTATACACCACTTCACAGCCCTCTCTAAGTGGTTTACAAAGCCAGCCTCTTGTCCCCAACAATCCTGGGTCCTCATTTTATCGACCTTGGAAGGATGGAAGGCTGAGTTAACCGTGAGCAGATCAGGATTGAACTTCCAGCAGTGGGCAGATTTAGCCTGCAGTGCTGCATTCTAACCACTGTGCTACCTTGGCTTTAGGATTGCCCCTAAAGCAATCTGAATGGACACCTCTTTGTTGTAAATCAACTTTCCAAGAAGTTTACCAGAGAATTTCCCATCTTTTTATGGAGCAGAGATACTGAATAACACCTCACCCATAGCTGAAGACCACTGGTAGATTTGGAAAGCTTTATTTTAGCAATACAAGCATCTCACATTCACTCTGTCAATCATGCCACAAAGTTGTCATTGGCCAACTGGCAAGAAGGACAGGGAAGCCCAGGAGAGCTCAAATGTCTCCTTTCTTCAACAATCTCCATTCAGGAATGTTGGATTAATTCAATTTAGGTTGTCATTTATGGGTTATATACATGGGATGTATATTGTAAATATAATGTTTCTTAACATTGGCAACTTCAAAATGGCTGGCTGAGGAATTCTGGGAGTTGAAGTCCACATGTCTTGGAGTTGCCAAGGTCCAGAAACACTGGGGTAGAGGATTGTGTCAACTCGCAAAGCATCTCTGACCAAGTGTCCCTGACCTTCGTGGACCAAGGCAGGAAATTGTCTACACATGGTTGAGATTTTGGCCAAAGCTTTTCCTACAAAGACCTATCAGATGAACTGTAGGTGATATGAATCAGGCCCTTTGGTTTTAGTAGGCGGAAATCGATACTTAGCTGTTGAGAAATTGGCCGTTAGTCCTGGATTTGTTTCCCCAGTGGGAGGAGACATTTCGACTGTTGTGGTCCAGAGGAAGCAAAATCAACGTCCCATACAAAGCTTTTTTGTACTGTATTTACTTTGTGTGGTCACTCCTCCTGATTTGCTTGGAAAAGCAGGCCCTTGTTTTAATTAGCCAGGCTCTGCCTTTCTTTTTAATCTGCAGAGTTTATGCATGGGTCTCGGCAGGATGTGGGCTGACAGGGAAGGGAAAACCTCCTCTCTTGAAAGAAACCTTCTCGAGGCCATGTAATGTGGTGCACACATTATCGCACAACTGGGATCAGAAATCACGGTCAAGCAAACATTCATTGAGCAGACTTTGTGGGGGGAAACATACATCATACAACTCGGCTTTCTAAGAATTTGAGCTCCGGCGATTATCAGTTGGTTAATGTAAGCTTCTCCATTCAACCTCCTTTTGCTTTGAAGTCTTGTGAACCCCTGGGGCTTCAGTGGGCTCACAATAACCCCTATTGTGCATTTCATTTAAAGATGGTATCTTTCAAAGCCTCTTTCCTTCCAAGGACATTTGGGAGTCAAAAGTGGGCAGTCACAGCATTGCCTTCATGGTGTCCACCTGAGCAATGGTGTGATATGTACGAGTGTTTAAAGATTGAGGGCCTTTCCATCGATAAACAGGAACTTGGGATGGTCATAGCTTTGCATTTGAACAGGAGCTTTCCCTTTAGAGGTACACATCCTTGGTGCAGGAGAAGAGCAGGCAGAGCTGAGAGGTGGAGTCAAGCAGGTCATCAGTTTAGAATCAGTATGCTCCCACAAAGGGTCCAAGTCCCAACCCCTTATATAGCATCAATTTAGTATGTGAGTTGAGTTGTCTAAATTCCTGTGTATAGCCTGTCATGCCTCTTCTGTGTTGCTGTGGTCCTGTTCCTTTGTGCCTGACGCTTGCAGTTCAGGAGCAGCTGATGGCCACCATCTGACCCCTTTTATGAAGGTCCAAGGTAGGCCCCTCACGTCCTGCCATGATGTTGTCAGTTTGATGGGGCCATCCACCCAGTGGCTTCCAAACTAGGTTTTACAGCTTAGATCATAGGTGAGCAGCTGTGGCAACTTTATGGCCTGTGGAACTTCAACTCCATGTTGGCTCAAGAATTCTGGAAGTTGGTGCCCATCAAGTTGCCATTGTTGTTCACCTTTGGCTTAGAGGGTTATGCGCTGGACAAATTGTGACTCACCGCATTGCCCATAACTGCAGAGGGGGAAAAGAGACACCCCTCCACCCCATGAGATTGTGAGTGTCTGAGTGATGCATTTATTTGCAAGTATTTCAGGATAGGCAAAGTCCACCCTGACCAGAAGTGAGGCTGTTCTTGAGTCCCTTCTCCCCCAAACCAGGGGGCAGTTCTTGTGTGTGTTTGTGTATGAAAACTCACAAAGCCCCAAAATAAGAGCTTCCCCCACCTCTGCGTTTTGCACAGGCCAAGCCTTGCAAGCATTTATCCCTTTAACCTGATTGCAGAGTTACTGTTTGTCAATCTGTGTTTTAAATAAGGGGAAATAGAAGAGCAACACTGAATTAGGCTAATTGCTTTTTGTTTTTGTTTTAACTTTTCCATCGACAACGAAATTAAAAACTGCAGGTGGCCAGGCCCCTTTTCCCTCTCCTGGGAGGGAGTCGCTTCCCTTTGAAGGACTCTGGGGTGACATTTGTATATCACCAGAAAGGAAGCAAAGAGACCCCAGACTGCTTTGAAATTTGGCCCATGCCGTCCGTGGTCAACCACAATCCATCGTGGTTTCTAATGTTTTAAGCCAGGCCCCTCCAAACTTGGCAACTTTTAAGACGGGTGGACTTCAATTCCCAGAATTCCAATGCTGGCTGGGGAATTCTGGGAAATGAAGTCAAACAAATCTTAAAGTTGCCAAGTTTGGAGGCACCTGTTTTAAGCACCCATTTGGAGTCTACCAACGGACCTTCCATTGTCACAGGAACTGGGTGAACCGTTTTCATCCTGTGAAGAACATGGGCAGAGAACTTGGATGGTTCCAAACAATTGAACCTTTGACAACATGGCAGTTTCTAAGAGAGAGCAAACGGCGCCTTTCCCCATGACTGCCGTTGAGAAAATCTCTTTGGCAGGAGATTGCAACCCTTTATTTATCCTTAAGCAACTTGTTTGATGCTATCTCCCTCAAAGCACATATTTTATTTAATGCGTGTTGGTGAATGAATTTCAGATGTCTTCTGGAGTAGAAGGAAGGAAACCTCATTTTTTATCCCCTCGTCTGCTGGCTCCTCATTTCTATTTCCACTTCCACCCCCTTCTCTGTTTTACAATCCACACTTTTTATGTGTGTTTGTTTTCACACAGTATTTCTGTTTCTGCATCAGGTAACATTTGCCAAAAGGATCCCCCTTTCCCACAGTGACTCCAAGGTTGCTTTTCTGGGGTATCCCAAGATCTCCCCTCTTGTGTACACCAATTTTTCCACAAGAACAGCCTTCCATAATCTGGATTCACATGTTTTTAGGAGGGGGTCTCCATGCTTGTGAACCGCTGGGCTGCACTCGTTGGTTCATTCAATCATTCCTGAGGCTGGAACATCTCAGAAATCAGCTTTGAAAGAAGGGAAGACTTGTGGATGGAGAACCAGCCTTTTCCGGGGTATTTATCCTTCCCATTTTCATCCCCAAGCGCTCTCTTCCTCCATGCCGGCCTGGCACCAGGTTCTTCTGATCACAACCACCTCGGGAAGCAGGTCAGGCTGAAGGAAGGCCACTTTCTCTAAGAGCATCAACAGGATCACCCCAATGGACCCGTAGAGGAAATAAAGTCCACAGCCACCCCGATGCTGGTATAGCAGCCATGTTAAAAATAATTTGGCCATTTTATACTCCTTTGGGAATAAACTCCCCATTTTTCATCCTAATATAACCTGCCCAACAGCCCCTCTGCTCCTTACAAGCTGCTTTAAAAAAATGCCACTCCTGGTGACAACTTTCTTCGTTTGTTTCTTTAATGCATTCTTCATTATCCCTTTTTATCAGTTTATTACTTTTCTGAAGAAGTGCTCAGAATATTGCACCTAATGCATTTTGCAGTGTTTTATTTTCCTGGAAGGAATCTTTGGGGCAATTTCTAATTTTATTTTCTCATGCCAAGCTCTCCCTCCTCCTCCTCCTCCTCCCCCTCCCTCTCCTCCTGCTCCTGCTCGTCCTCCCTTATTCTGGATGGCATCCTCTGTTCCCCACCCTCCTGATTTCACCCCACAACAGTGCACACATTAAACAAAAATAGCTGAGATGGTTCCATCAGGAATAACTTAGCATGTCATAAAGGGAGCATTGCCCAACATGGTCAAGGCTAGCCAGGTAAAGAGCCAAGCCACTTTCCGATAGGTTCCTTTTCTGTCTTGGTGTACAGGTAGTCCTCATCTTATAGCCACAACTGAGCCCAACATTTCTGTCGCTAAGTGAGACATTTGTTCAGTGAGGTTTATCCCATTTTACAACCTTCCTTGATACAGTTGTTAAATGAATCATCACAACTGATTAGTTAGTCACACCTTGGACCAAGTTTCCCCCCAGAGTCTCTCACGTCCTTGTTCTCTTCACTCTGACACAATTCTCCACTGAAAAAAGATCCAGGAAGATCAGCCGGGAGAAATGGATCTATTGAGACCATTGAGGCCACTGCCTTGTCTCCCAGGGAGCAGGTGTGGGTTACTTAGGAGTAGAGTCTCAGCTTAAGATGGAAATAATCTTATCCAATTTGTCCAAATTAGGATAAATGATCCAAGCAGCATGTCTCTGCATATTTAATCAACTGAAACTAATCTGTCCAATCGAATTATTTGGGGTGTGTGTGTGTGGAAATGCTTCTCTTGGAGGAGATGGAACAACTGAGTGGGCAACATTTTCCACCAGAGATGTGGACACTGATTTGAGGAAGATGCCCTGTGGATGGAATAAGGTGGGTGGGTTCTTGGGCACCTTTTCTCCAAGGTGGGGCCAGTGGACTACCACTGGGGTTAAGGAACTGGCTCTTAAGAGAACTTCTTTCTCCACCAGGGATGGAGGCCTGGAGTGGAGACAGCAGAGGTCCCTCTTTGGGGGGACTTGTCCAAGGTACTGAAGACCTCAGATAACATCCAGGATTCATGTGGGGGAAGGAGCCACACCACCTAAACTATTGAGAACACACACACACACACACACACACACACACACACTGGATTTTAGAGTTCTGGTGGATTCTGGACTCTTCTTGCACTTGTTCAAAAGAGAAGAAGTGATTGCTACTCTGATGAGTTGTGGTCTCCTACCCATTTTTTTTTATTGTCATACTAGCTCTTTTGTTTTTCAAAGAACAGTCTAAGGAAATGTGAGGTTCCTAATTATAGCCACTGCCTCCCGTGGTTTCTATTAAGAAGCCACTCAATCCTGCCTTAATCTCTGAAGGGGCAGACCAATTAGTTTGCACTCCAGTTGTAAGGTTGCCAGGGATCAAGGCAAACACGTTTGGCTACACGAGGAAACCTTCAAATGTTGCATTTGTTTAAAGGATACTTTCTCACTCTTGCAGTAATTACTTTCAGTAGCACTGAGCTGGTCCATAAGCTATTAATTACTTGGGATGTACGGGAGTTGACAGCGTTGGGTAAGCACAATAATTGGTGACTGGAAAGGAAGAAGTCAATGTTAAAAGAAGACATTTCCCCCTGCAATTATCACTGCACAACTTGACCAAACTTTCATTTTTTCCCCTCCTCCTCCGTTCAGTGGGAAGGGATCAGTTGGAGGAGAAGGTGGCGGCATTTGAGGGCCGAACAATCCAGTGGTTGTAGTCTTGCATGATAAATCGCTGAAGGTCTACCATCTCCAGTGCAAAAAACAGTTAATCTATCTTGCAGATCATGCCTTCTGGTGCTCTGGACTTTTCATTGTGAAGTGAATAATAGCTGCAGCTCGCTGGGGCAGCAGTTCAGCACAGGCCACGGATGGAGAACATGTGGCAGAACTTGGAAGTCAGGGACATCCACAAGCGAGTAGCCTTGAACAATGTTGTCTCAAGGATGCCTACAAAAAACTTTTGCTTCCTTTTACACTGGTCTATCACTGTTGTAATGATTTGATTTATTTTCTCTTGGGGGAACAAAGGAGTGCAAGGCATGATCTAGAAAGCAAGGTGGAGCTCTCCAAGGGATTATCCAGCGCCCCCAGCTACACTATAATTCTATCTCCATTTGAATAAAGAGCCTCAAATTGAGAGGCAGTAACAACATTCAACATTGTTGCTGAGGAGCAGCATGAAACCTTCACGCTCTTCTTCTTGGGGGCTCCTTGGACATGCAACTCTTGACCCCATGTAGCAAGTAAGTAGCAAGAGATGTGCAGTGTGACCAGGTAAAGAGGTCCCAGAAGATCTTTAGATGCTGCATTTGTCTTCCTGTTGCCCATTTCATAGCTCTACCTCTCCTGGGGCCAAGTGGGCAGGCAAAGTCGGGGGATATAAATGAGTCTGGAGCCCATGGAAGATGATGGTTGGTTTTGCACCTCTGCTCTGGAAGTTCCCCATTCCATGTGTTGAGGTTTCAGTAGAAATCAAGGCTAGATGCCATGCTTCCCAGAGGAATGCCTATCCCAGATAGATGCCTATCCCAGAAGTCATTGGTTGGCCATCATGACAATGCTGGACAGGATAGATCTTGGGTAAGACCTTGGTTCTTCAATCATTTAATTGCTTTTACTCTTTACAATTAGCAGATAATTCTTTTGCTAAAATTGTTTGTAACTGCTCATCTTTCTCGTGACTTCCTGCTTGAATCCTTGGGAGTAGAGTCTAGCAACTAGTGTCTAGTTGTCTTTTGTTGTGGATTGCTCCAAGCCTGGGGGTCTTTGCATTGCATGTCCAAAATATTTAAGCTTTGGCTTTGTGGTTAGTGCTTCTGGTGAGCTGTCTAGTTTTTCATCTAATTATGTTTCCTTCTTGTGGTCTGAGATAATCTCAACCATGTTCTCTAGTCTCACAGTTCAAAGGCATTTGGTGAGACACAGAGAATCTGCTAGGCTGTCTCAATGGGTAACAAATCTGGGGTCTCTGAGAATCAGAAGGTCCCAATGTCAATAGCTAAAGCTATCCAGGGAAGGTCAGTTTATCCCATGTTGATGTTGTGGGGCACCATCTCCCTTGTCTGGATCAGCCAACTCTTTGTAGTTCCTTCCTCTCCTTTGAAAAATGTTCTCACTCTGGAGGACAGAAGGAGTCACTTCAACAGAATTATTGTGACAGGAAGTGGCTTGTTCGGTGCAGTTTAAGAACTTCCAAGGTTGAAGCAAGCACTCGCATTTCCCTTGTCTAATTGCTTAATTACCTTGGTCTCATTTGATCTCATTTTGAAGGTGACCAAATATAGCAACAGTGGCAACAAAGAGGCAGGAACTTTTCATTGCTCTGTTTGAAGGTGGAGAGGAGGACAGTTTTTTCGGGTAAACACGGGACAAGCTTCGGTGGTGGTTCAGCTTCAACAAGCAATAAATTTAGGTAGACATTTATGCAGGTGATGCTAAGAGATAATGAGATAATGGACTTCCTCCCGTGAAGAATAAGTTCTTATTAAGTTCCATCCTACCATTTATGGTCAGACAGATTTCTCCAATGCCAGGTCCTTGGGAACAGTTCCTTGAGGAAATAGCCATTGTTTGGGGACAGAGCCTCTTTTTTAGGCAGAAGTTCCATGGTAGAGATCTTGGACTACCATAGCATGCTGGGAGAAGAAAATCCCCTTTCACACCGAGATTAGAACATCAAAAAAAAAAAAAAATGGATCAAAATCCCGGGTCTCTAGAAGGCTGTTACTTTGCTCAGCCGGAACTATAAGATCTGGAATCTTGCTTAATTTTAGAAGAACCCATCCTGTTCCAGAGAGGAAATTCACCATGTCCAGGAATTTCATGTGAAAAATGGAGCAAACTTTGTCTGTAACCTTGGACAATCAACACAGAGCAGAGCTTGATGGGCCAATGTTGTGCCTGAAGATTTGGGATCCACCTCATTCATGCTTTGTCTAACAAATTGTAGCTACCTGGCTTCACACAATTCGCCAAGATCTAAACCATGCTGTCTGTTTTGGGAGAAAGTCCTAAGGAGCAGGCCTTGGCTGGAACAGTGAGAAAATATGTTACGTTGACTAGAATCAACAACCTTAGATCAGATCAAAGTCCACTTTTTATGCCTTCCTTTCCCAACAGTGGACAGAGAACCTGGTCTTCTCTATGAATTATTTAAATTCCTTGTAGAGTCTTCTAGCTACTGGCCCACACCACAACTGGTGAACCTGTATTGGAGTCAGCTGTTTTGTAGGGCCAATCTGAAGACACTTCTCCATTCCAAGTCTCCAACCTTTCTGTCTTTTGAACATCTCCTCTCCCAACTCTTCTCGCTCTGTCAACCATAATATCATCAATTGGGGTGAGCAACTATGGCCCCTTTGTGCCTATCACTTCAAATCCCAGAATTCCTGAACCATCTGGCTCAGGAATTCTGGGAGTTGAAGTCCACAGATCGTAAAGGGCTATAGTTTCCCATCCCTTTCATAGAGTGTTCTCTACAGTGCCAGAGCAAACCCCAACTCCCATGGTGGCTTAGAGACAATCTTGAAGATATGGCAAATAACCAAAATGTAATCCTGAGTGGTTGACTAATTCTCATCATATTTCCTTCCCCCTGTTTTCCCATTGCATAACTCAGCATGAGGGACTCGTCCCTGTATCTTTTTCGTTCTTTGAACATCCCACTAAACAGTTTTAGCCCCTCCTGAAATCTGGCAGCAAGGGGTAAAAAAAAGGGAAAGAAATCTCTTATATTCCCAGGGCAATTTCAACTTTAAAAAAGGATATCAACATGAAGGACAATTGCAGTGTTGAGCTGTCATTTTGTCCCCACAGGTACCATGAAAAATTACTGCCAATAAAATAACATTTTTCAAAATGTGGCACTACCCTTAAATTTATCTTCTGCAATAAATGGGTTTTGGGAGAAAATTTCAGTCTATTTGAGCATAAACTATTCTTCAACCACTCAATAATAGATTACAAATGAATTGCATTATTAATTTATAATAGAATAATTGTTTTGCTTCAACAGTCACTTTCAAAAATTTGGGCAGTAATTTTCTTGGCTTCTTTATCATCTGAAAGATATTTTCCCCACAGAATAGAAGAAACAAAAGGAGGGGAAGGAGAAAAGGAGGAAGGGAAGTTGTATGTGGGTTCAAGCTGACAAAAGTCCAGGAATTCTATGTCAAAAGTTGATAGGAATTGAAAACCTTAATTTAGCTGCCTGTCCCCAAGGTTGTTTTATACCAGATTACAGTTTCGGACACAAATTGGTCCAGTATTTTTGACGGGGTTCCTTGACCTGTGTATTCAGAAGAAAAGTAGTTTGTGTAAGGTTGTTTTCTTCTTCTCTCTGTCCCTGTTTGTACAATATATTTAGCAGTCATAGTGTATTATACAGTTAGTTAAACCCCACTAATTGACCCAGACAATTAAACCAGAGGGGTTAGTCGTAGTCCCAAAGGGACTAAGCTCTGCTTCAAAGCTAAATTGATTCTTCTCCCTCCTGCTGTTCAATTCACTCCCTTAATTCTTAAGAAAGGATTAACTCTGCCTGCCAAGGTCTGTCTGATCACGACAGAAGACCTCACAAGATGGAGGCTTCTCGTAGGATTGTGCCGCGGTGGCACTTTTTCATACAAACCTTCTGCAACCATGTGGGAGCAGCTGGGAGGCTCCAAGCACTGACCCTTCAGTTGAGTGGTCAGATCATGTGAAGATGAGTTGACGGGTTCAGTGAGTTGGTCATGTTGGCTGGGAGGGGCCAAGGTGGATAAGTTATCTTCTAAGGGAAGTTACTGTAAAGTATTCTTAGATGTTGGGTGGATGTTGGATTAGATCCAGGGAGTCAAAAGATTGAAATCATTTCCCCCAACCATGGATTTTAGGGCACTGTTTTATCAACCCAGTGGATCTCTTAAGCTTCTCAGGTAAGATGAGGATAGATCTCTGTGGAGCTACCTTGAACTCTTCAGAAAAAGACATATGTTTGAAAACAGTTTTCATCTTAACAGAACACTGGCTTCTACCTCTAGACAGTTACCTCTTGAGGCTGGTTTAATTGGTTTTCCTGCCTTCTGCGGAGAATTGAAATTAATGCCTGTTCCCTGGAGGTGGATGGGAAGGTTGTAACATGACCCAGATACTTGTTTGAGGGTCTTCCTTCTGGAACTCCCTCCCCAAGAAATGAGGCTGGCTCCTTCTCTGCTCTTGCTATCAGACCTTCCTTTCTAGAGAAGCCCCTTCTCCTTGGGCCATCAAATTATAGGAGGCACCATTTTCAAATCAGATTATTTATCATTTTTCCTAAATGTTTAGGTTAATGGTTGCTAACTTTGACTTTGCCATGGATTACTGCTAGAGGCTTTAAGGGGTGTGTGCCTTAAAGCAGCAGAATCAAAGAGGATGGATGGATGGATGGAATGCAGAGCCCCCAAATCTGATTCTCTTGCATTCTCACAATCAATTGAGCCCTTCTGGGACACTTGCTGGCCTAGGAAGAACCCTTGTTTAAGAGCTGTTCCAACCATGAGTATTTTAGGGAAAGGTTGCTTGATCTGAGCAGCCTGGGTTAATCTTGGTCCAGGTGACAAATGTTTTGGGGAAGGATTTATTAAGGTTTCCATGCCTTTCCCCAACTGTGGTGCTTTGAAAATACTCCATTTTGATGTTTGGATCCCCGCCTGGAGAAAGCTGTTAAATTAAGAGTCTGTTAATATGCCTTAATAATGGCTCACTCAATGGAAAGGCCATTCTTGGATTCAGGATGGCAGCAAGGCCAAAATATTTCACACTTAGAATAAAACTGGATTCCATGGCCAATGAAAGTGTATTAATGGCCGTTTTTCTACCGAAGCTTCCTGACCCGTTTCTTTCATCTGAGTGTGATTTGATGAACAGAGACATTGTCCATCAGGTGTGATAATGATATATTTTGATCATTGTTGAATTTCTTACAGCGAGAAGGAAAAGAAATACAGCTTTACTGACAACTACTTTTAAAAAGTATTTGGACAGGTCCCTTCTCTCTCCACCCCACCCCCCACCCCCCACCCCATTAATTGTATGTACTCCTTCTGGTGGCTTTTTTCTATTTTGGGCTCAAATTGGCAAAGTTCTCACGTGCTCTGATATCATTGTCTTTCTCTCTGACTTTAAAAGGTGCATTTCCTAAAGGAGAGTACATCACAAAGCACAAGGTGTGCCTTCCACACACACATGCACAAGTCTTGCAAAACAGGTGCGTTTGGCTTGTCATCCCAGACGGCTGCAGTTTAATCTCATATCACCTTCAGCGATGAAGAATGCCAGGTTGGCACAATGCACTGAGCCAAGTTAGTGCCAAGTATTACAAGACCTCAAATGATGTGATGTGTGTTCGGTGGGCTGGATTCCCAGGCGGGAGGGGAGGCATCCCAAAGGAAGAAGAGACGACACAGCCTAGAGATTTGGTGTGAGAGAAGGAGGGTGAAGACAGTCCCTCCCTAAGAGCAACTAAAGGTCTCTTCAAAGCGAATGACAACCTTGGGATGGAATGGGAAGCACTGCCCTGTTGGAGTCCCACCTGGGTCGCAGACCTACAGGGGTTGATTGCAACTCTGCAATCAAAGTCCCTCCCCTTCTGAATGGATACTGTATGAGTGACACATGCAAAAAAGGAGGACCTGACTTTTCTGACTTCCCTCATCGCAGATGACCCAGAAATTATAGCTTGACCATGATGTTATTACAGAAGCTACGCCATGTTGGTGTGCCATAAGGTTTTGTGTCTGTATGTGTGTGTGAGAGGACAAAAAGACCATAAACTACAGTTATAGATGATTTGCAAGCCTGAAGTCTTGAGGATGCAAGAGTCAAACCTGCATTTGGAAACACACACACACACACACACACGTGCATACCTGTATCCCTTTAAAGGGGCATCAACTAAAATTATGCCCACCAGCCAGGAAAGTACCAGTCATTTTTAGATAAATTAGGCCCTGTTCTTCCTGCAGTGGGGATTAAAAAAAAAAATCATACTCCACATTAACAGTCCCTTTGGTATTTCCGTCAAATGAGTTTTAGTGGCAGAGGGCTGCTAAAAATACCCTCCAATTTCTCTCCTCATTTAAATGCAGTGCTGAGTAGGGGGAAAAAACCCTCCATGAATGCATGGAGCTCACAGTTCAGTGGCCTGGATTGTCGCGCTGTTCCATTTCACACACTGACTTTCAGGGGCAGGGTATGGCCCCTGAGTTAAATCTGGAATGTTTTTGGTTGGACCGGGAAGATGTGCTGCCTTTGAGTAGTGCATGTTCTGAAGAACTTCCTCCTGGCCATCTTTAAGTCCTCCTGAGGATGGGAAAGAGTTCCAGGGCTGGTCTTTTGTGCGGCGGCGTGTAGAAAGGCAGCTTTGGTGTGTGTCATCCCTTGGAGCATCGTGGCTCCTGGTGACTGGTGGTTCCTATAAAGTGGAGAATGAAAGCAAAGCAGGCCAGGTGTGAACAAAGAAGGTTCTCCAGCAATTGGGACACAGGATCCTTTTGTATCTTCCAAGACATTGCTCTCTAGATCAGAGATCTCCAAATTTGGTAAGTTTAAGACTTGTGGACTTCAACTCCCAGAATTCCCTAGCTAGCAAGTTTGGAGATCTGTCCTCTAAGCCAGGTTCCCATCAAACATCCATGAATGATTCTTGCTAATAGCATTCAGGACCTTTGGATGTACTTTCTCCATCTTTGCCCTCATCCAGAATGAAATCCTCCAGGATTTCTTTGTTGCAGGCTCATTGGTTACGGCCAGGTTGATGCTTCTTCCAGGACTTGTTTGAGCAGCCTCATAAATCACCCTATGGGACAGTAGGACATCCTGTCCTTGATGGCTATTCTGACTAGACTCTTTGTCCCCCATGAGAGAAGGAAAAGAACACAGCATGAAGCTCCCGGCATTTTTAAACAGAAAGAGACCTTCCTCCCTTGTAGATGTGGCCAGGAAAGGCTCACCGTTAATCACTGTCAAGAGCTTGGCTCAGGGAGGGAAGGGATGTCTGCAATCTCATGGCCCCTCTCTTCATCTTGAGGTTAAAGAGCAGGTGGTGGACTTTAGGGAGTGTGTTTGGCTTGTTCAACTCAAGGGGCAAGAGGGATGAGTGGTCCATTGGGTTCCATCCTAGGTGTCCTTCTTGGCTTCACAACACCCAAACCTTACCAGTAAGCCGTGTCCACCTTGTGTTCATCATTTCCTGAAGAAAAATCCGTAACAATTCACAGAGCATAGCAGATCTCACAAGGTTATTGTTGATGCCAGGCAGTCTTGACTTCTCCCATTGAAGAAATGTTCAGAGCTAGGATGTGGCTCATGGGACTGTGAGCAAAGAGGCAGCGAGCCTTCCGTGGTTTCCCATTGTGATAGAATGAGAAAGATAGATGGCATTCAGCAGGGGGAGGAAGAAGAGAAGAGGGCTGAGATCTCATTAGATCTCCAGAAGATTTATGAATAAGGAAGGGAAATGGCTGCAGAAGGTTTTTTTGGGAACTTCAAAGGCCTCTGAAGGAAATCTGGGGTGTCTGGTGCTTCACAGCCATTGGGGTCATCCTGTTTCCTGGTCTTGACATCGTTTCTGGACAGCTGAGCAATGTTTGATCCTAAAGAGGGGCAGAGTTGGGTTTTCATAGGTCTTGAATGGTAAAGAAACAGCTGGAGTTTGGAGAGGGAACTATGGCCCACAAAAGGGAAGAAAACATCTCTAATTATCTCCAGCTTTGTAAATAAAGGTAACAATCAGGTTTTAATTAGTTCCACTTCCCCAAGAATATACTTCTCTTAACATGTACTTGAGCACAATTTGGAAGTTATGTTTATAAAAACAGGGATGAAGTCATCATAACAGGAGGAAGAACCCCTTCCTCTTCCCCCCATTCCATCTTCACAGGTGGACAGTCCACACCTGAGGGTCTCTTCCCCCACTTCCCCTCACCCATTCACTTTTTTCTGAGGACAGGAGAACTTGAATTTTCCTTGTCCATTTTCACTGATATCTGTATTAACATACAAGAGTATCCTGATGCAGGTACTGAAACGTTGAGAGGGTGATAACCAGACAGGTGAGTTTTTGAAGCCTGAGAATGTCACTTGGGGGAAGGTGATTCATGCACATATGTTAGGTTGGCTGCTTTTAGCATGGCTTGAACCTGCTCTGTGGAGGACTTTCTTCTTGTTCTTGTTCTCCTCCTCCGACTGCTTTCTTTCATTTGGGTGTCAACCAGTAGGCCTGGCCAATTTTTCTCCCTTGGCTAGAAATGCAAATGATTTCGGCTCTCCCAAATGGCATTGTCCTGAGTGGGTTTCTAGGTGGAGCTGAGAAAAAGAGAGACTTGCTTTGCATGGAGCTGCTGCTGCTGATTCTGACAGAGTGTCTGTATTTTGTCCCTTGTCAAAGTTACGTTGTACAGCGAAGTACGGTAATTGCTGGACCCAGGAATGTTCTTCTTTGCCTGCTGGGGGAAAACTTTAATGACTTTGTGCCGGGAGAAATCTGTGGGGCTGCATCCTGCATGGTAGACAGGCAGCCGGCTCCTGTGGCAGGAGAATGTTGGAGGCCGTGATTCAGACCCTGGGCTGAGTTCCGTTTTTTTCAACTTGGTTTGGAATTGAGCAAGGACAGACTTTTCCCCTCCATAAATACTTGGATGTCCCCTTATGTTTCAGGGGCCTGGAAGACTTCAACCACTGTGAGGCCTGGATGTTGGAAGTGTCAAAACATTGGCCTCATAAAAAGAAGTCAGCTGCACGGACAACTCAATCTGGTTCTTGGAGCTATAGGCGTTCTAGAATGCCCGTCTGGACATTTCCTGGTTGAGAAGGCCAATGTCTCTTCAGTCGCACTTGCTTTGATGGGACCACAAAGACTAGGTGGCTTGACCGAAGACACTGAAGAGTTCCGTGGCCCAGGAACTCTTCCTAATGCACACAAAAACCCTTCCTGTCTAACAGGACAAAGCTGCAGTCCTATATTTAGAAGCTTCTGAGTAAATTTAGCAGCTCTGGTGGGCTCTTAATAAGAAACCTATTGCATGTTAATAAAAAGGGGGAATGACCACTGCTTCCAATTGTGATCCTGATATTAGAAGGAAGTTTTATTGACCTCCCGTGGGACCAATGGCGAGATGTCAACTTTGAGAGCCTTAATTGCACACATTCTGCTCCTCTTTGGTGATGGTTAATGCTTGGACAATAGCATGGCCCTTGCGCCCTACACTCAACATGGAAACCCAGTGATTATGAGGGAAAGAGGGGGCTGGAGTAAAGCACTCCCGTTCAGAGGGGAGACATCCAAGTCGTGCAATTAGAAAGAAGTGGCCATGCCCTCTTGCCCTTCCCTCCCCCTCTTCTGCAGAGAGGTATAATTTTCCAAGGGGGAGAAACAGGACACTGTGGTTCTTCTCCATCAATTATGGATCAGTATACTATGCTAGCTATGGCTTGCTAAGTGGGCCAGGATTGGATTCTGCTTGGATTCCAACATCGCACTAGGCCAGAAGGCATTCTGGGGCCCTGGGGGCTCATGAGAAAACTTGAGGGATGGAGTTTCCAAATTTCTGGGTGGAAAGGCCTGGAGGACAGCATCTGCAGGGCTTCAAGTCCTGGGAAGGAAGGAAGGAAGGAAGGAAGGAAGGAAGGAAGGAAGGAAGGAAGGAAGGAAGGAAGGAAGGAAGGAAGGAAGAGGCCCTTGTCATGGACGATGGTGGGCAGGGCCTCTCTGCAGAACTAGGAGGGAAGCCTGACCCCGAACTCACCACTTCGCCCAGCTACAGTTCAGTTCAGAGCACGTAACTCCACTGTGCCTGTTGCCATCAGTATCGTTATTCGGGGGTGGGGGGTGGGGATCACACAATTTCATGCATTATTTTAGGGTGTGGCACCACCACAAAGATGGAGAAACCTTTTGCATTAAGTCAGTTCATTGACCGTCTACCTTCCTGAGCGAGTGACTTGAGTCACACTCTGGACTGGAAGCCGACTTTGGAAATATTGACTGCTAACCTTTCTTCCAACCAATCAGCCTTGGGACAGAGCTCACCCTTGGCACTATTCCCCCCCCTCCAAAGTGTGGGGGTTGCTCAAGAGCCGTTGACTTCAGTCTGTTTCCCAGGGACTTTGCCAAACAACCAGGTTCTGGTCCAACACTGGATCCTTCTGTTTGTGACTCAACCACAACGGACCCCCAGATTCTACCAGCTGAATCCGAATCCAATCCTGCCTTCCTTCGGGGCATCTGGTGGAGTAGCAACGCTTTGGCAATTGCTATCAGCACGAGGTTGGCCAGCCAAGAGCCCAGATTTGAGGAGGGACCTGTTTGGCAGTTCAAAGCTGCTGGCTGCCTCAGCCACTGACAGGAGCTCCTTGTTTCATGCGAAAGAAGGAAACAATGCCGGGAGTTGTTAGCACTCGTGGTATGCTCGGCGTCCCTCTTAGAGGCGGCCTCCTTCTTCTCAGAACATCTGGGGTCAGCCTGGGTGAACATCTTTTTGTTATTAAGCTTTTCAAGCATCTGCAAAGCAGACGTAAGACTAAATATTTCTCTCTCTCTCTCTCTTTTTCTCTTTGTATTTTATTTTTACATTTTGGCCTGGAACTCCTAAGTGCTTTCCCAGGTTGCATCGCAAAGGAGGGGCCGAGATTTTTGGAGAGCACTCAGGAGTTATCTCAGAGGCCAGCAGTTCCAGCTGGCCTCAGAAACCTTTGGAGCAGCGAGACTTCTTCACATCGGACAGCAGAGCGAGACGTTCTCATAACTTCCTCCGGGTTGATCTTACTGCTTCACCTCTGAAGTCTCTGCCTGACACTTTCCTTCCTTTGGTTAAGAACAAAATGTTGCAATGCAACTCCAGGACGCATCGAGACGTTTCTCTTGCAAAGCTGGGTTTTTTTTTAAGTCAACTTTCGGCAAAAAATGCCAGTGGAGACAGTCCTCGCAGCATCAGGATGAATCCCCTTCTATCTGGGGTCGCTGGAGATTTAGACATTCATTCAGGCAGGTTTAGCATTTGTTAAAAAAAAAAAAAAAAAAAGTTGATATTTCATCCCGGGCCAAAATTTTCTGGATGTGCAATTCCACCCAGACCTTGATTGACTCAAAGAGCCTCTGGCTAAATCCATGCCAAGGTGTGCCTTTATGTGGATATTTCCAAACGAGAGGTGGAGATTATGGCTGGGTATCTTCTTAATGTGGGAACTGAAGGTGTGAGCTGTGGGTTTGGGTTGCCTGCCTGTGGATCACAGCTTATCTCTAAAACAGTCTTCCATCCTTGAGCCCAAAATAAGTGTGGCTTGATGTTCCCCTTTACTGTTGGGTGTATTTCAAGTGAAGATATTTATGGGGCAGTTACCTTGGGAACAGTTTGGTGTAAAAATGCACGAAGTTAACCAATATAAAGGAGGCTTTCCTATAAGAGGACAATTGTCCACAAATAGATTGTGGAGGACTAGGATGAAAAAGGGTTCTCACCGAAGGATCCCACGTGACTGAGATTTCCCCCCCAAGCTTCTCCTGACTCTTTTTCTGAAGTGTCAAGGAAGGAGCCACCTGAGATTTCTCACAGCAGCTGGGACTTATCATTGCTGCCCCCCACTTATTAAAGGTCTTTTTTCAGCTGAAACTTTCTCTATGCATTGGTTTACATCCCCCCTCACCTTCAACCATGCGGTGGGCCCCCAAGAAGGCTTTGGCACTCGTTTGTTAATAACAGCTTCCTTTCTAGAGAGGTTGGTGGCTTCATGGAGACACGGTTAAGTGTTGGAAGAGAGCCAGATGTTCAGTAGCAGGCATTAGAAAGCTGGGCACAAGACCCAAATGTGCTGAAAAAACAATCTTGTCTCATAAATGCCCAATTTAGTGCACCAGCTGCAGCAAGCATAACATTGATTGACATCCAGATTGACATACCTGGTGCTCCTTCGTAGACTTGAGGTGGCATCCAATAAAGCATCCAACCCACCCAATGTTGCTCCATGGGTCTATTTCGAAGGACCAATGAGTAGAGGAGTCCATTGGTGCTTGGGTTAGGAGGAGATGAATGGGTTTGGAGAGGTCAACTTTGGAAGACCTCTCTCTTCTGCCTAAATCACCGATTCTCAACCTTGGTAAACTCTAAGACGTGTGGACTTCAACTCCTTCAATTATGCTGGCTGGGGAATTCTGGGAGTGGAAGTCCACATATCTTAAGAGTTATCATGGCTGAGAAACTTTGGTCTAGATGGAGAGATAGTTGGATGATATCAAGCAGCTTCGTGTGATTGGCTGAGCTGTGGTCCTTGGCATATCTGGAGCTGTTGCACTATCACTACCACCATCACAATCTACCCCAGGTAAAACCTGGCCCTTTTCCCTGAAGTTCACGAAGAGTTAACACTTTAACAGAGGATGTGCTTAAGCCCTACCTAACTCATTGAGCCTCCTCCCTGGGGTGCTTCTCTGAACACTCTGCCAGAACTAATTTCACGGTTTCAAAACAGCTCGTGACACAAAAGGAATCTGTAATGAGCTATGGGGAGAAAGGGTGGCCTCCTTTTCCATCCAAGGGAGAAGCCAGCCATGGTTTGGCAGGACTTCTCCAGGCCTGGGTCCTCCAAAGTCCTTCTCAAGGGCCCGTTCTCCATCCAACGCGGCCCTTGTTTGGTTTTCAAACACATGCTGCTTCTCAACGTTTTGCCTGCCACTTGTGAGTTCTCCCCTGCCAGTTTTGGTTTTGAGAACTAGGATCCCATCTTCTCTTTCTCTCTTTTTCCCACTCGACCAAGTCCAGAAATAAATCCCCCACTAAAACCAGGTGCAAAAGGGAAACTTGGGACATGCTTGGAGCCCATTTCAGGAACTTCCTGTTAGGATCCCCTGGATCATCAATGGAATTGAATCTTCCAATCCACAATTCATCATCCAAGGGGGTTGTTCAGATGTTGTAGGAAGGAAGATAATCAGAATAGGAAGAATAGGAAGATAATCATGATCCCTGACTTAGGAGGCCTTGCACCATCCTTAAGGGTGTTGAACCATCAGTGCAATCCATGGTTCTTCTTCCAGAAAACCCTTCTCTGCAGGGGTGGAAGGATACTTAAGCTTTTTCACCCTCATTTTAGGTTTGCATTTGGCTATCATGCATTGGGGTTTGGCTGCAGGAAACATCTCCCCCCCTCCCCCAGGTCCTCTCAAAGTGCCTTTACTCCGCACAATTTGAATTCTAAGTGGGTGTAGATCAAAACAAAACAGGAAAAGAGGAGGAAACATGTGCTGGCATGGCAGAGACCTTCCCTGCTTGCCAACAGGGAGCCAGTCATATTGTGCAGCTGTTTCTGGGCCTGTTGAAAAGTCATTGAGGGAGAAGGAGTTGCACATGTGCACACACACACACACACACACACACAGAGGGAGGGAGGGAGAGTGTTGAGGTCCATTGTGCTTCCTTGCCAACCACCTCATGACCTTCCATTCTTGGTGATGCCTCAGAAGGCAGGAGCTCAGGAAAACTTGCGGAAGAGCCTAGAGAAGGACAAGGGTGGAGGACAATGAAAGTGATTGACAGGGAAGTTGGTGACATTCGCTCCAGGAGAGGTTGGCCAAACTATCCCAAACTCAAACAGTTCTTTGGACACATTTCATCCCCTCATCCAGCAGGAGCAGCACTTAGGGTAGCATCCCTCTCCTACCCAAGATTTGGATGGGTCCCATTTTGGCTGCCTTCAAATGAAGTTGAACAACCTGGTTTTTCCTCCAGACCTTGGATTGGGGTGTTCAGGCTGCCCCTTTCAGCTGGGGAGGCAAGGGAAGGAGCAGCGTGTCCTAGAGCAGGGGTCTCCAACCTTGGCAACTTTAAGCCTGGAGGACTTCAATTCCCAGAATTCCCCAAATTTAAAGCTGGCTGGGGAGTTCTGGGAGTTGAAGTCCTCCAGGCTTAAAGTTGCCAAGGTTGGAGACCCCTATCCTAGAGGATTGAGGCCCTTTTTATAAAGCTGGTCTTTGTTGTGTTTTGAATGCGTGGAAGCTGCCTAGAATCACTTTTGGGATTGGACAGCTTAGAAGATTAGATGGAGGGAGGGGGGAAGATAGAAAGAGAAGAAAGAAAGAAAAAGGAAGAAAAAAACTGGGGGTTATAAATAGACTTCTCTCAACTTATTATAGCTTCTACTTGTCAAAGGATCCCTGTTCATCTTCTAGAACAGCTCAGATGTGGACAAAGTAGAGATGCAGACATATCCCCAATAAAAAAGGGCACACTATTTTTTTTATCCAACAAACACCTGTTAGCATCAGATGTGGTCATCCTTGGTCCATTCCCTGCACTTGGACTTCACTGACCCCTGTAGGCTCCTCGCAGACCTGGATGTGGGCTTCAAGTTCTCCTTCGGCACATGACCCGATGTTTTTTAGGGGCCAGAGAAAGGTCCATCACAGCCCCAGCAGACGGGTCCATCTAGCTGTGACGGGGCTGAAGGCTGAGCCTTTGCATGTTGTGTCTGGCTCCTTCCCCAGAAGAGCCTCTTGTCTCCAAGGCTGGACTCCCTTCCCTCCCCCCCCATCCTGCGAGTCTTGCACCTCCAGCTTCCCAGCAGTTGTGAGATGCACATGGGTGACTTCACGGAGAGGCTGTGGTGTGCATGGGAGTGCATTAGCAGCATGGCCGAAAGCAGGGACGAAGCTGATTTCTGTTGCTGGGCACATTTCTTAGGGAGTGTCTGATGGGCAGAGTGTGGCCGCGTTCGAAGTTGAGCCGCCGCTGATGTCAGTATTCATAAATAATTAAAATGACATTTTAAATGGATTTGTTTCCAAACCAAGTTCCGCTTGGCGGCCATTCGGTCTCGGTAATGAACTCCTGCTCAGGCTGAATGCCAGGCTGTACTCCAAAGCCCCTCCTCCCCGCCAGGTGGAAGTCTTCATTACTTTCTAGGAAAGAAACCTTGATCCAAGCAAACCCAATGCAGATCCTCAGGAACAAGGAGGTAGAGAAGAGCCGCAAAATTCAGCCCAGGAAGGAATTGGCCCGAAGCGAGCCCTTGGTTGGCTCTCTTAATTCCATGGCCTGCAAATACGCCGGACTGCAGCTCCCATCATGCTCAGCTGGGATGAGAAGGGAAGGGGGGGGGGCAGGCAGGGACTGTCCAGATGCCTCTCTTCAAGAGTGAGCAGGACTTGGTCAACCTCCGTTTGCTATGAACTTCACAGCAGGACCCATGTTGGAGGCTCCGTTGACCCTAATTAGGGGATCAGTCCTCAGGGTTGGAAACCCAGAAGTTGGAGGGCACCTGACTCGAACCAAAGCAGGGTCTCTCTTTCTCCTGAATTCCTCTGCCCCCTTTGCCCTCTTGGGTGAACACGGCCTTTGCCAACACGTAGGCCGGGCTGTAATGTATGATCTGACGCTTCCTGGTCTCCTTATTTTTCTCCTTCTTTTATCTCTCCCTCCCTTTTTCATCTGGGGTGCCATTTCTACTGATTTGCTTTGCGGTCTCCTGCTGTAATGCTTTGTAGCTCTGTCAGTATGTAAATTAAACCAAGCATAGATAGCTTTGTGCTGCTTAATGTTCAGCTGATAAAAATTAATGTGGTGTGAAATGAGCATTTTATCTGACTGCGGATACAGTGATGGAGTTAATTAGAGTGGCAGAGCAAAATGTTATTAAAACATAGATTGGTCTGGTGAGTGGAAGGGTTGTCGGACCCCCAGACCATGGGAGGGGAGGTCTCCTTGGAGACCATCCATCCAGGGAGCCCCGCCCACCCCCTTGGAGGTCCGGGTGCCATTAGCCAAGGCAGCCTTCAGCTTAGACTTCCCAGAACGAGGGGCCAGTTGGGCAATCCGATACGATAGGCAAGACAGGAGGGCTGGCACACTGATGGAACGGAGGGGAAGGCCACAGTGGGCAAAGCCACCCAGGAAATGCACATTATCTGCAGCACTGCGTGGTTGATGCTGCTATCTTGCTAGCAAACTTGGCTGGCTTGAAGATTCAGGCAACCAGTCAACCTGAAGCCAGCAGAAATATTTCATTCCAAAGAAGCTGCTTCAGGTGAGTATCGGCACCTTTCCCCTTCCCGTTGAGGGTACAGCTTCCATTTCAAGCAAAGCAAGGTGCTTTTGCTCTCTTTTAAATGTCATAGTTTATATTCTAACCCAAACCTTGTTCCAAGGAAACAAACACAAAACAGAGGTAACAGCAAAACCTTTTAATGATACTTTACAAATTCCGTTCCTTCACGGTTAAAAGGCTGTTTCAAACTAATTGTCTCTGATAGAATGAGCCTTGCCAAGGTTGTGCAAGGCTGCCAAGAATGCTTGATAAAGTTTTTAAGAAATATTTCAAACACAAAGAGTCTCCAAACACCAACCAAGATACTCTGAACGTCCACCAGGCTTAAGTGCAAAAACTTCTTTGCTTCCTGCAAAGAACTCCGGTTTCTCAGCTGGCTTTTATCTCTTAAGCGAGGGGCCATTATCTTGCAGTCTTACTCCCGAGTCGCCTGTGCTTCTGCAGCTCCTCTTTCCTTCAAGTAGACCTGCATGCACATACACTGGGCACAAGTCCTCGGGGGCCTCTTCCTCACTGCTGCCAGCCTCCACAATCTCCAAAGGCAGCACCCCACTCCCTGATGGTCCTGGCCCCATCCCTGCCTCACACGCAGGCCCCTCATCTGAGTCCTCGCTCTCCGAGACCTCAGTCGTCTGCACCTGCTGCCAGCGAACCACAACAGTTTTTGTTGATCCATCTGGTCCAGCACCAACATCGCACTGTGACTTATCTGATAATCTCCACCAAGATTACAAGCCTGCGTTCCTGCTATTTTCCCCCAGGCTCTTAACACTCACTGGCCTCCAAGATGGAGATCTCAGTCAGCCATTGTGATTAATAGCTGCTGGGATTCTTCTGGGTCTCCTTGGGCAATATAGCCCAGGACAAGGAACCCATTTTTGGACCAAGAACCCCATTTGATTTCGGAGAGCATGTGCAAGGGCCTCACTGCACAGCTCAGAAGAAATAAGTGTCCAGGGCTCAGAAACCAAAAGTTGAAGGAGGCGACACCAGAACATGATAACTCCGGATATGCAAAATAAAAAACAAGGTTATAGAAAGAGGAATATTGTTCCTAGAGCAGATGCTTCCACGAAGACAAAGCAGCCCAGGAAGAGTTGGTTTGACCCCAAGCTTGCAAAGAGGCCAGGCTGCAAATTGATCTCCCCCGCCCTTTTTAAAGCCTGAGATCTGAGTCGCATCTCCTCCAGAGCAGGAACCCCCTTGAGAAGCTGAGTGGTGGCTCTTCTCTTCACTGACCCCCAGCTCATGCTCAGGCCCATCGGAGGCATTTCTCAGGCCCATCGGAGGCCCATCGGAGGCATTTCTTGTCTCTCGCTGAAGGAGCAACCGCCAGGGTTTCTGTCTAAGGAGCTTGGTGGCAGATGGCACCGTCTTGAGTGAGATGCTTGTGCCTGGCAGAAAAATCTGAGCTCTCCAGTCGATCGAATCCACCCACAGAGCGTTACCTCCATGCCTGGATTAAAGCCACAGTGAAGATGGATTTTTTTTTTGCTCATAGCTCTGCCCGGCTCAGGATTCAGGGACAGGCCAGCATGAGAGTCAGCACACCTGGGAGATGTATGAGTTAGGCAGAGTTAAAACAGCCATATCACTCCGATATTTTTCAGAATGGTCCAGCAGAATGGCCTCCTAGATTATTTTTTGAGTGTGTGTGTGGAGGGTTAATGCTGTGTCCTGCATGCTGCCGGGTGCCCCAAATGCCTGGAATGGCAAAGCAGGGGACTCCTTCCATTGTGAAGCTTAGGAGGAGCTGCAATTTGAAGTTCAGCTCCCTGGCTGGGGGGCAGGGGGAGGAGAAGAGGCAGTTCTGCCACACTGGGGGGGGGGGAATTTGCCCCCCCCAATAAAGATAGGAAACTGGCTTGGCCAGGGTTCCAACCTTTAAATGTCAAGTGCAGGTCAAGAGCTGTTGGTGAGATGGAAGTCAGATCTTCCTCCTTTCTGCAAATTCATTTCAGTCCTTTGACTTCCAAGCACGATTCTCGGCCCTGACAGTTTTAAGAACCGTGGACTTCAACTTCAAAAATAAAGCCCCCTCCCCTTTCAGCTCAAGAATGAAGATAATTCCCCATGTTTTAAAAAAAACAACCACCCAGGAGAAAAAGAGAGGAAGGACTCCAACCCAGTGAAAACCCGAGCAGAGCAACTGCTGCTGCGTCAGCTTCTCGGCTGAAAATAAAAACTCAAACCAGATTACAGCATGCACCAGGAATACGAAATATGGTTAGAAATAATGCTTCAGCTGTGAGATCTTCAGGCAGTGGAAATAATAGGGGATAATTTAGTAGAAGAGGAATGACGGGATCAGCAAACCCAAGGAGAGAGGGGAGAAAACAGAGGGGGAGAAAGGGGTCATAAAAGAAGCACGAGAAAGGATTAAGATATCAGCTCCGGGACAGGATTCATACAGGAATGCTATCTCTAGGGCTTCATTCTTTACCCCCAAGTCCCCTTGGGGGGCTGGAGGGTAGAAAGTCCCGGCTATACAGTTAGGAGCACCCATACAGGCTGGTCAGCCTCACTTGCTACCCTCTGTCCTGGGAATACACCGCCTGTCAGCCCTGGTAGCTCATGGCTCTGGGCATAGCCCCACACCTTCAGTTGGGGGGGTGGCTGATCTCCCCTCTCCCTTCTCAAGCAAAAGGCAGGAACCAAATGCTCTGAAGTGGGTTTTCTGAAGCGTGGCAACCAGTGGTGGTATGCTAATGGTTCAGACCGGTTCAACTGAACTGGTAGTAAAGCCTCCAACGATTAGCTGCGAGGAGGAGAAAAAATCCTCATTTGGCTGAGAGGAGAGAGGAGAGAAAAGCGCAGGATTGGCCCTCCCACCCAGCCTTGCGCTTGTCTCTTCTTCCCTCTCAGCTGATTGGCGCTGCAGGTCTCAGCTGGTGTGGGAAAAGCTGCCCGCCCGACGTTAGGCAAAACATGAGCACCAAGCCACGCCCACCAAACCGGTGGTAAAACCATTGGAATCCCAGCACTGTTGGTCATCATAAGGTGGGTGGACTTCAACTCCCAGAATTCCTGAGCGAGGATAGATATTCACAGAGTTGACCGTCATTGAAGAATTCTTGGTGGTCTCTGAGCTTGGCTTGTAGACATTTCTTGCCATGGTTGTTAAGTGGATCACTGCAGTTGTCGAGTTAGTAGCACAGTTGTTTAGTGAATCTGGCTTCCCTGTTGACTTTACTGGTCAGAAGGTCACAAAAGGGGATCACCTGACCCCCCCTCCCCAGGACACTGCAACCATCGTAAATAGGACCCAGTTGCCAAGTATCTCCATTTTGATCCGGTGACCCTGGGGAGGCTGCAACAGTTATAAGCATGGAAAATGGCTATAAGTCACTTTTTCAGTGCTCTTGTACCTTTGAATGGTCACTAAATGAACAATTGTAAGTTGAGGATTACCTGCATTGGACTCCGACCTGTCTTTCTAGCGTTTTTCCCGTCTTTTTCATTGCCGCTCTGAACTTGAACATGGAATTTTCAGTGTAGGGCTATTAAAAATCAGAGGTGGCTCATGACAGACTTTGGATGAAAGCAACTTCAATTGGTTGGTTGATTTTTATTTAGTGAGTCTATATGGATGCCCAGCTCAAATGCCGGGGGGGGGGGCTCTTTCCTTTCCTCCCCCCCCCCCCCCCCCCCCCGTTTGTTAATTGCTGGCCTCAGAACAGTTTGGAGTCCAGGGGCAGAAAGGGCTTGAACTTCGATGAGCAAAATGCTGCTATTTCAAAATTATAAAACACGGGCAAATCTCCCAGGAAGGATGAAAATATTGGAGTGATGTAGGTCAGGCAGCACTTAAACATATAATGTGAAATTTATGAACTAGTTTTCTTGAAAAAAAGAAAAGAATAAATATTAACAGTTTTCAGAGTAGCTCGGCCCGAAGCAGCAGGTGCGAGAAGATCAAAAAGTACTCAAGGAAACCTCCTTCTATTTCCTAACCTTCTTCTAAAGCCACCGAGGCTGTCAGAGGGACAAGGGCTGTCTGGGGGGGAGGAAATAGGATCACCCACAAAGATGAGGAGGGGTCTCTTGGAAGCGCTTTCCAACTCTGATTGTACACAGTAATTGCATACTTGGCTTGCAAAAATACTTTCTTCTCTTTCACCAACCAATGAGAGCAGCTGCAGTACATTCTGTGCGTGCACCGTAGTTTTGAGCACTGTTTCTCAAGATGTGTGGACTTCAACTCCCAGAATTCCCCAGCCAGCATGCTATTCTTCCTCCTCCCTCTTCCTTCTGCCTCCCCCCATTCTCCATTGATAAAGCCGGGATGGAAAGTGGGTCTAACGGTGACCTACTGACTCACTTTGCCCTAATCCCTGGATGTCACTTGAATCCACCAAGGGTTGGAGTGGAAACGAAAAAGGACAGGAGGCCCCTGGAAAACACCTCAACTGAAAAGCTGCTTGAGGTGGACCTGGAGGCACAATTGCTCTCGTTGTTCCTGACTCAGATCGGGGGTCCCTCAGCGTGGACCCCACCCCTTTCAGCAAAGCGATTGTCCAGCCGTTCTGTCTTTCCAGCCCTGGCAGCAGGTGGCACCGGAAAGAGGATAGGAGCCAGCCTCCTGACAGATCTTGCCACACAGGAGCGCCGGTGGGGGGGTCCTGACGGCAACAGATGTTCCTGCCCCAATGCTACCCTCGGAAGGGAACAGGCCCAGCCCCTACCTCCATCTCCCCCCAGGCACCAAGAGCCCAGGGCTAGCTTGGCATCAAAGGTTCTCATTAGCCCGCCTCTCACCAGCAACCTCCCCACGGGGAGCCAGTAAACCAACCTTGAATTATGAACAAGGGCACCTTCTCCCTCCTTGCTCCATCCCAGGGGAAATCCGGATGATCCCATTGACAGATTCCTTGACTTCGGCCTTCTGAGCCTCCACCCGCTCTCCACTTGCTGAGCCAGCCCTGAGCAAGAGAGATGGGTGGGGGCTTCTGCCCAGAGCTCTGAAGTGGGACCACTGCCCCTTTCAGCCAGGATGTGACTTCAGAAAAAGCAGACTGACATGGCTCTGTGGAAGGCAGATGTTAGGAGGAGGTGTGTTTACCAAGAGGAAGGAGCAGGAAGACGCAGACCAAGGCTGGTCGGGGTTTCCCTCCAGTTCCTGGAGCTGTTGTTTTTTTGTTTATCTCTCCAAGTGTGCTGCTTCTCTTGAGATCGGATTGTGGCTTGGGAGCCCCAAGCGCTTGCCTTCCCCCCAAGGAGGAGCCCCTGCTCCTGAGGCCGCAGGGTGTCAGGCAGGTTAGGGTTGCACAACGGTGGTGGGACTTCAACTGTCATGTCAGAAGAGACCTTGCCCTCCCCAGAGGAGAACACAAAGCAAGGTTTGTTCTGGTTCCCTGTTCTGAAACTCCACGCTCTCCACGCTGGTTGGTAGCTCTGGGAAAACACATCTGTCGGAGTCACCCGAAAGCGATTACCCGGGAAGAGTTAATTGAAGGTCTGATTGGGCCTGTCCCGAAGCCTCAGTCATTCTTGGGGTTACACCCAATGTTCCTGTCTCCGGAGAAAACAGGCAGAGCTTCTTATATAAGCGGAACCTGGGCTGCACCACCAGCAGGAGCCGCGGCACCAAAAATTCAGAGAGGCTCAAAATGCGGCACTGGCTATTTTTAGCGGCAGCACAAGAGCCCAGCAATGAAACCGTAACACGTTGTGTCTCTAAGTGGACAATGGGTGTTTTTTTCTCCTGGACATAGGTGGGAGGGGGGGCTGCATGTTATGTACAAACGGGGGGTGGGGGGTGGGATGTTCATGGGCAACACAGGAACCTTCTGGCTCTCCCAGGGGACCCAATCAGGGGCTTTGCTCCACTGCTCTGTTGAAGGGGGGGAAACCCCAAGAAGGTCTTGGAGGAAGGCAGAAGCGAAGAAGACCAACTTGGGTGGAGATCCAGAAGGACTGGAGGGGACAAAGAGGGGAAGTGTACAGGGGTGGACTTGAGGGGGAACCAGTTTCACCTTCTCGTTGGGTTCTTGTCTTCAGAAAACCAACGTCTCCGCTAAACCAACAACCCTTCTGTTCTTTTCCTCTTTCCCTTCACTGGGAAGTCCCTTTTTCTTTCTCTCCCTCTCCCCCCCTCTCTTTCTCTTTCTTTCATTCTCTCACTCTCCCTTTCTCGCTCTCCCCACTCTCTCTCTTTCTTCCTCTCTCGCTCTTTCTCTCTCCTTTCTTTCTCTCTCTTTCTTTCTCTTTCTCTCTCACTTTGTTCCTCTCTCTTTCCCTTTCTTTCTCTCTCTTTCTCTTTCTTTCTCTCCCCCCTCTCTCCTCCTTTCTCCCTCCCTCCCTCTCCCTCTCTCTCTGTGTATGGGAGGGCGGTAACCAGACTGAAAGAGACTCTTCGGGGCCCGAGAAACCCCACAACACACTGAGGTTCGGCTGTTCTTCTCCATGGAAAGGCTGCCCTTGTTTCTGCCGTCCCCCCCCCCCCCACAGGAGCTCCGATCAGGCCGGGGCCAGTGGGTGGGCGGGGGGGGGGCTTCTTTTGTCAAAGCTCTGGTCCCATTTTGTTCCCATCCTTGTTCTCAGGCTCAACTTTGACAAGTCCCGTCCCAGCAGGCATTCCTGGGCCTTGAGCAGCAGTTTGGCAGGCGGGGAGTCTGCCTTCCTCCTCCTAAGACAAGCAGGCCAAGAGGAACTGGGCTGACTCCACCGCTGCTGCTGCTGCTGCTGCTGCACAGCTGTTTAGAGGCACAGACCAGGAAGCTGGGGGGGGGGGGTGAGAGAGAAGGAGGAGGAGGGAGAGGAATGAAGCCTCCTTCCACTCTGTCCAGCCAGGCGGTTGGAGAAATCCAGTATAAACATTTGTTTTCCCCAGCTCTCTGGAGCCCTTGGTTAGTCTGCTCTGCCAATGTATCTTCCTCTCTCTCTCTCTCTCTCCCCCCTTTCTTCTTCTTTCTTTCCCTCCCTCCTCCCTTTTCCCCACTCCTTCCTTCCTTCCCTCCCTTTTCTCTTCTTCCTTCCTGTTTTATCTCCTCCTTTCCTTCCTTCCTTCCTCCCTCATCCTCCATCCTTCACCATGTCCACCCCATGTCTTTCTCCCCATCCGGGCTGGTTTGATGTAACCAGAATGCAGTGGGAGCTGAAAGTCAGGCCCACTCATCTCAATCCTGCCGGTAATGAAACAATTACAGGAGAATTAGCAGCAAATCAGGAAATCACCGGAGTGCTTGGAAACAAGGTGCAGCGGAGCTGCTCCAAGGCTCGGTGGCTTTGATGGGTGATAATGGCAGAATCCCCGCTCTGCGTGGGCAGATCCAGCGGGTGGAAGGCTGGCCCTTGATGCGCAAGGTCTGTGTCCAAGCCACAGACCGCAGGTGGGGTGTCGGCATAACCCCCAAGCCCACCATCCCCCTGTGGGGTTGGGTAGCCATGAGAGATTGTGGGGTTTTAACCTCTGAAGCAGCGAAAGGTGAGAGAAGAAAATCAGCCACGGCTGCTAAAGGAAAATCACATCTTGTTCTCTTTGAATGCAATTGACTGAGATGAACGGATCGCCAGAAACCCCCACTTGCAATGGTTGCATGGTGAAAAGAGGAAAAATAGAGGGAGGGAGGGAGGATGAGAGAGAGAGAGAATAGATAATAGGTAGGCAAGTAGGTAGAGACAGATAGATAAGTAGACAGAGAGATAGACAGACAGACCCAGCTTTGCAAAATTGGCTGGGGAATTCTGGGAGTTGAAGTCCTCCAGGCTTAAAGTTATCAAGGTTGGAGACCCCCATTCTAGAAAGTAGATCTATTTGGAATGCGGGTTGTTTGCCAGGATCGTAGGCTGCACCTCTTAAGCTGAAGCAGAATTGGGAGGGTGGCGGGGACGACGACGACGACAGGAACTTTATTTTAACAGTGCCCCGATGTTGATGTGGCCTCCTAAGGTCTCCTAGTTTCTCAATGATGTGATTGGCTGGAAGAGGAAGAAGAAGAAGAGAAGATGGAGGAGGAGGAGTAGGAGGAAGAAGAAGAAGAAGAAGAAGAAGAAGAAGAAGAAGAAGAAGAAGAAGAAGAAGAAGAAGAAGAAGAAGAAGAAGAAGAAGAAGAAAAGATGGAGGAGGAGGAGGAGGAGGAGGAGGAGGAAGAAGAAGAAGAAGAAGAAGAAGAAGAAGAAGAAGAAGAAGAAGAAGAAGAAGAAGAAGAAGAAGAAGAGAAGATGGAGGAGGAGGAGGAGGAGGAGGAGGAGGAAGAAGAAGAAGAAGAAGAAGAAGAAGAAGAAGAAGAAGAAGAAGAAGAAGAAGAAGAAGAAGATGGAGGAGGAGGAGGAGGAGGAGGAGGAGGAAGAAGAAGAAGAAGAAGAAGAAGAAGAAGAAGAAGAAGAAGAAGAAGAAGAAGAAGAAGAAGAAGAAGAAGAAGAAGAAGAAGAAGAGAGAAAGCACAGGTGCTCCTGGCTAAATCAGCTTTGCTTCACTCATCTTAACCTTCTGTGACTTAGCAATTAGCACAGACTAAATATTTGGACATGTTTCATAAGCCAGGAAGAGCGCTCTGGAATCGGCAATAACGGGGAGGCCACAAGTGGGGGAAAGCTGGTGGATTTTGAGGAAGGGGAGAGCTGGAGTGCGGGGGGAGGGCAATTGGTCTAGAGGGTCTCAGCCACAACATCCCGCAGAAGCATCATTACTCTTCCCATGGTTACATTTTTTCTCCTCTGTTTTCCTTCCTGCTATGGCTTCCTTACCTGCTTATCTGTCCTATGACCTAAGGCTCCGATGCTTAGCTGGGGACGTTTCGTGCAACCACTGTGATTTCTTCTCCTTGTAACAAGCTCTTCAACAGAAAATTGCCTCTGTGTGTGTGTATATATGTGTGTGTTTATCTCTCTCTCTCTCTCTCTGTGTGTGTTTAATAATGGCCCATTAGTATCAGGGACTCTTATCTAAAGCAAAGGAGCAAGAGGTTCCCAGTCTTTGCCATCAAATATTGAATTTGCAGAAGGTTTAAAAAGCCCACACAGAGAGACAGAGACCCTTAAAGGGGATTTTTTGGGGGGGGAAGGATGTGATTTTTCAGAGGAAGTTTATATTGTACAATCTTCTGTTTGGGATGCATTAGAAAAAAAAGGTTGAAAGCTAGAATAGGAGGGGAGCTGATGCTTTCCTCTGCACTACATCAGCAGTGCAAACCATCATCCACCCGAGAGAGCTCCCAAGAACACCTGGAAGCCACCTCCAGCCCCAAGGAAGCCCTTGTGTAGCACTAGCAGGTGGGAGACCCGAAGTCCATCCCACCTAGAGGGCCTCTGGTTGGGGAAGGCTGCCCACTCAGAACCCTCTGGTGAAGAGGGAGAGATGGTGCACCTTCAGTTTCGACACTCAGAGTGCCGAGAGGCATCCTCAGGTGGAGACGCGCCTCCTTCCCTCCATACTTCAGCATCAACATGGAAGAGCAGGGTGTGTGTGTGTGTGTGTGCCAGGCGAGCACTTCCCCTTTTGCCTTCTCTTAAAAAGAGCGGCGCAGCAAGGAGCAACCCCTTGGGTTGATTAGCACTGCTGGGTTTGAACAGAAAGGTCACTTGGTTTCTTGGCTCATGAGTCAAGGCCTCTGAGCACATCCGGACCATGTGAGTGGAGTGTGCATGTGCTCCAAAGCCCTCTCCCCCTTGCACAGACAATGCCGCTAGGAGTCGATCGGAAGAACAGAGTCGGAAGGGGCCTTCAAGTCCAACCCTCTGCTCAAGGCAAGAGACCTTATACCACCCTGGTCAAAGGGTGTCCAACCTTTTCTTGGAAATCTCCAGTGCTGAAGCACCCACCACTTCCGAAGGCCAATCTTTCCACCGGTTAATTGTTCTCCCTGTCGGAAATGTGCTCATCCCCTTGGTTAGCTTCCCCCCATTGCTTGTTGTCCTGTCATCAAGTGCTCTGGAGAATAGCTTGACCCACCCCTCTTCTTTGGGGCAGCCCCTGAGCCATTGGAACACCCCTACCCTGTCCTCCTTTCCGTGAAACTTGTGGTCATTTCCCTGGTGGTGTTAGACAGGAGAAGAAATGGGCTTCTTGGATCAGGGACGTGGCTTGCAAAGGGGTGCTGCAGCTGACCCCCTTTGGCAGGGGGGCCCAGCCCCATGGATGCATCTGAGATCCTGGAGAGCTTCCGTTCCTCTCCGTCCTTCCTACAGATCGCATCGCAAGCAGCCAGCCGAAGATAGAAAAGGAGCGAAAGAGACTTCAGGCATTGAACTTTGGCTTGGCAAAAGGGGTCTGAAGGGTGCCAGAAACCCCCCTGCAGCCTCGGCTGAGTTAATGAGAGCAGCCGCCTCCAAAGAGTCTTAAGAGGGAGTCGGGCAGTGTGAAATATTGATTTAAATCCTCTGGGCTTTGCCAGAATGGATGGCGCATTGAAGGGAGAAGAGCCTGGGAACTCAGCCGCCCTGTCCCACTTCAAGAGCCTTAGGAAAAAGGACCGGCACTCTGCTGCCCCCTCCCCCAAGCTTCTGGGGTCTCTGGTAGCAGGCCAGGGGGGCTGCAAGGAGCTCTTTTCGGGGGACTCCCCAGGCGACAGCCAACAAAGCCAAGATGGCGGCTGTCATGGAGCTCCAGTTGCATCATTGTGGCCAACATCTTGACTGCTTTGACCCTAATACCCAGAGTCTTCCTCCTTCTCTGGCTGGGGAATTCTGGGTGATGAAGTCCGCAAGTCTATTAAAGGCCAAGGTTGGACGCTAGAGTGAAACAGCTTGCCCCACCTACTTCCTTTTCACATCTAGGGGTCTTTAGTCTCCAAAACTCCCTCCAAAGGATAGAACAGCTGGGAATGATGGGTGTTGCCATCCAGAACCTCCTCTGTTCAGAAGATCTGGACTATTTAAGAGGAGGAGGAATCTAGCAACGGTTCTGGGCATTAAAATCTGCAAATGATCTTTCATTTGCTTTTTTTTAAAAACCGAGCTATAAATACAGGAAGCAGCAACTGTGATCCCCCCGATGTTGGGGTTGTTTTTTTTTAAATAGTATGGAAACATATTCCAAGCCTGTCAAACACTTGTCAGTTCAATCTCGTTTAGGTTCCGTAACAAACAGTCATTCATTCTATTTTGTTGAGTTTGAATTAGTTTTCCCCTTGGGTTTTTTTTCTCTCTCTCTCCTTTTTTAAACATTTCTCTCTCTCTCTCGAATAAATGCTGTATTATATTTTAAGGCAACGCTCTTCAGGGAATTCTCCTCCTGAAGATTTTTCAGGGAAAGAGCAGTTTGCAGAAATTCAAATCCATTCTTTGCATAAGTGGAGGGTGAGAGTGAGTGTGTGTCTGCATCCTTTCTCCCTTCGCCGTTCTCCATCTCTGCTTCTTCACCTTCCTTTCAGTTGATTCACATCTGACCCAAGCCATAAGCTCTTTCCTGGGAGAATGAGCAAGAAGTTAAAACTTCATGGGCTTCTGAAAAATTTAAAAGGGAGGTAATCTCTAATGCTTTAAGTGCTGCAGTTGAAAGGGTTTTCTGAAATGCTCTCCAGAATCAGAGGCAAACTTACTGCCACATGGCAGACAAAAATAGGACTTTTTTTTTTTAAAGGAGAAAAGCTGGGAAGGATTGCAAGTTTACAGCCTCCGAAGGAAACGGGTGGCACTTGTTCAGCCTCACCAATGTTTTGACAGGGGGTGGGCTTTTCTGCAAAAGGGAAGGGGGTCTGAAGACCTCTGGTTCTGCCCAGAGGACCCCTTCCATGTCTTCTCCCCTTTTCTATTATTGAAAGACTTTCCCAAACACGGTGAGAGTATTTGAATAATGGCATATAATTATAGCATAATCATACAGCTTTAATTTGTAATTACACATCATTGTGAGCTTAAACTGCCAAGTTGTAAAGGCGGAGTATAATTTAAATTTATCCATTTTTTCTTTATTTCGACTTTGCTTCAGAGTGACTAATTATCCATTTACAGGAGCTCCGGAGGCCCTGGTGCAACCCAGCCAACCTTCCGGCAGCCCTTTCCTTGCAGGCGGTGGAGGGAGGATGGGAAACACTTGGCTCCTTTCATGTTGGAGCTTCTGATATTTGTGGAAGAAAGGGGAGAGGAGCAGGAGGAGACATATGAGAAGGAGGAAAAGATGGAGAAGATGGTGGAGGAGGAGGAGGAGGAGGAAAGAAGAGGAGAACGGGAAAAGAAGATGGAGAAAGTCAAGACATGGGAAGGAGAAGGGGAAGCGGGAGGGAGGGAGGGAGGGAGGAGAAATGAGGGAAGGAGGAAAATGGAGAGAGGAGAGTGAGAAGGAAGGAAGGAGGGAGGGAGAGAAAGGGTGGGATGAAATGCGGGAAGGAAGGAAAATGGAGGGAGGAGAGTGACAAGGGAAGGAAGGAAGGAAGGAAAAGGACAGAAAAAGACAGAAAAAGGGAAGGGAGAAGAAAGGATGGGTGGGGCATTCTGGGAGTTGACGTCCATCCATCTTAAAGTTCCCATGTTGAGAAACACTGATTTAGAGTTTTGCTTGAGTTTCTCCATTCGCTGGTAAGTCTATTAAGCAAGGATCAAGGCCCTTGACCAGTTGGAGAAGGTCCACCTGAGCAAACGAGGGCTAACTCAGAAGAAACACACATAGAAAACAGATCTGTGTTTAAAAGCTTATAAGGCTGGCGGTCGGGGGGCGGGGCGGAGGGCCCTTGTAGCCTTTCTCCATCGGCTGCCTGCCTCTCCTCTTCGACTCATGGAGTCACCCATTAATTCAAAACGAAACTTGTTGGGAAGACTGGGTGGCATGAAATAATGCCTCTCAGATGATGGCCCTGGGAGGGGGCACTCGAGGACTCTCCAGCCGGCAGGGTTTCCTGAATCCATCCTGGTGGTTTGCTAGTTCTCTGCCCAAGAAGGGAACCACAAGGAGAAATCTAGATTTATGGCTGGATTTGAAGGACTTAATGTAAAAAATCTGGCCATTTGGCCCATTGTCTTTTCTCCTGAATGGAAAATGAATTTGTATTGGGAATTGGCTATGATTCCCTTTCAAAAACTCATGCACCGAGTTTCCAAACTTGCTTTTTAAAAGTGGACATTATATTTGGTTTTTCAAAATTTAAAGGAGTCAGTTTCTAACTTTGAAAGGAGCCTCTCATATAGACACACATGACAGCTGTATTATTATTTACGTTAATACAGCTGTATTATTATAACATAAATTTGCGTTATTTGTGTTACTCTGTACTTCTCCATTGGTAATATTTACTACGACACCCTCATTCTCTTTGGCTTAAACGCATCCATATGACTTAAGACAAATATGAAAAGCCTTAGACTTGTGTTGTCTTCAATACGCGGTGCTGATTTTATTCCCTGCTCAGCCAAGTCATCAAGACTGGGTCTGTTTCACTCTGGTTATTTGCTTCTCGTGAGCCCAGCCTGCAACTTGTAGTGAACGTATTGCAATTCCCCTTTTGCTCTGAATCCATTCATTCCTTCTGAATGAAACCTCTTTACGTTAGTGAAACCAAATGGGTGTGCGTCGGGAGGCTGACTCTCCAAAGGAAAAAGAAAGATTTGATTCTCTCTACCAAATCTTCGCAGTTGTTTGTGGACATGCTAGAAATCAGAAGGGGGGATGGATGTGGGCTTTCCTTGCATCCAATGCCCCCTCCGACCTCCCAAATTTTTAACAGCAGTTCTTCCCAGAAATTGGGGCCTAAGGACCTGTGCTGGGAAAGAGGATCCAGTTCCTTCCTTGGCATTTCTCGTTAATACTCAGACATTCCTGCAGGGTCGGCCTGGGCTGATTTGGAAAAACTGAGCAGGATTCAACCAGGCTGGCATGGTTGGGAGATGCCAGAGCTGCAGGCAAGAAAGAGGAGTCAAAGGACATCCCATAAGAACCCAGCTGCCCCAAACATCTGGAACCTGGCAAGGTCTTCCCTGCTGGTCTGCGGAGATCCCACTTCGGGATCTATTATGGTTGGGGGTCTATTTTGGCTTTGATCGCTTTTAAAGGTGCCGCTCAATTTATCCTTGGCTGGGTCTCGTTGCTAACAAAGCTCCTTTTCTCTTCCCCCTAGGCATTTCCGTCACAAAGAAGACACACACGTGTAAGTAAGCCTCTCCTTCTCGTGGTATTGACTTTGCTAGAGGGGGCACCGTCTGTCCTAATGGGGTGGGCTGCCTTGGGTTGAGATCCCCCCAAAACCAACAAACAGATGGGAGATGGGCGGGGGAAGGGGTGTTTTAAAATGGGTGGCGCTTCAGAGGGGACCACAAGCTTGGAAAAAATAGAAAAGAATGATGTCCAGGCAGAGGCTGGCCTTGGTGGAGTCCTCTTCTTGTTGAAACATTCTCTCTTAAGCAGAATTTTGTCTTGATTGGTGGGGGCTGATAAGGATGGGAGGCAAAAGCCAGAAGATTTAAGAAGTCTAAACAGATAGTTAGCAACTGAGTCAGGCTGGATAAATGCTTTCCCAGAGGAGGGAAAACTGATTTTTCTTTTTTTAAAAAATCTTGGCTTCTGGAATCATGTTCCATTGTTCATATCTGCTGTGTCTTCATCTTTACCTGCCTGAAGGCTTTTTCAGTGGATTGCTTTATTCTTCTAAGGTGAGTTTGCTTGGAAACCAGGTGATGCTTGCTGTTTGCTGCAGGAAGCATGAGCATCATTAAATAAACTTCCAGTCCTCGTGATTCCACAGAAAAGCTTGGAAACGTGATAGCGTGCTCAAGGTTCTGAGGTTGTGAATAAAGTTAAACTGAATCCAAAGTAGATTTTCTTTTGGGTCCCCCGCTTCCACCCTGGCATCTTCTCTTTGCAGAGTTGCCAAAATGGGGCCCTCTTTCCTGGCTTCCCATGGTACCTGCATGAAAGGCCTGGGTGGCTCCTGCAGGGATGTGGTTTCCTTCAGTGGGTGTGTCTCTCACGGGCCTCTTCTCAGGAGACCTCAAGAGGTTGGAATTGGTTCCCTTCAGGGGCCCTGGGAGGGACACACCAACCGAGGGAAACCCACCCCCCTGTGGGAGCCATGCAGGTATTTGCGGTGCAGTTCATCGGGAGGTGTGACATCCAACCCAGGTCCGTTGGAAAGAGTCTTGCCTTTGTGAGATGCCCAGAACCATCTCTGAAAAAAGGGCCGGCATCCTCTTCATTGTCCTTTGGGCCTCCATCAGAGACTGGCCTTTTCAGAGTATTCTTCTTGTTATGGCCAATGAACAAGTCAGGCTGGTCATGGAGGACATGTTCCTCTGTGTGTGTGTGTGTGTGTGTGTGTGTGTGTGTGTGTGTTTGTGCAGGCTCTTTGTTGAGCTTCATGGATGTCTCAGAGAAAGAAATTTCCCAAGGAAGACCTATGTACCTTTCCTAGGCAGATGACAACTCCAAGCTCCTGTTTTGCTTTGAGTGTGAAGTCAAGGCAGGGATTTGGATTTTTGGGTTTTTTTTGCAAATACACCATGCACACACGAAGGGGGGGGGTACAGAGGGAGAGGGAGAGAGCCTCCTGAACGGTGAACTTTCCCAAATAATAGTTAAGGGTGGGCGCTATTGGCACTGGGAGGCTGAATCCTGTCCCCCGAGGCCAGAGAAAGTGCTGGTGATCCCTTGTGTGCTTCTGCCTAATAGCCTAACCGGGCAGCCCGGGGGTCCCTCGGGGGCCTTCCCTCTCTTGGCTCCAATGGCTTATTAAAAATGATTTTATAATGAAGTTGCCTCAAATAGCATCAAGTTTCTGCTTTGTCCTTGAAGCACTCTTGGGCCTGCTAAGACAGCTCTGTTTTTCCACTCCAGCCTTTTTGCTCAGTTTAAACTTTCTTTCTTTCTTTCTTTCTTTCACCAACTGCTAGATTACGATTGATGCTTCTCCCCTTCAGTGGGAGGGGAGGAACACCTGTCCCCCACCAGCTGCTCAGAACCCTTCAAATTCCTCAAGCAGCCATTCAGGGGGAAACGTGGCCATTTGTTTTCCGCACGGGAGTCGGCCATCAGTCTGGTGGATATTTTCTCCGACTGACAAGGAAGGTTCCCCTTTCTGGGTCTGATGGCAGCCAGGCCTTTCCGATCAAAGCGTGGAAGAGAAGTTGGACCGGTGCTTCTCAACCTTGGCCACTTGAAGATGGGTGGACTTCAACTCCCAGAATTCCTTCTGGGAATTCATCCCCATGGTTGGCTGGGGAATTCTGGGAATTGAAGTGCACCCAACTTCAAGTTGTGAAGGTTGAGATGTATTGGGTTCGACAGCTTACTTCCTGGAGTCATGGATGCTTCATTCCTGAACATAAACAACCATTGGTCTGGGACAGTATGTCCCGGACAGGGTTCCTTCCAACCCTAAATTTTTATAATCTGTGCAGAAGACCTAGAATGGAAATAAGTGGATCAGCTCTCTAGACCAGTGTTTGTCAACCTTAATACTTTTAAGATGTGTGGACTTCCACTCCCAGAATTCTACCCATCTTCAAGTTGACACAGTTGAGGAACATTGGGTTAGGCCAGGGGGTCTTCAAACTTGACAGCTTTAAGACTGGTAGACTTCAACTCCCAGAATTCTTCCTCTTTCAGTCATGTTAGCTCAGGAATTCTGGGAGTTGAAGTCCATCAGTCTTAAACTTGCCAAGTTTGAAGACCGTTGGGTTAGGCAGTTGGACAGAGCTAGAGCTTTGAACAGGTCAACCTGTTAGCATGAAGGCTTTCTTGGATTCTGCATGGCTCGTTCTGTTTTGTTTTGGGGAGCTTGAAGGAATGAAATGGGTTCTGTCTCCGAATTGAGAGAGCTGGCAGAGGGAAGCTGCAGCTGGGACTTAATCTGTAAGAGCATCTTCTCACTGGCAAAGGAGGCCTCCCGTCAGCGGATGAGGAAGTGTCGAGATCCCTTCAAGATAGAGTTCCTTGATTTTGGTGACCACTGTCTCTTTCCTTTTGGCAGCTCTTGGGGAAAGTTATTTCTTTATCTCTTAATGCTTCTCTTATTAAACTAGATCTGTCAGTAGAGGGGATGCCAGAAACGTTCCCCAGAACAAGGAGATAGATTTCCTGTCCCAACTCTAAACAACTTCCAGTCTTGCTGCATTCGAAACCTAGTTTGGACTCTTTGCAAAAGACTCTTGAAATTGGAAATGGTAATTTGGGGCAGTGATGGATGTATTGGCAGTAGCCATCTTCTTCTTAAGGCCTCATCAGGAGATCTTTAACTCACTGTGGAACTAGGGTTAATTAATAAATGGATTAACCATCGCAAGCAGCTTATCCAGGAGTGGAAATTATGTATAACCAATGCTGGAAATTTCCAATTGAGCAACTGACCTCAAACCATCCCTGGGTTTTAGAGGGAATGAAAGGGGATGAGTTTCTTTCCTATTGGGGTGGGCTTTGTGACCCTTTTAAGAGCAGGCTGTGTTATCTCCCTTTTATACGAGAGCAGAGGGTTACCGTGTTTCTCATATAATAAGGCCAGGTCTTTTTTTTTTTTTTGAGCCCCGAAAAAATGGCTAGGCTGTCTTTTCGGGGGTAACTTAATTCTCCCCCTTGCATCTTTGGGTGGGTGGGGGGCGACGGCTTGGATGTTGACCTCGGCGTTGATGGGGCACTTCGTATCGGGGTCAACGCAGGCAGCACCATATCCGGGTGTGCAACAAAACTATTCCCTAACGGTAAGCCCCCCCCCATTCCCCTCCCCATTTCACATGTTTTAATATAGACCTTAATTTGGGGGGAGGGGCTTAATTTCATTTCATGCCTATAAAACATGCTGGGTCTTCCTATTGGGGGAGGCCGTATTGTTGGAGAAACAGGGTATTTGCCGCTCAGGAATCCCTGCACCCATATCAGGGTGGCTTAAGATCATGTGTGTGGAGCATGCAAACACGCATGTGTATCAATTTCACACATCATATTGTCAGCATACTTTTTTTTTTTTTAAAAAAAGAGTCAAATGTGTCAGTGGGGGCCCTGGATGGGCCCTGAAGCTTTTGCCCTCGATTCCAGAGCTCTTAGGGAAGTTGTCGTGTGTGAACGCCTGTCTTCCTCTTCCAGCTGCAGAAATGGTAGTTAATGACAGCCGTCCACCAACTGACAAGTTTAATGGTCCATAAAAATCCTAGCCCTTGGGGTGTCTCTGGATGTTTATTGTCACACAAAGCCCTGCTCAAGTGGAGGAGAACAGCAGCACCAGCAGCTTCTGGAGGCTGCTTCAAAGGAGTGGAGAGGCTCTCGGGAAAGTTGAGTCCATCTCAGAAGAGGCAGCGCTGGGCTTGACTATCCTGGGGGGAAAGCCCCCGCAAATCCTCGCTGTCTTCAGCTCCCCAGAGACTAGGCATGCCTCTCCTGGAAACTGGCTCTTGGTCACCCTTTCCTGGACTTTCTTCCCATCTTCTAAATGGCAAAGCCACCAGCGGTTGCATCTTCCCTCCAAGGTTTGGTCTGCCAACCTCGGTGGTCCTTTGTCCCTGCTTTGGTTCCTTCTCCAGATCCTGGCCGGACTTAAACTCAATTATCCCACATGGCAATCTAGGTGATGGTTGTTAGCAGACCTCACAACAGCCCAGACTTGCCTGGTTAGCACGTCAGAGTATGGCTGCTTCCCACCCAGTTGCCTCCATTCCATTCCTCACCAAGAATGCCCTCCAGGGCGGATCTTCACCTCTTGCAATGAATGGTGACGCTCTCAAACCACCCACAGGAGAAAGTCTCATCTCTTAGCTGGGGTGACCTCATTTTTCTCTAACTCCCTTTTTTTTTTTTTTTTTTTGGAGGGGTGGGGAGAGATCCACCCATTGATATGGGGCAACTGGTGATTTTTATTCCTTTGCAGAATGCCCAGAATGCCTTGGGCAGCATTGGATACAGCTTTGGCCGGCCTGATGCTTCCAAACCAAATAATTTATTTGAGGCTGAGATGTGGACTAGACATCCTGCAGAACCATATTTGATCTCCTACAGATGTAAATCCAAGCTAAAATTGCGGAGAAATTCCCAAATGAATGAGAAGAAGAGACGTGGCTAATCGGTTGTAGGGTCAAAGGTCACTTTAATAGACTTCCCACCAGGCGCTGGTCCATAGGGATGCAGGAAAGTGTGTGGGCACCTGAAGAATTGCTGAACACACTTTTCTGTGGTTTAGGATGGCCTGCCTTTCTGCCTCACACCTGATATAAACTAGCAAAACCAGAACAGAGGCTGCAAAGCAATAGCAACGATGACTTATTCCAGGGCTTAGGATTCCTCTGTAGGATCCTGGCTTCCTTCTTTTTATTTACGGCATTTGAGTTAAGGCGGTTGTCCCCCAGGGAAAGGGACTTGGGGGCAGAGGTGCTGAATTGTCTTCTTCTCTCCTAACCCCAAATGCAAGGACAGCGACAGGAGATCCGATTGACCTGTCCTCAAGCTGAACTCTGTGAGACGATATTCAGGGATCCAAACTAATAAATGAATCCAGAGTGGAATGGGAAGGAGTTTGCCAAGAGTACCAGACTGAGCAAAATTCTATAAAACCTATTTCCCACCACAATTTCAGGGGAATCTCACTTGGTACCATCTGCTGAAGCCTCGGCTAACCCAAGGACCAATCCACACCTCCCTGGGGAACAGCCTCTTCCATAACTCATAGGCAAGGAGTAATGGGAGTTGTAATCCACACCTCGGAGAGCATTAGATGGAGGGGAGGCTGCATTAGGCTGCTCTCCTATGAAACCTACCCCTATTTTATGTATTTATTTTTATTTATTGAATGTATATGCCACCCACTGTTTCCTATAATGCAACTCCTCTTTAAATTCTCATCTTGAAAAGTTGCTCAGGTTTCCCAAACTCTCCCTCTAAATTTTCATTTCTACAAACTTGGGAATCGCCTGGAAGAGCTTCTTTATCTGGGCCAGGATTCAGGGACATCTGCTGGCTTCAAAATCCAGCTGTTAGGGGGAAAAATGGTGGGGAGGGTGAAGAGAGAGAATCCTTTCAGGAACTGGCATAAACCTTCCATCAGTCACCACACCAAGAAGCCCCAGACAGACAGCTCTGCAAGTGAAATAAGACACGGTGGAAAATCAGCTCCAGAAGGAAACCCACGATGTCAGGATTGGATTCCGGGGCTGGGCACACCCTCCTCTCGTGATGCCCTCCCCAAAATAGATGCATTAGCTTATGTAAACTTGGCAATACGCATTCAGTAAACATGCACCAACTTACTCATGCTGCCTGCATGAAACGTAGCCACACATAAGGCTGGAATTTTGAGTTTGGTTCCCCGCACTTTTGTTTAGAGAGGAAACCTAAATAGCCACGGCATATTTCTCTGTCTCACCCTCTGAGACCACAGAAGGAGACCCTGGTGCAGGCGGGAGGCTGTCGGGACCCAGCTGGGCACCTGGAACAAGGCTGGAGTGTGTTTTCTTTGCCTGTGGAAACTTTCTGGCACCAGCTCCCTGGACTAAACTTGGAGACGGGTGTCACACGTCTTCATCAACTTGGTCTAGATTGAAGACCCCGACACCAATGCAAACATTTTCTCAAAGGCCTTTCTGAGGTGCCACAAGACACCTCTACAAGCGTCTCAACCCAATAATTAAAAACTTATCAACAAGTGCAGTTTCCTTTAGTTCTTCTATCATGGATTATAATATGAATGGACGCCAAAATCAATTCTGATTTTATCTCTTGGCAAAAAGCAGCCTGTTCTTGGGGAAAGCACCTGCTTCTTACCTGAAAGATAAGGAGAAGGAGAAATCTGCCTTTTGATGGACATGTCAGCTGGGATTGGGTGCATCCTGGGGAAATTATTCTTCTTCTTCTTCTTCTTCTTCTTCTTCTTCTTCTTCTTCCTCCTCCTCCTCCTCCTCCTCCTCCTCCTCCTCCTCCTCCTCCTCCTCCTCCTCCTCACTGCCCACCATCCTCTGTCTGGCAGGAAAGCAGCTGGAATCAATTAAGTATAAAATTGACAAGTTGAATTTGCCTGGGATTGGCGAAGAAATAGTGATTCTTTCTTTTTTAAAATGCATATATAATTCTTTACATTTGTTGTTTGGCAGCAAAGGCGTCTCTTTGATTGTCAAAGGAAACCACACATCAGGAAGGCTGGGTCTCTTCCTCCCTCCCTCCCTCCCTCCCTCCCTGTGTGTGTGTGTGTGTGTGTGTGTGTGTGTACAAAACACAAGATGTTCCTTCTGCCTTGGGTTCCTCTTCCCCGAAGACAGCCACTATCTTCTGCCCTTCTCTGGGGGTTCTGCTGGGGTAGATGGGTCAGAAACATCACCTTGCCTTCTGCTGGCCAGGACCAGCCCTTCTCTTTCTGTATTTCCTGGGCATTTGGGGGCCTCCAACTGGCAGGGACCGCCTGGCATCTCAGCCTCGGCAGAATCCGAGGCCTGAAGGAAGTGGGTTTCTGATCTACTGAGAAACCTCGGAAGGCGCTGCTCACAAGAACGGTGGGTGCACCAGGGCACCTGATAGGTTCAGCATCAACAAGTCCTTTTTGGCATGGTTTCTTGTCTCTGAAGAAGAGAGACCACGTGACGCAGGTGATGGAGAGGATTTCCTGGGGCTTCTGCCATTTTCCTGCCTCTTTTCTCTGCCCAGGCTGGCCGTTTTGCTCATCTAGAACAGGGGTCTCCAACCATGGCAACTTTAGGACCTGTGGACTTCAACGCCCAGAATTCCCCAGCCAGCCATCTCCTAAAGGATGGGAGAATTGTGGGAGTTGAAGTCCACAGGTCCTAAAGTTGCCATGGTTGGAGATCTCTGATCAAAGGGCTCCTGAGAAGCATCTGAGCCAAACGTAAACCAAGTCCTCGTCAATGGCTTCCTCTCCCTTCTTTTGCGAGGTGGCTGCTGAAATGAGATGGGGTTTTGCTTTGTTTGAGCTAATGTGGTATTGTCTTTTGCTCACCCCGGTTAAGATGTATAGAAAGATTCTAACCCTGGCACTTGGTTGCTCTTCAAAATCCTCAAGATGATTGTATTCAGTGTGAGCTCGTCCTTGGATCCAGTTGCTTTGGACCAAGGGTGGGATTCAAAATTTTTTACTACCAGTTCTGGGGGGGGGGGGGGTCAGGGCTTGTTGGGCGTGGCAGGGGAACGATATACTGCAAAATCCCCCTTCCCTCCCCACCCCACTAACCTGCTTTCCAGCTCCGTTCTCCTGGGCAAGGCAACCAAAGAAGATCCAGCTGATCAGCTGGGACTCAATGGGAGGCAGAGAAGAGATGGGGTTGGCGGGGCCAGTCAGAGGTGGGATTGGCCGGTTCTCCAAACTACTCCAAATTTCTGCTACTGGTTCTCCAGACCCGTCTGAATGCCGCCTCTGCTTTGGACTAAGAATGAAATCTCTGCTCCCCTCAAGAGAGATTTGCTGAAGACTCACAAGGACTATTTTCCCTTTTGGGGACTGAGAAATTACTCGGTTGGCCAAGGGGACTCAAACTGGGGCTTCTAGGAGCGACCACCCCGTGATCTCCCGAGGCCTTTGTTTGTCTACGATGTGCAAATATGTCACTCCATTTCAATGTCATGTTCAGCCTTTGGCTGCCCTAAGCATCTGTCCTGATGTGCAACAGGCATATTTATGGCTCTGATGCATGCCAGTCTTAATTGCACAACCCCACCCACTTAATTTGAAATTACTCTGGAGGAGGACAACACACACAGCCACACACCCTTCCAGGCAGCTTCACCCACTCTCTTCTTCACTTACATAACAGGTTCCCAGGCTTGGCTCAGCAGCGTGAAGGTCAAGGCGTGTCTTTTATTCTCAGTTTTATTGATCGGCCGCTTCTCCTCCTCCTCCTCCCTTAAGAAACCACACCAGGGTTCAGACAGACATGAAACTCCCCACATCAATTTGCATGAATAAATGCCCACTTTGAAATAACGATTGGGATTTCAAAGGAGAAGGTGTAGAAAGGGGATAGGAAGAGGAGAGGCAGGGTGGGTGGGGGAACAGATCAGATCCCAGCTTCCAGTGCAATCAATGAAGAACTTCACAACCATTTAGGCTTTTCCAAATGTTTATGGTTAAAAGGAGCATTTAAAAATCCACTTAAAGGTCAAGAGAACGGTGTCACAGAGCCTTCGCTGCCTTGTTGCCTGAGGTGGTCATTGCCTCCCCACACACACACAGCATGGCTGAGCTCCATCAGAGTTGGAGGGCTAAGTAAATGGAGGGAGTCCAATTGAAAAAGGCTGCTCTGAACTCTCCCTCCCTCTCTCTCTCTCTCTCTCATCCATCCATCCATCTCTCTCCATCCATGGTCTATGTATCCATCCATGCATCCATGATCTATCCATCTGTCTGTCTGTCTGTCTATCCATCCATCCATCCATCCATGAATTATCCATCTATGATCTATCTATCTATCTATCTATCTATCTATCTATCTATCTATCTATCTATCTAATCTATCCATCCATCCATCCTTCCTTCCATCCATCCATATCTGTCTGTCCATCTGTCTGTCTGTGTCTATCAACTATCATCTATCTATCCATGAGCTATCTATCTATCTATCTATCTATCTATCTATCTATCTATCTATCTATCTATCTATCCATCCTTCCTTCCTTCCATCCATCCATATCTGTCTGTCCATCTGTCTGTCTGTGTCTATCAACTATCATCTATCTATCCATGAGCTATCTATCCATCCATCTATCTATTTATCTATCTATCTATCTATCTATCCATCCATCCATCCTTCCTTCCATCCATCCATCCATATCTGTCTGTCCATCTGTCTGTCTGTGTCTATCAACTATCATCTATCTATCCATGAGCTATCTATCCATCCATCCATCTATTGTCTATGATCTATCTATCTGTCTATCTATCTATCTATCTATCTCCATTTATCTGATCTATTTCCTGGTCTAATCTTCACGATGGTTGTCTCTTGGTCCATTGACTGATTCCACAACCAAGCAGCTTACCCAGGCCTTCACTTTTGTGAACTGAGATTTTGCTTCTCACAATTCTTTTGAAAACCAGAAGCCACCAAGACCACAGATTGCCCAAGTGTTACATGTTCCTTGCTAAATGGTGTCATTCCGCTCTGGGTACAGAATGTTCTAGTTCTTTGGCTGGATCCCTGTGGAAGACCTCTTTGCTGTATCCTGCTTTTAAACCTGACCCTCATATTTCATGGCAGGAAACATGTCATAATCTTTCACTCAAGTCCGACAACTGACAAGGCTTTGAGTAGCCTCCTCAACAGTGATTTGAAACTGAGCTGAAACCATCGAAAATGACACGCAACTTCTGGCTAGTAGTGGAAGATGGAAACTAACAGGTTTCCAGCCACAACACAATACAAAGGTGCAATTAAGAATATCTGGATGTCTACAGGCCTGGAAACACATTTCCCGAAACTGAGATCCTTCCAGATAACCCCAACCCTAACCCCAATAAATTCATGATTCCACCCATCGTGATTCTAATAAGGAGACGAAAGCAGTAGAGAACTTATGGGTGGCTGAAGCTGAGATGATGGAAGTTGGAAGTTGAAGTCTACTCATCTTCAAGCAGCCAAGGTTGAGAAACCCTGGCATAGAGGTTCCATCTTCTTTTCACCCATTGCCCCACGTGTTGACCCTCTTGAATATCCTTCCAGGGAACCCTGGACAAGCAGGAGGTCCCTTCGGCCCAGCATCTGCAGCTGATCAAAGCATGTCAACTTTGATGAATGCCATTCAGTAAATGCAGGCTCTGAATGTAAGCAGTAAATCCATTATTGACATGTAGTGTGGTTGACAGAAATGTCAATAGCAATCAAAAGAATATTTCATTACACAGGGATACATAAGAAATAGATTATTTTGCCTGACTGGATGGAAAGGCCTCCGTATCACCTTGCTAACAAAACCACCTTTTGTGTTGTGGGTTTGTTTTTTTTTTGTTTTTTTTGTGAGCTGCAGAACTTCACATAAATGGAAATAAATCAATACCTCTGAACGGCGCTGCCAGGGTGATTCAGAATAGCCCAAAATGGATCAAGAGCAGCTCTTTGTCTGGCCAGCTCCGTGTGTTCACTTGCATCAATGAATCAAAGCAAATTATACTCAGCATGATGCAAGGATCCCATCATTGCTTCTATCCATAGTTATGTGTTAACCGAGAGCTGCCCATGTTTGTTCTGCTCCTTTTATTAATTTTTAGTTAATAGCAGAGTGAGGGGTTCTTATCGCTTTTCTTTAAATTATCCCTGCGTGGTGCATGCCTCCTCACTGTCCGTCGGTCTGTCTGATGTCCTTGCACAATTGGCCCTGATTTGCTGTCTTCCCTTCAACGCTCCTCGGTATTCTCACACCTCTTAAGTGACCCCGTTGGCTGCTGTTACTTTCTTGGATGTGTCTATAGTTTTCTGGGATAACCAGGACAGAAAAACATGGGCTCAGTTGTCCCCCATTGTTAGAAAGCTGGGGGATGAGGACAGACCACCATCAGTTCACCATCAAGATGAGCCACCCCAACAGAGTGGGCTTCTTGGACGGTCAATCCAACAGCAGCCCACTCTTCACTTTGTTCCTGCGTGTGCCAGAATTCCCTTATTGTAGTACTTGAGTTTGGAAGGAAGGCTTCGAAGCAGCTGTTTTATTGTCTCCTTGAAATGATGGTGGCATTGCTATTTTTTAAATATATGTCTGTGATGTTACTTCTGCATTGAACAATTATTGTCACAATCCGTCTGCTCCACCAGAAATTGTCCTTAATTACCAGTTTCTCTTTGCCTGGGTTGGAAACAAATATAAGATCAATAATCATTTAAAGCTGTGGATTTTAAGGCTAAATATCTGACAATCAGACATCGCTTAATGGGGCATGAGATTGTTCAAATCCATGGTGTGACTTGAACTGTCATCAGGAGAGACTAACCATGGTCTCTCCTGCTTACAACACATTAGGCCATCTTTCTTTTCCTTGTGAGATGGAAGCTAGTTGACGTATGCATCCAAGTTTCAGAAAGCTGTAGCACCAAAGTATTATGTAGGTGAAAGTAACTGTAGGCTCCTATAGATAGATACCAGCCAGACCTTAATGTAAACGCAGCCTTCAGCTGTGCAAATGTCACACTTTTCCTGGTGAGAATCAGAAGAGAACAAGAGAACATTTAAAGAATCAGCTCAAGTCACATTTTATCTGAGTAAAATATAGCCAAAATAATTCCTTAGCAATGCAGAAACTTTCCCTGGATTTGTGTGGTTGTTTGCAGAGTGTCATTCTTTCCTTGCTTCTGGGTCTGCCTTAAAATGTGGTTTCAATTATGGGTTTAGCTTTGAGTGCGCCAGGGAGTTACATAAAGGGCCACGATGCTCTCAGGTTTGGGGTTTTCTTTCCCTTCCTCTCTCTCTTCTCCGTCCCCTGGCCAAGATTGGGCAGAAGACAGAGTCCTTCCTCTTGCACCTGTCTTTTCCTGGTGGATATTAATGGCTTTTGATCCAGAGCCCTGAATTAAGCCAGGGTGAAGGCCACCTTCTGCAGAGGGGGGGGGGATGCAAATCAGCTCCAGCCCACCCCTGTTTGTAAGGAAGAGCCTGGCTGACCTGGTGAGGAGTAGAGGAAGAAAAGCATCTCTGGAACTTTCCCTGGTCATCTCTGGGGGAATCTGGAGTTAACCTTCAGGAAGATCCGCCATCAATCCTGGAAAAGCAGGAAGTGTGAGAAAGAAGCTCCCTCCACCCCCCACCCATAAAAAGGGGGCCCAGGAAACCCTTTCACAATTGGGTTATTATATCCTGTAACCATCAAGCAGCATTCCTGTAATCTGCATCACGATGACCTGGCCTACCTCACAGGGTTGAAGTCCTGCGGTCACTTGATCGTGATTTGGGAGCTTCAACGAGGATGAATTTATGTGGGCTGCGATCGGGCCACACAATTGCCACAAGAAAGATCAAGCGGGGGGAGCAGATTCACTCAACAACTTAATGATGGTGGCAAAAAGTTGTAAAAATCAGGCTTGGTCACCTGATGATCCATTGAACAATTGCAGTGCTTAGTGACAGAAATTCTGGCCCCAACTATTGTCCTAAGACAAGGACTATCTCGTCTGCAAAATCTTCTAGGCAGCATCCCAGAATGCAGAGTCAAAGCAATCCGAAACACAACGGATGGCTTTCTCTTTTATTAGGAGACATTCCACAAGCCGTGTACATACACAACACGAACAAGGAAGGAAAGTGGGGTGGAATTGGCCACGTAGACAAAAAGGTGTTAAAAGCCTTTCTCACAATTAGTTTCTCTCTTTGTCTTGGCCTTTCCTTGCTGTCTGGATGCTTCGGTTCCTTTTTGGAGAAGGGAAAATAATCGATGAAGGAAGGAAGATACGATACATACAAAGAGAAAAAAGAGCGAGCCATTTTAGAGCAGGAAGCCCCCTCCTCTTACTACCTGGGGTCTTTGGAATACTCCAGTCTTTTTTAAACCGACCTACACATTTGCAAAGTGCCTTAAGACCAAACCAGCCTAGAAAAGTAGAACCTCAATGGCTTTGGCTGCAGAGGGCCCAGAAAATGCATGTCTACCCTCAGGAATATTCCATACCGAGAAGGCAAAACTTTTGCATCGGAAGATTTGCAAAGAACATCTAGAGGAGAAGTGGCATTGTGGACATGGCAACCTCCTTGTGGCTTGTTCTGATCCCTGTGTCTTGGCTCCAGGCTACAACCGAAGATCTTGGAAGCACTTTTGACATGCTCTCGCTCTCCCTCTTTCCCAAGGGGCCAGATTGGGTTTGAGAAAGCATCAGACCGGCTGCCTGGGGCCACCTAGCTTGGTGCAACTCCCAGATCTAGGACGCCTGGGCAGAACAACCCCATGGAGTTTGTAGTCCAGAAGGAGCTTTCTTGTAGATCTGTAGCCCCTCCCTTCATCCTACACCCCCCCCCCCCAATAAGCCAGCTCTCTTCCAGGCATATTTTAAAACACGGTTTGTATACAATTTTGGCTTCCAGCAACACGGTTGAGAGCTTTGATCTCCTGCTTTTCCCCATCTAGAGAGAAGGGAAAAGGAGAACCCCTGTTTTGCTGAGACAGACAAATTGCCAGGCAATTCAATTGGGTGGGCTTCCTGCCCACCCCTCACTCCTTCCTGCTGCCACTTTTCATTTCTGCTCCATTCGGTAAAGCCCGGCCCAGCCGAAAGTGCCATTTCTGTTGAGCTACAAGATCTGCAGTTGATTCAGTCCCAAAGCCGTAATTATGGCTTTTGCCTGTCAAAATGTACCAACAGCCAAGAATTGTGAAGAGGCCGAGAGCTGGGCAGGTGTGTGTGTGTGTGGGGGGGGGGTCTCTGCCTTTTCTTCTCCAGCTCCAAAATCTGGGGGGCTGCTGCAGATGAGCGGCAGGGCGGGGTTTCCATGGGGGTCTTTTGGTCTGGGCTGACAGACGCGGCCCGATCAATACATCTGGAGCTTCTCCACCCCCCAAGACGTAATAAGGACCATGGAGAATGCAAGGCTTGGTTTCACCTTTTTGCCTTTCTTCAGTTGCTACGTGATGTGGGCATTAAGTGAGTCACATCCAATTCTAGGACCTCTTGTCTGCCAAGGTTGTTAAACAAACCTGGTTTCCCCCATTGAGTTGACTTGTGGGAAGCCAGCTGGGGAGGTGGCAGGTGGCAGTCAGGTGGCCCCAGGAGGCTGCAGGTGCAGGGCCGAATGTGGAGGATGATGGGACTGTGAGGATCTGGTCAAAAGCCGCTTTGTCCAGGGAGCCATCAGGGCGGGAGGCTTGCCTTGTTTTGCAAAGCCCCTGTGGGCCACCCCCTGCCTGGCTGGAGGGCTTGGGCCACGATTGACCCAGGGGGCAAAGGCCGAGCAGGAGAACCTGAGTTGGGGGCTGTTGGGGGGGGAGTTTACCTTCAGACACAGAAATTATCTCCAGCCAGGGCAAATTGTATATATATATATATTTTTTTGGGGGGGGGGGGGGCGGCGCTGCTCTTAAGGCTGCCGATCTCCATTCAGGTGACTCTGGCACGGCCTTTAGGTCGGGGCTTTACCTGGCAGCCCTTCTGTCCGAGGAAGCCCCCTTGCCACCCGAATCGGCCAAAGAGGGAGGGGCTCGGTCCTCCCCCTTGCCCTCCTGCGCGGGGGGGGAGCCAGATTCCGGGGTCCCAAGGGAGGGGGAGGGGGCAGGGGGCAGCCCCTCCTCTGCCCCCCCCGCCCGCCCTGGCACAGCGGCGCAGCAGCCCCCGCGCCCTCCCGCCTCTGCTGCCGACGGGGCGGGGGGGGGGGAGGCTTCGGGCGGGGCGAGGCAAGCGAGGGGCGGCCCGGCGGGGCTCCGGCCGGTCACATGGCGCCTCAGCTGGGCCGCGGCGCGCGAGAGGCGGAGGCTGCCGCCGCCGCCGCCGCCGAGGCTGCCAGGGCCGGTCGCGCTGCCTGGCGGGCGCCTGCCGCGGAGGAGCCGGAGCCGCCGAATGATGTGCTTGGTCAGCGCCGCGATGAAAGGTGAGGGGCGCCCGGGGGGCTCGGCGGGTGAAGCGGCGCCGGCCCGGCTCCCCGAGCGGAGGAGGGCAGGGCGGGCGGCGGAGCCGCGGTGGGTGCCCGACAGGCTTCCCGGGTCTCTGCGTAGGGAGAGCCCCGCGGGCTCGGACGGGCTTCTCCCCCGCGCGAACTCCCCTTCGGAGCGGAGCCAGTCCGCCCCCCCCCCCCCCCGAGGCTCCCCGCAGCGGGACGGCCGAGTTTCCGGCCCGACCGCCTCTCTCCCGGGCTGAGTTGGCGGAGGCTCCGCAGGGGCACCCGGGCGTGGAGCGTTGGGTGGCGGCGCTGCCAAACATTCTCCGAAGGTCCCGGGCTGAGCGGGAACTTGCGCGTTTGTTTCCGGAGATCCGCCAGAAGCTCGACTGCGCGCCCAGGTTCGGCTGCCTTGGCGTTGCCAGCTTTTGCACCCCCCCCACCCCCCGGGCTCCCGCTCGCCGGAGAAGAGGCTTTGGATTTGGCTAAGATGTGCGCGGACTACCATGGCTCGAGGCAGAGCACCGTCTGGAGGGAACCCGGGACATCAACCCAGCTGACTTCCTTGGGGAAGCGGGTCCTGGACATTTGCTTTAGGGCACCAGCCTGGGCCCCCGGAGCCTGCTCCCCGGGGGTGGGCTTGGATGGAGCGTGGGGTGCAGAAACTCATCCTGCTCTCCTGCCCGAAGGCGAGGCAGGCGGCCGGGAATGAAGGCTAAGCTCTGGCTTCGTGGAGGCGCCCAGTTGCGAAGCCCAGAAATCTCTTCCAAAGCGCCCACCAAGCGGGCGCACCACCTGGGCTTCCCAGACCCAGAGCGTTGTTCCTGCCTGAAAGGAAGGAGCGCCGGGTGCCAGGGAAAGTTGGTTAGATGACTTAACATCCTGGAGAGCATCAACCCGAAGAGAGGAGGCTGCGCTTAAATGGAAGCTGGCTGGTGAAGGTTGGGTGATTGTCAAGTCCCAGAAAATGATTTTGTGCGATATGGGCTCTGACAGGTTGCTTTAGGCTGGGTTTGTCATATCACATTTAGGTCTTAATCTTCCCATCTCTAGTCTTGCGGGCGGAGGAAACGGAGCTCCGGTAATGACGGTGAATGTTGGTGTTAGGTGGTTGTCTTCGTCTTGACTCCTGGCCCTTTTTGTTTCTTTTTTGATTTGGCATTCAAAAGCTGCGGGAGAAATCTGCGTTAATAGCACTGATTAATCCTCTTGAATGTTACCGACTGCTGCAGACTGTTGCAGGTCTATTGCTAACAAACAGATTTGTGAAAATCACTTATTTAGATTAGGACCCTGAAATGATGCAGAACTAAAATGCAACATGTGCCCTTTTGTATTCTTCTTCTCTTCCTCCCAAAATTTAGAGACAGCAAATTGCAGGGACCCTACTGTATCCCTTTGAAAATTAGCTCCCTATTCAAAAGGAAAAATGTTCAGTTTTAGAAGGGAATGAAAAGGAAAATAGTCCAACTAGGCTATTTGTGATAATTATCAGAGTTTGGGGTATTATCTTTGTGATTCTATTAGTTTTACTTTGTTTGTGGTACGGTTTAACAATTCTAAATCTTTAGCCATCATCGCACATGATGCTTAAGTAACAACAACTTGGGATTTTTCTGACATGAATGAAGCTGTCTTCATTTTTATGGTTAAAAAGTCATGGGAGCAATCTGTGGGTTGATTATCATGAATATAGCCGGCAGTAATGCTGTAGAATAGCAAAAGGGTATTTTAGCTGGTGCAAAGTCTTTCAGAGGCATGCTCTGCGAAACCCAGATCTCAGTCAGGAAAAAATAAACACCAATCTGATACCAGAGGAGAGTTATCAAAACAAGGAACAGACAGAAACGGTGTCTTCCTCCCCAAAGAAAGTCACTCCTAGTCACAGCCTGGAGAAGGAGATAGTCGAACACGGATTATTATAAACGGCCCCTGCATTCCTTCAAAATGGTTCTGTAGTTTTGCTAAGCTAAATCCACACTTTGCCCAAGTCTTTTTGTTCCTGGGAAATAGACTCTTAAAGCACTTTGCCTTCTAAACCCAGGCAGGCTGCTGTAATTAGCTCAAGAAAACAAAAATATTGTGGTTAAACAGTCCCCTTTTTATTCAAAAAAGGTAAGATGCAAGTAATTAGATAACTCTGTCATACAGTGAATTTCTGTTACTGATAAATAATAGAGCTGTGATTGAGAAGGGACTTTGTCATTTATTAAACCATGTCTTGCACTTCTTGCTGATATTTTAAAATATTTATCTGGATTGCTGTTTGAGCCTCCAAAGTTGTGACTGGCATTTGTGACCTCCTTGTCAGAAATGAGAGCTATTAGGGTGGAAGTAAAAAAGAGGGGCAGGAGGCCACAGTGCATCACAATACTGTAAACCATCATTTGTTTCGGTGCAATGCACATACCACACACACACACACAAACACACAGAGAGAGAACACGCTTTACAGGTTTGTATTTGCGTGAATGCAACCACTGTGGCTGGCTCAAGCTAGGGTTAAAACCTCATTTAGCATGAACTATGAGCCTGGTCACCATAGATGCATTCACTACCAGAAGGTTTGTGGAAGATTTTCCTTTCATGTTTAATTGCAATCTGTTGTTTTAGGCAGATTTGACAGACTGTATATTTTAGCTCGCATGTTTTCATTAAAGGCTGTTCCTGTTTTCCTGTTCCTTATATCTTGTCATCTAGTTTGGCCTACTCCTTTTTAGGAGGGTTTTCATTTTGTCAGTAAATAATAAGAAGGAAAACTTGGTTTCTCTCATTCTGGCTTATCTGAGTTGGCTCTGTAGATGAAGCATTTTTAAGATTAGGTTTCTTTTACTGGCAGCTTCATCCAAACTCCCTTTTTCTTGTTTTTGTTTCTGTTATCTTTGGGGACCTTGCCAAGCTCAGCTGGCTGGCACCATTAGCCCAGGGATACAGCCAGCCCCCCCCCCCCCCCCCCGAGTGGTCTTCACTCCACCTGCACTACCTTCCCAGTTCCTCAACTGGTAAGCTGGGGGAAGTTAAGAACGAGAATTGATGCCATGCCTTGAAGATGCTTCAGGCACTACCCATTTATTTTGGAAATGACCCAGCCAGCCAGATCCTTTGACATCAAATCCAAGCTGTAGGCCAGCCCCAAAGCAGAGGATAATGATAGCATTCTCTGTCCAATTGTTGGCACTCAGGTTATGGATGTCCCATTAAGCATCTTGAGGTCCTTCCTTCCTTCCTTCCTTCCTTCCTTCCTTCCTTCCTTCCTTCCTTCCTTCCTTCCTTCCTTCCTTCCTTCCTTCCTTCCTTCCTGACTCATAGCACGTTACAACCAACCATCGAAACAATCACGATACAACATAAATATATAAAACATAAATTGCCCATGGTAAGGTCTCTCTCTCACACACACATGCAGACACAATCCTACAATGGCAACTTTGAACAGCAACATGACACGGCAAGAGCCAGCAATATCAGGGTCACAATTTTTCAGCCAGTTTTTCATCCCTGTACCAGTCTCCTTGTGTGATCCCCACCAGAAAGACAACATAAGCTGTCAGAGGCCCTCAAGAACAGTTCGGGTTTTGGTGGTCCACCTGGGGAGTGAGGTTCGTGTGTCCCAAGGAAATAAATGATCTCCTTCAAACTTAGCCCTTTTCTCTCATGGAAATGTGGGGTCTCCCAGAGATCCTCTAGCATGCATTAAGGTTTGAGATCCAGCAGCTTGCTGGTGACCTTGCTGCTACCTTTGGTGAACCATTTGGTGATACCTGTTTTCCACCAAGAACATTTCTTAGAGTGTTTGGTGCGAACTGACATTGTGCTCAGCAGTTGATGAGTTGATTCTTGACCTGTTTTGACTTGTACAACTCCGAGAGAAGCCAGGAAAAATATTTCCCCAATCCATCGGTGTAGATACTCCACCCATAGATGCTTGGCTGACGTCAGTGGGAGTCTGCCATGGATGCAGGGAAGCAGGATCAAGCCTTTGGCTGAGAGGTGTGTTGAGTTGTTGGTTTTCAAATGTTCTTGTGTGTGTTAATGCACACACTGGCCTGGAAATACCTGTTCAGAGGTAATCGCGGTGCCTAGGTCAGCATATCTCAACCTTGGCCACTTTAAGATAGGTGAACTTCAACTCTCAGAATTCCCCAGTGCTTCAGTGTTTCCTGAATTTGGGAATTGGGTGACCCGCTAAGGGAAGATGTCTGATGCCTCCAGATCAAGTGGATTACAATTCTCCTCCGTACCAGCGTGGGCATCTCCTGCACTCTCTGCTCTATAATTTCCAGAATGGTGTACTTGGATGTCATTCAGAATAGCATAATGGTGGGGAAACTAATCTTGTTTCCTTGCTCTCGCTTCCTCCTAGGACTGGAGATGGGGGCCTAGTCAGAAATCCATGGAGAAATAGTCCACAAAACTCAGAATGCAGAAAGGGAGATGGGAGTTTCCAGGATCTGGGGTGCCCTCAAACTCAGATTTGGGACCTGGAGGCCTGTCGCTCATTTACAAAACCCCTTTGCGGCCCACAGTCCAAAATCCCCCTGCTAGGCTCCTCTTAGAATGTGATTAATGTACAGATGGGCAGAATTGATCCCTTGGATGTGTTGATGGATGGTTGCTCACAGCAACTCTCGTCATTGACCTGAGACATCTCAAAAGTCTTCTTCAAATAGTCAGGAGCTCAGACCACTTTGCTGGTGCTCGTCTCCAAAACCCTCCTGAACTCTGGGTAGTGGAATTACGATCGAATCTGCCAGCCTGGCTGTTTTTCTCCTCTTTTGTGTCTCCTTCATTTCATCCCAAGAACGTAACTTTTCAAACCACCTTCAGGGGATTAATCTCCTACCTAACACCAGCCGTCAAAAATGATGGGTCAGACAGTTGGGAGGAAGCCCTGTTCTAACTTCCTGAAGATGTGTAGCTGAGCAATGATGAAGGCCAGAAGCATTGTGGAAGTCTTGGAGGCAGAAAATGTCCAGTTATATTCTACCCCATTATCAGTAGAGAGGCACTTTGAATTGTAATGCCTTTTAGCATTTTAAGTAAATATGTCCTGTCTTCATAGATCCAACATTTCTCATTCATCAACAACTTATATGAAATGTTATCATTCTTGGAAACCGAGAATTTTTCTCCATTAGGCTTCCAGGGGCGTTTATTGTCCAACATAGAGTATTTTTTTTAGGTTGCAGTGAATTTTGGTTGCTTTGCAAATCAGCTCACTTGTTTTCTGCCAGAAGGGCAGCTCTGTGTAATTCAGCATTCTGGATTAGTTTAGAAAGTCCGTCCACTTACTGACCCTAAACATTGTGTTTGAAGGGGGGCAGTTTAGGAATTGGATAACCAAATAATCTTTCACTGGATCAGAAGTACTTTAAAAGAGAATGGAAGATTTGCTTTGTCTGAAATATTGGCATAATAAAAAAGAGCTTCGGAAAGCTAAACAGGGAAGGTAAAACTAATCATAGTTATTGGCTACAGTACAGTAACAATATTTATTTAAAACATTACTTTCATATGTGTGAGTGTCACTGTATAGAAGTAATTGGATACATGTTTAAAATGTTTGTATGCCTTATTTTCTTATCCTTCTCTCTCTCCCACATATACATTTTTATAGGTCCATGTTTTCTTTTTCTATAAGTTCTTGTTTTTCTTTATTTAATGTTAATTTCCCCAAAGCTGGTATATATATATTTTGCTTTTCAGAAACAAAAACAAAAAAAAACCCCTGTTTGCTTGGAGCTTTCCTGGTAGTTTTTCTCATATAATGCAACATATTTCAAAAAACAAACATTTTTTTGTTTGAAGTATTTTAAGAGCTCAGCAAGCCAGCTCAAGGTTTTGCTGTGGCCAAGCAAGAAAATTAGAGACGAGAAACTCAGCCACGTCTCCTCCATTGTCTTCATTCATGCAACTGATCAACTATTCTTATTTTACTTTTCTCCAGCTCTTCACCAAAGCCAGATTAGCTTTCTCTGTTAACCATCAGAAATACAAATTGGATGGGTACTGAGTGAAGTTTTTTCTCTCATATATCTTTGTTTTGAATGTTGCAGATTTTCTTCCTGGCCCATTTAGACATTGAGCCCAGACCAAAGGAGCTTCTTTCTACGTAGCAAACGGTAGTTTTGACATTCTCATTTCCATCAGAGGTTTTCTGAACTTTCTGGCTGATTTTCTACCACAGTCCTTTGGTGGGTCTTGTCCTTCCTCATGTTCTACCTCGGTGGGTGAGGTCCTTTCTCTTGCTTATCCGGTTGCTGCTGATGGCTCTTAGGACTTCATCTGGATCAGGATGAGTGTTACTCTAATGTTATTTTGTGTGCCTTGAAGATAGATGTTGATGGGTAGATCAGAGTTGTGTGTTTTTAAGTCGAAGGGAAGAGCGTCTTTTGTTGGTGTGGCTTAGCAGTTCCACCAGAGAGCTACGCCTTTCCTGACAAGGCCCCCATGTTCTCTCCTTCTGGGCAAGAGGCACCTTTGGCCAGGCGGGGCTCAGCCTGCTCCAGGATCAGCTTCACGCACATCTCCAGTAGGTCAGGGCACCTGTTTTCTCTCACTGGCCTTGGAAGGGCCTTCAATCAGTCTCGGGACTCTTCCTTGATTTTCCTGCCTGTTCCTGTAGTCTGTGCATACAGGAGGTGGGTGAATCCGCCCCTTGGATCTCATCAGCCTGCTAGGAGAAAAGGAAGAACAGCCTCATTTTTTTGCAGGCAAGATTTCTTTTTTTAGGGAAGCATTCAAATAGGCAACTCTCCCCCCCCCCCCATTGCAGAGCTGTGGATGGTGGGCTCCAGACTTGGCCATGTTTGTCCTGGGGGCACGATTCCTCTCCGTCTTCCCATTCTTAAACTTCTACCCGGGTTCAGATGCACAAGCAGAAGGTTCATAGTAGTTTCCGAGGAGATTTATTCTCATTCCTTTTTCTGAAAAGGAGCAGAGAGGGTACAGCTGAAGGCACCAAAGATTTGCCGTCAGAGAAATGTTGATAAGAGTAACCTGGCTGGTTAGGCGCGGGGCAAGGAATCCAGAAAACAGCCTTTTGGGCGAAGAAACCCATTCCAAGGTCCAAAATGGAACTTAAGGGACGTTGCTGTAGAAATTTGGGAAGGTCTGCTAGATGGCCAAGTGACCCTTTTAAAGAGAAAACCAACACATCACTAACTCTCTTTTTTCCAGGAGGGTTTTATGCGTCACCTGCGGCCTTTGTTCCTCTCCATCTAATACTCAGCAAGACTCTGCTGCAAATATATCTGGATTTGATGCTACAAAAACCCACACAGGCAGACTGAGGTTTTATTTTCCGGTATGGAAAGGGAGGCATCTCCTGTCTGCTGATTCAGTCTTTGCACACATGTTTTTGTTTTTGTTTTAACAAAAACAAGAAGTGCAGATTTTCCTGGCCTGATAATTAAATTATTAAGTCAGTGGCTGTTGCCGTATAAAAACCTACCTGTGCAACTTGTGAAGCGCTCAGGAAGCAGCTGGAGAGAGCTGGTTCATCCTGCTTGATTCGCCCCAACCTGCCTCGATTTACCTGTCACTCCCTTCTTTGCCTACCTGGATCCCTGGGCAAGGGTCATTGCTAAAAGCCTGGCCTTTCCTCCCAATCCAGCAGGAGAATCATTTTCATTAGGATCACGATGTGAGACAAAATCAACAAGCTCCCCCTTCGTGTCCCTGGGATCCTAATGTAAGGATCCCCCCCCCCCGCTATTCTTCCCTTCCTGGAAAGCCCCAAAAGACAATGAACCGAGGGGCCCCTGGTGCTCTCTGAGGTGGGGGGTTTCCTTGCAGACATTTCATTACCCAACTAGGTCATATCAGTGCTGAGCAAAACCAACTCTCCTCTAAGCACGGATGATGTTACCTAGCTGGGTAATGAAACGTCTGCAAGGAAACAACCCAGCTCAGAGAGCACCAGGGGCCCCTCATTTCAACTCTGAGCTGCAGATATTGATAACCGTGAACGTCTGAGTCCAGATTGAAGAAATGGCTGAGACAGAAGGGTGGCCGCCATGCCGTGGGGGGGGGGAGGAATTGGCAGCTCGGGCAAGCTTTTTGGCTTCCAGCTCAGCCTTTTGAGAGTCCTCTATTACCGGAGGATCTTGGGCATTCTAGACTAAGCCGAGTGGCCAGGCAGTGTGAACCCAAGAGAAGACATACAAGGTGCTGCCTGGGGGTGGGGGGGGCGGGGGGGGCTGGTAAGCCTTCACCTCCCAAGCAAGCCTCAAGATCCCTGAGCGATTATCGGGTTGTGTGGGTGCTGATGACGTGCCTGCCTGCGTGGATGGTTGCATAAGACTATTTTTGCTTGGGCCACTGAGCCACGTGGGCTCCAGTGTGCTGGTTTCCACTTTGAGTCCCTGGCAATGAGGAAGAATTTGGCTGATAAAGAAAAGGGGGTGGGGTGACATGTTTCTGGTCCACCTGAAAAATCTACTTTAGTCAGTAGGTTGTTAGGCTCAAAACCAAGAATGACACTTGGTGATTCTTCCAAGTTGAGTTCTTTATTGTTTCACACCTAAAGACCAAATCTTGGCAGACTGAAGTTTCTACCATCTATCTCTACGATATAATCTGGGAACTTTTTAAAAATAAACTTTATTAGTCTTTTTTTTAAATAAATCAAAAAATAAATACCATAACGTCAACAGTTTTGTGACATCCATCTCATCCATTTCTATCTTGTGTGCCTTTTGGAAGATCACATTTGGTATAGGTAGGTAGGACGCTTGGAAACATGGATCAAATCTTCCCATTTTAAAGATCCTTGGAGGAAATAAAAGTTTCAGCAAATTTGTTTACTCTGTCTCTGGCAAGGCTGAGGCAACTCTGTTTAAATCTTGGAAAGACAAACTCTTGGAGGGAATACCACAACATTCTTTCAAGTCTCTTCTGTGTTGCATGCAGCACTGGAAGGGGCTGGTTTGGCCTCCTGCATTTGAAAAGCATCCTTTCTCGATCAAATGCCATCCAGGCCAAGACCTGTTCTTCCTGGAGACGTCATTGCCAAACGGAAAATTTTTCTTTTAATTCAAAGATTGGCATAATCATTTCCTTTTCCTTCTTCTTCATCTTGCCAAGTGTTTCATTACAGGCTCAATGGAAATGAATGGAAGCTGCACTGCCTTGCTTTTGTGCTAACTTTGTTTCTAATGTAAAGCTTTCCTCTGTTTTTGTTTCACTTTAGAGGCGATGGCTAATCAAATTTCTCCCTTGACAAAAGTTGAAATCATCAAATGACTCTGTAGCTTCTGAGACAAGAAGTCCCAAGTCCCAGTTTAGTAACAAACTCACTGAAGAAATTACCAAACCAGGCCATTGTCCTCGGAACAAAATATTCTTACCCAGTTTGCCAGAGTAATTTCAAGGGGCAGGATTTCTACTGCATTTTGGGTCAGTCCTGCAGAAGGAATCCATTCAAGCTGCTAATAAAACTAATAAAAAAGTGAAAGTTGGAAAACATAGAAGAGCAGAACAGAGCTTATGATAAGGTGCCTGCTTGAGGCCATATATACAGAAGCTTGCTTAAGATGATTGTATTGGGGATAGTTGTTTATTGGGCATGGGGTAGAAGAGGTTGGACTTGATGACCTTTAAGGTCCCTTCCATCTCTTTGATTCTATGGAGATTCCTTTCATGCCAGAAGATTAAATTCACGAAGGAAGGCATATGTGTGTATACGTCTCCTTGTGGGTGCATGGATGTGAACTACATGTATGAAAACATCAAAAAGGAAATAGATGCCCAAAAAAGAGTGGCAAACCAACCAATGCACTGTCTGTAAATTTATGAAGGAGGGTTATGTTTTTATGTTTTATGTCTTATGTTTTATGTGTTTTTGTTTGTTGTTAAAATCAATAAAACTTTTACTAAAAAAACCCAAAAAAACATCAAAAAGGGGTTTTATTTTTTGTCTTTGATTCAGAGGTCACCTTTTGTTTTTCACGAGGGGGGGAGGTCACAGTGGATTGTTTGTAGACTAGACCCGCCTAGTCCTGGTTTGCCGCCTTAGTGGGAACCAAGTGGAGCTTCTACGAGACTTTGGACTCCTTTAGAGCCAGTTGTTGTTTTTCTTCCCCAGAACTCTGTGGAGACAATTTGAGACACGTTTGGCCCAACCGCGATAAGCTGCACTTCTGATTGTGGCCTAACCCACAATCTGGAACAAATCCCAACCTTTCTTTTACTCTGAAGCACCTTTTTCCTAGTTTGGCACTATTAATGTGGTTTACAAATTATTGGAGGGTAAGCAAAAAGCATGCAGGAGCATATCGGCAGAGTTGTGGCCTCTTCTTAAGGGGGAAAAAAATTTCCTTCCATAACCAATAAGCTCCTTAAAACGTCTACACAATTTTCTGGTGCAAGCATTGCATTTGTTGTGTTTTTTAGGGAAAAGAAGGGAAATAATTTCTGGCAGAAGGTCAATCAAATTCTGCTTTGTTCACAGATCACTACATAATTTGATAATTATTACAGCTGACGGGCATTAAGCCCAGAGCTTTCTCAAACATGCTTGTTCCTACGTCTAGTGGCCTTTTCCAGCCCTCAACCTGCAGGGATTAAAGGGGTGCCGCTTCCCTCCTCTTCACTTGGAGGTTTGCAGGGTGCAAAGCATCTGCACTTCTGTGTGTCTGATCGCAAAGGCCCAGAAAACACGCAGGATCACAGTGTTTCCAGATATAGAAGGTTCGTATTGCCTCTCCGTTCTTACTCAAAAGCCACTCACGATGTAGCTCTGTAGCTGCTCTCATTTTATATGCAGCAAATTAAGTGCCAAAGAGTGTAAATATTTTAGAAGTGGGATCTCCCTGTGAACAAAATTGCTTAGATTTGTCATATTTGGGAGACGCCAGGTCCACAACAAAGGCAGCCGAATGAATCGCAGAGACAGTCCTGGTCGTGGAGTCGCAGGGGGGGGGGGCTGCAGGGAGTTTATTCTAGTGGGGCTGGAAGGCCAGAATCCAGCCGGAAAAGGCCACTTGGGGTGCCTAGTTAGGGTTTAGGGAATAAACTACAATGACTCTGTTGATACAATAAGCTAAGCCAAAAGCAAACAAATCATGCGGTGGCCTTTGTGTGTTGTGCAAATAAGCCAACATGGGGTTGTTTAGGAGCTGGTTCTTGTAGCTTAGACTAATTAGGATGTCTTATCTCGGTCTGTTTTGAGGACTCTCTCAAATCCACTAGGCTGAATTCAAGTGCCATTCTATGCTCGCATGAAGAACCTATCTGGGTTCTCTATGGAGCAATGAACATTTATCCGTCATTCTTCACAGGGGGAACAAACCTCATCTCTGACAGCCAGGGGCATGGGGCTGGACTAGAAGACCTCCAAGATCCCTTCCTAGTTTATCTTCTAAGCTTTACTCAGCTGGGCAGAACATGAGACAGGCTGTAGGAAAGGCAGTTTTCATATCATTCCTCTTTCCCTTTTTCCCTTTCCCTTCCCTGTCATTAACTGAATCGCCATGGTCCTTAAGTGAACCCTAACTTCCCTAATTGACTTTTTTTCGTTGGACATTGGCTGGGAAGGTCACCGATTCCTGTTCTGTGGCCACAAGATCTGGTGATCATCAGCGCTGTTGCCTGTGGCCGAGGGCCCAGATACAGGGGTAGGCAGACCAAGGCCGGAGATGGACGAGCTGAGGCTGTGGCCATTTGGAACGGCCGTAAGGTGAGGCCATAAGCCCATTTTGGGAGAGGTCTTAAGACCGCAAGGAGGAAACGTGGGCAACCCAGGACAACCCCACCTTGTTGTCCAGGAGGGGAATCCCTCGCTCTGGGCTTCCTGGGATTGTGACCTGGGGCTGCCTCCCCATCCCACACCTCCCCAACCCCGGAATTTATCTCAGATTTCGACAACCTGCTGCAGACTCCTAACTATGACTGGGAGAAACTGCTTCCCCAGGGCTAAGAAGCCAGCTTTTTTAAAAAGGTGGTTTGTTTGTGTGAGCTGATTGGAGGAGCAGAGGCCGCACAATTTCTCCTCCTCCCTCCATGGCTGCTGGCCTCTTGTAAGACGTGTCCTCGGCTGCCCTCAGAGCTCAGATATTTGCAGAACAGAGCAGGGATTATGTTCCCACTGGATACTCGATCCAGGCCAGGCCAGCTCATTCTCCCTCCGTGGGGCTCTGCCAAGGCCGCATTGTCCGGCTCTGTTCGGCTACTCCATTGGCCGGAGAAAGAAGCCGGCCCTTTGGACGGAGGAGCCCTGTCAGCTGAATGAAATGGGAAGCGAGGGGCACAGCGGCAGCTCAGCAACAGCTTCTAAATAACTTGTCAAGATCTGCCCGTTTTTCTTTGGCTTCCCCCCCCCTTTCCCCCCCCCATCTCTCCCGAGTTTGGAATACCAAATTTATGCTGGAGGATTAGCTATCTAGAAATCTCTCTCTCTCTCTCTTTCTTTCTTTCTCCCTCTCTTTTTCTTTCTCATTCTCTCTTCTATTCTTTTTCTCTCTTTTCTTTCTTTCACCTCCTCTTCCTCTCTTCCATTTTCTTTCTTTCTTTCTTTCTTTCTTTCTTTCTTTCTTTCTTTCTTTCTTTCTTTCTTTCTTTCTTTCTCCTTTCTTCCCCTCCCTCCCTCCCTTTCTCTCTTCCTTTCTCTCTTCCCTGTAACCCAATGGGCCACAACCTGGCCAGCTTGAAGATGGGGGAACTGGCTAGCTGGGGAATTCTGGGAGTTGAAGTCCATCCATCTGCCCAGCTTGAGAAACCCCGCTGTAAACACCCTCCCTAGTCTTCCAGTAGTTGGGGGGGAGGGTAACTGGAAGTGATGATGCCCACAAGCATCTGGAAAGCCGCAGAGTCCAGAGTCCATGGAGCAGAAAGCCATCGGTCTTGGCCAGGTGCCAAGAGGACAGGATCCTTCCCAATTGGCTGCAGCCTGCCTTGCTTTGCCCAAGGGCAGTGCAGGAGAGTGTCCACCTGTCTTTGACAAGGCACCAAGAAAAACAGCTCCCAGCTTTTAATAGCCACTTAATGGGCTGAAGTCTGCAGGCAAAGTTTTCCCCTTCTCCCCAATGTTTGCACACTCCAGAAAGAGCTAAAATTAAGGCCGTTGGCTGGAAAACTCATCTATCGATCAATCTGGCTAGCCAGTTTAGGAGAGGCATTTCACCCAAAGATGGATGCGCTACTAAAGGAGACAAACGCTCTCGTGTGGCTCAGCAGGCCAGCAAGTATATTTTATTTAGAGAGGGGGGTGGAAATCTACATTTACCCCTCTCCTCCTTCTCTGCTCTCCCTCCGGGGCATTTTGTGCTACAGCTGAAATGATAAAAAGCTGTTCTGTCAACGAAGCTCCATGAAGCCTCATAAGAGAATGTATCCGTGAACCGAATAGCTGTTGGGGTGAACTTGGAGGTCCTATGCCCCCCCCACACACCCCTGAATTTTGATCACGTGTTCATGGATATTCTGTAATAGTTGTAAGTGTGAGGACCGGTCATAAGTCGTGTTTTTCCCAGTGTTTTTGCAACTTCAGACGGTTGCTGAATGGATAGTCGTACATGGAGGACTCCCTTCCTGTATAGCAGGGGTCTCCAACCTTGGCCCCTGGAAGCCTGGTGGACTTCAACTCCCAGAATTCCACAGTCAGCTTTGCTGGCTGTGGAACTCTGGGAGTTGAAGTCCGCCAGGCTTCCAGGAGCCAAGGTTGGAGACCCCTGCTGTATAGCAATGTTGGTCATTGTCCCATCGGGGCTGGGGCCGATTGAGCCCCTGTTAATCCCAGTTTAATTGCCTGTGATCGAAATCTCTGCTGGAATGCCATCCTTGCCTCTGTTGTATAAAATACGTGCAAGCTGCATTCTCCCGAGCCCTCTCCTGGCCCATCTGCCAGGCCTCCTAAGTATAATTGTGGTTGGTGTATCTGTGCTGTAATTATCCTTGCATAATTGGAAGGATAAGCATGTCATATCTTGGTGGTTGGATTGCAGTTGGGCAACAGATGTATAAACCTCACTTGTCCACCCTCAAATTAAAACAGTGGCAACCTGTAATTGCCCAGGAGCAGGTAACTTAGGTCGACCTCTTACACAACAGAGCAATGCAGCACAAACACTCCTCATCCCTTACTATCCTCATTGCATAACATTTCCACCCCTTTGTTTAAAACACACAGAGGCTGTCCTCGACCACAAGTAACCCCAATTATTTGTTGGTAATCGAGACATCTGTTAAGTGAGTTTTGCCCCATTTTATGACCTTTCAGTCGTTCAATGAATCACTGCAGTTGATGAGTTGGGAAACTGGTTGTTAAGTGAATCTGGCTTCCCCAATTGACTGCGCTTGTCGGAAGGACCCAAAAGGGGATCCTGTGACCTTGGGACACAGTTACTACATGAACTCTTCTAAGTCAAGGACTATCTGTACACACACACACACACACACCAAATAGGTAAGCAAGCTAGCTTTTGGGATAGAATGCAGGCAGGCTTTGGAGGTGAAGGTCTCTTCCGTTGCATCCGTCTTGTGGGGTCCACACAGAGATCATTTCACATTTCATTGGGAAAGAAGTAAGCTTATTGTTATGCCCACCGCACATCCCAATGTCATGTTAACTTTCCAAATGAAGCTCATGTTTCTTCAGCAGATATTAATTCTGGGCTTGGAGATGAAATGATTCAGTTGGTCACTCCAAAGCTACTGCTAATTGGGTTTCTAATTTCTTTACTCTTTCTTACCTTGGCTGGCAATTGGGGGACTTGGAATCGAAGAACAGGAACCAGCATAACCTAATCTCTACAATGCTTTGATTTATGGCCATTTCAAGAGGGGTGGGCTTCAACTCCCAGCATCCCTCAGCCAGCAAGGTGGTTGGGAGATTCTGGGAGTTGAAGTCTCCATCTCTTCAAGTGGCAAAGCTTAAGAAACGCTGGTTTGTAGTTTTACTATCCAGTGTAGTCAGGGAACCCTATAGCAACCTGGTCCAGTCTGGACTGAGCTCAAATCAACCTTCAGATCATTGGGCAGGATGGGCGATTTCTTGAGGAGCCAATCTTCTTAAAGACGGGATATGATCGAGAGCTTCCATCTCAGATGCATCCTTTTTGTTTGCACAGAAGCTAATACAGAGCAGATTTTTTTACAGCGTGGCTAATTCCTTTCAACTGAGCCAGTGTTGGCAAATATGAAGTATGCTAGACACTGGCAAAAGCTTAAGTAGTAATTACAGGCTTTCTAAATCTGCAGAGGATAAATAATTACAGGTTTAAAAGTGTTATTGTGAGCTGCAATATATACCCCCCCCAAAAAAATTTATGTTGCTCTTTTGAGGCTGTAAAAGCACAAATCCTTTGACAGGATTTGTTGAGGCTTGGAAATGGTTCTCCTAAGCACGGGAAGATAGACGCTCTGATCTCACAGGAAGTTTTCGTGTACAAAACCCACTGAACTACTTCTGGTTGACTAAAGATCACCATCCATCTCCTGCCTCTTTACGGTCATTATAAAGCCAAGCAGAGCTGAATTCGGAATCGGTTGTGTGCTGAGCACAGGTTCCTCCCAGCCGTCGTCTTATGTCTTCGTGGAAGGATTGAGAGCTCTGATGAAAGCTTTGTTCTAAGTCAAGGACATGGAAAGAACATACAGTCAGATGATAAAAAGGCTGAACTTCACAGCTTCTGTTTTGTATCTTGAATTCTCTCCAAAAGAAATGTGTGCCCAGACTGGTCATGGTTTTCATCAAAGGGTAAAGAAATTTCAACTCTCTATGATTTCAAAGAGATGAGGGGAAGAGAGAAGGCTAGGCAGCTCATTGAAGCAAATCCAACTCTGCAGGAGCGAAGGGATTGCCTCCCCTGATACTGAAGCAACCCCTCTTGGGGAACCTTTGGGTACCCCTGCAGAGCTGGCAGGATCCCAGAAGAGTGGAGGAGAGCAAATGTGGCCTCCATCTTCAAGAAGGGAAGGAAGTGGACCCAGGAAACGACAGAAACCTGTCAGCCTGGGAAGGACTTCAGATGGTTATAGAAGTGGGAGAAGAATTATTCTGTGTCAGGATGTGCAAAATATTAGCATTCTTTTGACTAATGTGAATTGTGGAAACATTTGGAATTGTCGGTGCAGTGAAAGGAATGTATTTACTCATTTATTCAACAAATATATACAGCTAGCCATCTCCCGAAAGAAACTCTTAAGCTGAAAGGAAAAAGCAAAATAAAATTGCCTTAATGCTGAGTGGGGGTTCAGTGATGGCAAAAACACGGATTGAGGGATCTGGTGTGGGAAAAGAGCTCTTAAGACACGGGAAATACTACGTTGTGGCATTGTAAGTACTTGAGTCCCAACTGGTAGAAAAACCTGTTTCAGAAAAAAAGGAAAGAAGCCTCTGTTAAACTCTTCTGACTGCGTTTGTCTACCATAATTGATCAGTTTGCAAAAGGCTTCTGTGGTGTCAGATGTGGGGCAAATCTAGACCAGGAGTCTCCAACCTTGGCAGCATTAAGACTTGTGGACTTCAACTCCCAGAATTCCCCAGCCAGCTGTTCCTACCTGGAATTGTGGGAGCTGAAGTCCACACGTCTTAAAGGTACCAAGGTTGGAGATCTGTAATCTAGACCAGGGATCTTCAACTTTGGCAACTTTAAGACTTGTGGACTTCAACTCCCAGAATTCTGGGTTTGCTGGCTGAAGGAAGGTGGGCTGGACTCATTTTGACCATTCTAATGGTCAATTGGAAGTTTTCAGTATCAGGAATAAAGTGACCTTTCCTTTAAAGCAGGGGTGTCCAACCTTGGCAACTTTAAGACTTGGGGACTTCAACTCCCAGAGTTCCTCAGCCAGCTTGCTGGTGAGGAACTCTGGGAGTTGAAGTCCCCAAGTCTTAAAGTTGCCAAGGTTGAACACCCCTGCTTTAAAGCATCACATTTAAGCATGTCATGTGCAGAAGCCGAGCATTGGCACCAGAGCTTCCCTAGTGGGATTTACAACGGAGATGAGAAGGACAGAAATCTCCTTTGTCCTTCGCTGAGGCTCAGACCAACCACATAACTTGATTGAAAAGATTTGAAAAGGTTGCAGGCAGCTCTTCCCTTTCAGCCACCTCCTGGATCCTCGGAACAATGAAATGAAGCCCAGGTTATGCGATGCAAAACTATCAATCAGATTACAGGCCACGCCTACACCATGCCAGCTCTCAATCGATGGGCATTGACGGCAGTGCCACCCTAAATACCCTTCCGTGGCTTGCAGTGTGCCACCGTTGCCAAAAATATTAATGAATGTTGCTCTTTCATTTAATGGTAGACTGAGTGAATAATATAGATCAGCAGCTAGGAAGTGGCTTTCCCCCCCCAAAGATAATCGTTTTTCCTTAGGCCGAAGGCAATGCATCTTTGAATAATAGGGTGTCTCCAGCTCACCCCTTTCTGATAATTGCAGGCAGAGATTTTTCCACAGTGAAGCTTATTACTCCTGAGCAACAGCCCTGAACTCCCTCATTGTATCAATGCTGTAACTTTGCAAGTCACAATGCAACAGTTTTGTATCCAGGCATTCTAAACATTGCAGAATTAAAAATAATTTTGAATGGGAGAGCAAACCCACCTCGCCTCTTCCCAGGCTGGTTACAATGATGCCTTTCTTCCTCGGAAGCCGACATAAAGCTAGTTTGCTGCCTTTCGGTTTCTTTTCTCAGTAAATAATTATTTTTAAGAGGCAAACTTGCTTGCTACATTATTTTCTTTTCTGGCAGCCTTGAACGGGCAGGATTAGATTGCTTATTCCTTGAGCAGTGTTGTTTTATGACGTGTTATTCCTCTTCTACATTTTTAGTTACTTTAGGATTTATGGTAAAAGAATAAAAGGGGGGCAGGGATAAACCGTGGTCCTTGTAATCCCGTGAGTCCAGTCTCGGAGGGGTTCTGTGCAAAAGGTTCCTTTGCTGACATTAAACTGGGTTTTAAAGACTCAGCTGATGCAAACAGTCTTTGTGCACAAATAAACTTGATCTGCACTTGTTTGATGGACTTATGCAATCCGGAAGCTCCGTATTTCCTTTATCGGAAGCAGATTACAGAGCCACTCTCCTCTGGGAGACTGGCATGAAATAGATGGAAAGGGTGTTAAATATATTAAAGTTAACTTTATCTTGCTTGGAAAGTAATGCTGTCTAAGTTGACCGAAGAGCTAAAATGCTCATTGCTGGAAGAAATTAAATGAGGCCTAGCAGGTTTCCCTGAAGAATTTTTGGATTTTAGCTATACCCAGTAACTAATTTGCATCCATTTAATTAATTAAATGGTTGATTAATGAACAGTAGTAAACAGCTACTAAGTCAAGAAATATCAGTACCTATTTTTTACTATCAATAACTGTCTAAAACAAGGGATAGTTTCATATCTGTCTCAACTGTTTAAAACCTGTTTGCATTTCCCTGTCGAATGGCTCCAGCTAAAGATGTCATTTCACCCAATCCTCATTGGGCTTTTCAACAGTGATAAAGCTACAAGCTGAACCATACAAACCGCAGTCTGTTGGAGGTGGGGACCTCTTTAGAAGGTTGGGGTCCTGCCAAGCCCAGCCTGGACGAAGGGAGTGGGGCTGGGTTTTTCTGCCTGAATGCAGCCAGGTGGCAGAACATCGATGGGCCACTTGCACCTAGTCAAATCTTCCTGACACGGCTTGCCCCAGGGCTTGAAACATCTGGCAGATCAACCAAGAATAATTATTTATATTTCTGTTTCAACCGCATTCCTATTCTCAAGGATTCTTCAATGCCTCGAGAAATCTTTTCCTTCTTTTTTAAATTGGAGGATGAAATGTTTGCTTGAAGAGTTTCAGAGTCAGGATTTTTCAGCAGGAAAGAGATGGGTTTTAGGGCAGCCTGCGCAGGAGTGACTGATTGGACGTGGAGTCCATGTGCCAAAAGGAGGGAGCCAGCTTTTGGTGAAGGGAGGTTGAGACAAAATCTTGGCCAATGGGGAACAGACAGACTTCTCATCGATGGATGTTCTCAATCATCCATATCATGATGATTGAGATGCTTTTTCCAAAATGCAACTGGTCTTCCTTGGGTTTTTTTTCCCCCTCGGAAAACATTTTGCTTCTCACCCAAGAAGTTTCTCCTGTTGTTCAGAATGGAAGGAGTTTCTTGGATAAGAAGCGAGACATTTTCAAAGGAAAAAAACCCAAGTCCCCTTGTCTTATGGAGAAGCATGTTTGAAGGAGGGCAGGCGGTGCCTTCCAAGGACCTTGAAGAAATCCAGCCTCTTCTGTACTGAAGGACATTGCTTGGGGGACCTGGCTGAAAGAGCAAGTGCAGTTTGTGGCTCTGTCTGTCTTGGACCCAAAGCTCTTAGCAGGACAGTGTGGAAAACACGTTGACCATTTGTTTATCGGGGCTAATAAGGTGGACTTGCTCTTCTGGGCTTCCGAAAAATGCCCTCATAATGCACTGCAGGCCAAGGAGTTGTTTTCTTGGTGTTGAGGAAGGAAAGGAGGAACCTAGAACATAGAATTGTAGGGTTGGAAGGGATCTTGAAGACCTTCTAGTCCAACCCCCTCCTTAAGCAGCACGCACAATCATGGACTTGATGATGGAGCTTTCATCCCTCCCTTCGCTGTTCTTTCCCTTCTCAACCCAGGTAAGATTCCTGACAGAGTTGGATTTTTGCCTTGGAAATTCTCAGTCTTGAACTCTGTCTGGATCATCTCTCATTTTCATAGGTCTCTGCCTATTTCTTGGCCTCAAGGCCAGCCTGATCACCTCCTGAACTGTCCACCTTCCTGTTGATTTCCTGCCTTCTTGCATTTGTATTTCAATCCTACTTTGATCTAGCGTCTTGGTTTCAGTCCTGGTTCCATCGCTGCACTGACCGTGGGCATTCCCTCCTAGCTCCTCTTTGTAATCTAGGATGGTCCAATAAATCACTTTCCGACTTGTGGCCATCTCGGTTCTATCCGTCTTTTCTGCTTCGGCAGTCAAGCTACCACACCACCAACATCCCCCCAAAAAGTGGGGGGCAAAAGAAATTTTTTTTGGGGGGGGGCTGCATTTGAGCTGGAAACTTTGCTCCAGAATCCCTTGCAAAGTCACGGAGGATATTGAGACACCACAACGTGATTAATCAGTTGCCAAAGATCTCTTCTCTGAATTGCTTCTTTTGAACATGTGAAAGGCCTTCTAGTGATTTGGAAGCGTGTCCGTCACAAGGTTCTTGTAAAAGGAGGGAACACAAAGAGGTAGAAATCCAGAATTGATTTTTATTTATTGCGGGGATGATCCATAAGGACCAAGTACTTAAAGGATGCCGATTTAAATGTTTTTTCCTTCACCAATTTCATTGACGCTCGTGACACCTAGTGGCCTCGGAGAGCATTTCTCCCCCTTTTTTCATCCTTTGACAGGAATTATGTTCCCTTTGCATGCAATAGTCTTGACACGATGAGATTGCTGTTGTTGAAGTGTTTTGTGTACAGCAAGGGTCATTTTTATGTTGCCTTGTCATCCTTTTAAGGCTGTGATGCCACTTTACCTTGATCTGAAGGCTTCTGGGTGGGTGGATCTGTAACACCTGTGGTAAATCATGTCCCTGCTGTGTGGCAGGGGCTGGTCTCTGGGTCACACCTTTGTGGAGAGAGGAAGTTTTAATCCCACACGGGTTTGTAACTCTTAAGTGTTGTTCCCCAAACACTTTTCGTACCTAGTTGCATGTTTAAGCTGATTTTCTTAGCATTTTCCTTTCTTTTTTGCATGCACTAACTTTGGTACCGTGGCTGCTGATTTTAATTGCTATCTTGGTCTTTTTGGCCACATACCGGTTTCCAAGATACCCATGTTTCTGATTTAACCAAGAAGGCCCGTTATCAAATGCCTGAGGGTGCAAATGCAGCGCTTGTTTCGGTCTCACTAAAACAGCTGAGGCCTTCTATCCTTCTAAATGCTATGTTGACAAAGTCTAGTCTAGCTAATATAGAAAGTAAAAACTCAGTTCTAGAGACCAACTTTTAGAGCAGTCTATCTCAACCTGGCCAGTTTGAAGATGCATGGACTTCAACTCCCGGAATTTGGATGCTATGCTGGCTGAGGAATTCTGGGAGTTGAAGCCCACACATCTTCAAACTGGCCAGGCTGAGAAACAATGATTTCAAGAATATATTTAGTCAAGACAGTGCCTGGCCTTTTAAAAAAATATTCCTTCCTACCCTATCCATATATTCTATCTTAAAAACTTGTCAAAGCCCAAACATTGTTATAAGCTTTGGATGATTTAGGTAAATCATATCTAATAATCACAAATTACTTTAGGGTGCCTCAAAAATTATTTAGGTAATGGAGATGAAAACGCTCTGCTATTAGGATGTTAGGTAGTCAAACAAGGCCTTGTTTAATTCAGTTGCTTGCTTCCTCTGTGTTAGAAGGGAAATCTTATTTGTGCTGCTAAATATGTGTGAGTGTCAGGGACTGTATAGCGACATATTTAATCAGTCGATTGAGAAGGAGCAAAAATGGGCTTTTCTAAGAAAAATTGCTGTCATTTTTTGATAAGTGTAGCTTTCTGCTTTTCAGAGGAAAGAAGCTTACAAGGGAAAGTGTTCCTATTGTAGTTTATGCATTATTCTGAATGGAAGGTTTGCAAATATAAGCCTTCTCCATTTTTCTTTAAAAAAAATATTTTCTCCTCTTCCTACTTTCTCTACTTTTATTTTGTGACTAAGTGACTACGTTTCAGGAAACAGATACAGATAGTTATCCTGCTTCTCTTTCCAAGACAATTCTCTGCATTTTTGAGGTTGGCTGCATAGCTACGATTCATCATACATCTGGAACATCTGCCCGTTGGCCCCCTTGCTCTGCTCTACTCCTACTTCCATCTGAAGCAACAACGAAGTAGAACAATTAGGGAAGAATCTGGTGGCAGAGTGATAAAGTATGAAACCGCACAGAAGCAGGGCCTGGGTTTTATGCTAGTCCATGTGCAGGATATTTCTGGGCGCTGCCTTCCAATGTGTAAGGTAGTTCCTTAAGGACAAAAAATGCCCATTTGAGAGAGTGGATTTTGACACACGACTGCGAGATTCACTTAACAACTGCCATTAAAAAATTGATTGAAAAAGTTGGCCCTGGTGATGTGGTGCCTTGACTTATGGCCGCAATGATTTATGACTGGAATCCCGCTCCCAATTGCGCTCATAAGTCGAGGACTACTTGTAACCAGCAATGGGGGCCTGGCTCACCTTGCCATTCCTTGATTCCCCAAACACCCTCTACCGCTTCTCCGCCTTAATTCCATTTTTGGCATAGTCCAAGATCAGAGGATCTCTTCTCCATCCAGCCATTCCCTTGGGGTGATGCAGACAAAATCCAAACCCAGACTGAGACCAGCACTTGCTGTGGATCAGGTGCTATGGCCCGAGTGCTTGAGAAGGACCATCCCGTCAGCTGCATCTCACCGTAAATGAATTTGCCACCTGTTCCATCCTGGCAGATAAAAGTCACCATCATCCTGGCGTGTAACTCTAGGAACGATTATTCTGCGAAAGTTGAATCTTTTGTAACCCAAAACTTTTGCCTTCAGAGCTCAAGGCAGGGCGCTTCTCTGCTGTCTTGGGGCCTCGTTTTGCCAAAGCTTGAATGTGATACGTCAAGAGGATCTCAGCCACCATATTGATATCAGCAAGAGAATTGACTCCGCTTTAACTTTTGACAGTCTTTCAATCTGAAAAGGTGTGGAGGGGTTGAAGGTCTTGTGAAGAGTGGTTGAGTGAAGGGTGGCAGTTTTGTCCCTTTCAGCTGGGTTTTGTGCAAGGCCATCCAGAAGACTGCAAGTGATCCATATGAGGAAACCTCAGTGTAACCAATCAGAATCTCCCCATGTCTTACTTAAATATAAACCAGATGATTTCCAATCTATAGCTAATTTATCTTTGCCTGGAATGAATTCATTTTGTATCATTTGGAAGCTTATCTGTCCACCAGATGTGATGGTCCTGCTGGCCAGGAGACATCTGAAGGACAGCAGATCCTGGGGTGGGGGAAGACTCTTAATCCTTGGGAGGGTGTGAAATGGGCAGACTTGGCATATTATGAGCCCATCCTGGCAACAGGGAAATCGGGCTGCAAAATGGTATTTTTAATCTCTGTAAAAATTGTATTTTTAATTTCTTACCCAGTGGGCCAAGATTTGAGTAATCCAGCTTTATTGGAATTTTATCTGAACGGCATCATCTTTGGTAGCGATTTAGCTTTTATGAGATCAATGCAATTGCATGTTGCCATCTTTAGATCTGTTGTGGTTTCTCTTCTCTGCACAGTTTTGGCCAAAGGGAGATCTCTTGAGTCCAGTCCATCTAGGTTTGGAGACACTAAATCTGACAACATTGTGCATTTTAAAGCACCCTCTCAAATGACCCATTTTAATAACCTGAAAGCTATTATATAACAAGCAGCCATAAATTAGTACAAGGCCCTGGGGGAACCCGCACCATTCAGCAATGAATAGTTAATGTGGTAGAATGTTGAGCAGGTTATTAGTTTTCAATGTACAAATGCTGATCAGGGAATGCTTTTTATAAGGTATTTAAAAGAAAATATAATTAACTGGTGGCATGCTTCTGTTGCAGCTCAAATTGAAATTATTCCATGCAAGATCTGCGGAGACAAATCTTCAGGAATCCATTATGGTGTGATTACCTGTGAGGGTTGCAAGGTAAGTTTTATGTTATACACACACCTGGGGTGGGGGAAGAGAGAGAGAGAGACACACACACACAGAGAGAAACACACTTGTGTTGTGTGTATGTGAGAGAGAGGAAATTATTGTATCTGTTTATCCACTGACTTATTTGTCTTTCTGCAAGATGAAGTATTGAATCTGGTTAGCAATATCAATAATCTGCCATGGATGGATTTTAAAACTTCTGGTTGCAATTTGTCTCCTGAAGCTGTGCAGCTGTCCTGGTGGGATGCATTTATTTTTCATCCTGTCCTTGAAATGAAAAAGGGCATCCGTTACATATTGGAAGGGCTTTTGTCTAAATTTCAGGGAGCGAATTGGGCACAAAATTTCAACCATTGAAGGTTGAGGGGCTGCCCATTATTCTTTGTCCTGCTTCTTTTTCCTTTCACGGGGGTGTCGCTGTTTGTAGTGGCAGAGCAGAAGAGCTTCTAGGGGAGGGCTGTCCACGTTTGGCAACTTTTAAGACTTGTGGATTTCAACTCCCAACATGGCTGGCTGGGAAATTCTGAGCGTTGAAGACGGGGCTTTTTTTTCCAATTGAACTTCTGCTCTGACTGGAGGGTGGGGAATGAAAGGACCATCCAGTCAGAGCTTGAAGAAGCTTCTTGGATGAGAAGCGAAACCTCTTCAAAGAAAAACTACAAAGTTGAGATGCCTTTTGAAGAAGTACTTTTGGGACATCCTGAACAGTGATGAAACAGTGATCCTGATTTTCGGGGCAGAAGCTGAATTTCCAGGCTAGAAGGTAGAAAAATCCTTTGGAAAGTCATCCCAAAGTTCTGAAAGTAGAATAGGAGTGTGTGTTGTTTTTAAAAATGTGTTTGTTTTAAAAATCTAGAATTAGGGTTAGAAAATTGGTAGAGTAAGGAAAAAACAACTCCCTGGTTCCTAATTGGCAATTATTGGAATATTGTGAAAGGTAATGATACATGGAAATCTGTAAGTGTTAGCTATAAATCATGAGATTATGAATAAGTCTTTGTTGTTACAGGCTGGTGTGTATCCCTTTCAGAAGGCTGCCATTAGAAGGCAGCTGTCAGCTGTTTTCTTGTAATTAAACAGCCAATGAGCAGCTAATTAAGACATATGTGTATACAGAAGTGGAAGTGGGCATGTTAATGAACTGTAGGAATCAATTCATTAAATGAAAATTGTCAAAAGACCAAACACCAAGCTTAGAGGCTCACAGCCCTGCCAGGTTCCCTAAGCAGTCAGGACAGAAGGAAAACAGAAGCACGGCCAGAAATAAACAATGGGCCCTTAATTTTCTTGGGAGGAGAAGGGAAACCATCTCCTCTTCTTCAGACCAATCCCTTGGCCTTCTCGGTGCTCCCAAATGATTTAGACCGGGGATCTCCAACCCTGGCCACTTTAAGACTTGTGGACTTCAACTCCCAGAATTCCCCAGCCAGCAAAGCTGAGAGTTGAAGTCCTCCAGGCTTAAAGTGGCCAAGTTTGGAGACCCCTGATTTAGTCCGGGAGTGCCCAACCCTGGCCACTTTAAGACTTGTGGACTTCAACTCCCAGAATTCCCCATCTGGCAAGATCATGATGCCCTCAGGGCCCTGCCCTAAGAATGGACCACATGGGCAAAGTCCTCGGCTTATGATTGAGCCAAGCATTTGTGTTGCTAAGTGAGATGTTCAATGAGCTTTGCTGCATTTTACGACCTTCCTTGCCCCAGTCGTGAAGAGAATCACTGCAGTTCTTTAGTCACACAGTTGTGACTTCGCTTGTCAGAAGGTCGCCAAAGTGGATCACGAGATCCCAAGATGTTGCAACCATCCTAAAATACGAGCCGGTCGCCAAGCACCTGGATTTTGATCACGTGACCCCAGGGAATGCTGTAACGGTCGTTAAATGTGAAAAAAGATCCAAAGTCGCTTTTTTTTCCCCCAGTGCTGTTGTAACTTCGAATGGCCACTAAACGGATGGTTGTAAGATGAGTATCAACTTTGGAAGCCCTATTGAGACCAGATGCTTCCACGCTGCCACATTTTGAGCCTGGGAAAATGGGAGGGGGGAATTTCTGGGGGGTTATGTAGTTAAGACATAACAACATTCTTTTTCTAATTCAAGGTCATGTTATTTTGTGCATAAGTGAGGGGAAGTCTCAAGTTGGGAGGGATGGTGATCAGGGTTGTGATGCGATGATGGGTGCAGGGTATGGATTTTGTAGTTTTTACTTATTGCCCAGAACTTTCAGATTCGGGATTCCCCAGTTGTGCCAGTTTACTATCCAAATAAAAAGGAACCTTTGAGAAGATGCCTGTCTCTGAGTTGTTATTGGTTGGCGTGGAGGTTTGTTGGGACGCTGACATTGGGACTCCTTCTACAGCATCCTTCCTGTCTTCTTTCCCTCTCCCCTGGCAGGGCTTCTTCAGGAGGAGCCAGCAGAGCAATGCCACCTATTCCTGCCCTCGCCAGAAAAACTGCTTAATTGATCGAACCAGCAGGAACCGCTGCCAGCACTGCCGCTTGCAGAAATGCCTTGCTGTGGGGATGTCGCGAGACGGTGAGCTTTCCTCCGCTGCCTGGTGGGTTCATGTATGCGTGTGTGTGTGTGAGAGAGACATAAGACATAAGAGTTTATTTGTCATTACACTCGCAAGCGGGTGCAACGAAATGAGGTGCTCTTCCACAAGTAAAACTGGACAAACACCACTAAAAGAAAAAAAGATTAAATTAAAACTAAACACAACCGACCATACAATAATATCTATGCAATTTAAAAATGTAAAACCCTATTACTCTCAGCCATTCACTTCCACATAAATCTTATGACCCTGCATTCAAACTCAAAACTGCACTTTGATAGAGAGAGAGAGAGAGAGAGACCCTGCCCAGCTTTGGGGGGCTCCTCCACTACCTTGTGATAATTCATTTTGAAACCCACTCTCTTTAGTAGCCTCGAGGGGGTTTGGTTCCCTGCAGCCCCGCTACACGCCATTATCCAAATGTTACCGTGGCATTCAGCATTTGCATTTAATGTACACCAATGTGTACTTCTCAGAAAGAACTGGCAAAGGGTGGCTTCAAATTTTCCTTCCTTCCTTCCTTCCTTCCTTCCTTCCTTCCTTCCTTCCTTCCTTCCTTCCTTCCTTCCTTCCTTCCTTCCTTCCTATAAAGAATTCTATTCTATTCTGTTCTACTCTGTTCCTTCCTTCCTGCCCCTTTTCTCTCCTTCCTTCCTTCCTTTCTAGATGTATTCTGAAATCTGAGTGTTCAGACAGGTGGGAATCCCAATAGGGATTAAAATGTTTGTCTTTCAATGGCATCAGAAGTGCAGAGTGCTGTGAGTCGGGGGGGGGGGGGGAAGAATCTACTTTTTTTTTTTTTTTTTTGCATCAGAGAATCCTAAATTTAGGCACTTAGGCAAGTTAAACAACTTTGTACTTTTTTATCCAGCTGAAATTTAGGCCAGTGGGTGGGCTCCCCCCACCATATCAAATGGCCCTTTGGATTTCTGCCCTCTTGAATCTTGTGGATGTGCCTTTGAATGTAGCTGCCTCCCCAAAGCTGACCTTGGGGGTGGGGAGTAAGGGAAGGTGACCAGATCTGTTGCTTTGGACTCTCTTCCAGCTGTCAAGTTTGGCCGCATGTCCAAAAAACAGAGGGATAGCTTGTATGCAGAGGTCCAGAAGCATCGGATGCAGCAGCAGCAGCGAGACCACCAACAGCCCCCTGGAGAAGCGGAGCCGCTGACCCCGAGCTACAGCATCACGGCTAACGGCCTGACGGACCTGCACGACGACCTCAGTAATTACATAGATGGCCACCCTCCTGAAGGTAGCAAAGGCGACTCTGCGGTTAGCAGCTTCTACTTAGACATACAACCTTCTCCAGACCAATCGGGCCTTGATATTAATGGCATCAAACCAGAACCAGTCTGTGACTACACTCCCACGACGGGCTTCTTTCCATATTGCTCCTTTACCAATGGGGAGACCTCTCCTACTGTGTCCATGGCAGAATTAGGTAATAACAAAGAAGGGGAACCTGCCCCGTAGTTGCTCTCTTGGTTGCCTGTTGATGGAAAGCAACACCCCGCCCTCCCAAGAGGCTCTCTGGGCCTAGAATTCAGCCCTAGAATATAACTTGGCTCAGGAAGAGTGGCTTGGAAGAGTGGCCCCCATCCCAGCTTGGGCTTTGTGGGTTGTTAGTTTGGCTGTTTGATTGGCACTGATGATGATGTTCCCTAGTTTGGGTCATGAAACATCTGCAAGGAAGCCACCAAGCTCAAAGAGGGCCAAGGACACCCTCAACTTGGCTATTTCACCTTGGTTGGCCTTCAAGGCTGTCTCAAGAAAGGGAATGTTGTGTGGATATTGGGTTAGAGTGGTATTGGTTGTTTTCCGGAAGGGAGCTGACCATCTAATTCAGGAGTCCCCAAACTTGGCAATTTTGTGGACTTCAACTCCCATTTTGGAAGTTGAAGTCCACAAGCCTTAAAGTTGCCAAGTTTGGGGGCCTCTGGTCTGACTCTTCCCAAGCAATAATGATGACCCAACAGGCAAGTTTTTGGTGAAGATGGCCAGTGGCCCTAGGGAAGTTTAATAATCTAGCATATGAGCAGCTTGATTCAAGATCTGACGTGCAATGCAGATGGCTCAAAAATGTGCCTTATCGAAATGGAATACAAACTTAACAGTGTTGTATTCTTGCATGACTCTCATTTATTTCTACAGAGAAACTATTTAGTTAGTTATTACGGCAGTTACAGTATTTCTGGGACTCCCACATTTAATGGCTTGCGAAACTGAGCTGCTTCATCAGACATTATTTGGGGGCTGCCTTATGTACAGTTAAAATTTGCTTGTGGAACCAGCATAGCCTGGTGTGTAAAAAGACCCTTTGCCCAAAGAAGGAAGACGTGGCTCTGTGTACCAAATCACGGCCAACAGGAATATTTTATTGGTGCTGAAAATTCACCCCACGTGAAATCTGTGTGAGGGACAATTGTGTGCAACATTGAAAGACAGTCTTCGAATTACAGCCGTTTGCTTAGCAATTGTTCTGAGTTAAGAGTGGCACTGAAGAAGAGACTTGCAATCGGTCCTTGCAGTTATGACCGCCGGGACATCCCCAGGGCCACGTGATCAAACTTTGGGCGTGGTTGTAGTTAGGATGGTGGCAGGATCACGTGGTCACACACTTGTGAGCTTCCCATCCAGCTTCTGACAAGCGAAGTCAGTGGGGGAAGCCAGGTTCGTTTAACGACTGCAGGGGTTCACTGAACCATCATGGCAAAAAGGTTGCAAAATTGGGTGGGATTCATTTAATGACCACTTTGTTTAATAAGGGAAATTCTGGTCCTGTTTGCAGTTGTAAGCCGAGGGCCACTTTTAAGCAAAGGCTTACCAGCCTGTGACAAACCCTTCTGTTCTTGGATAAATGTAGCAGATAACAACCTCTCTCTTGCAGGTGATACGGAATAATAATTCACAGTTGGGGAAAATCATCCCAGTCTCAAAGAGCGAATGTGTGATCTTCATTAGACTAGCTCCTTAGTTCACTCCTTCAGAAAGACTTGGGTGCTTTGACCAGCATTAAAATACAGTGCAGCAGCATCCAGATGCTTTCATTTCCTTCCCTACCCATCTCAGGGGCTGCTCCAAAGAAGAGGAGGGGGTCAAGCTATTCTCCAAAGCCCCTGAGGGCAGGACAAGAAGCCATGGGTAGAAACTCATCAGGGAGAGAAGCAACTTAGAACTAAGGAGAACAATTAATCAGTGGAACTCCTTGCCTCCAGAAGCTGTAAATACTCCAATAGTGGAAGTTTTTAAAAAGATGTTGGATAGCCCTTTGTCTGAAGTGGTGAAAGGTTTCCTGCCTAGGCAGGGAGGGGTTTGGACTAGAAGGCCTCCAAGGTCCCTCCCAATTCTATTATTCTAATCTATTGTACCTGTCACTTAGCCATCTCTTCTCTTCATCAAGCAATCAGAAATGGTGCCATTCAGACAAAGGCCAGGTTCCCTCAGCCAGCCAGCCATCAGGAGAGTTCACATCTTAAAGCTGAAAAAACAGCCCCTTAGCCAGAATTGCTTGGATCCAGGGCCAATCATCTGTCACTCACAGTGACTGTCAGAACTAGAAGTCAGGGTGAAAAAGGATGCCAATGGCATTAAGAAGCTCATTTCCGCCCCCGGTAGGTTAATAAGGACGGGCCAGTTAGTCAGGAGGTGCACCGAGAAACCTGTGCAGTGTCTTGGCTAATGTGTGCAAGCCTTTTTTGCTTTTCCAGAACACCTTGCACAGAACATCTCTAAGTCACACATGGAAACCTGCCAGTACTTGAGGGAAGAGCTACAGCAGATCACCTGGCAAACATTTCTGCAGGAGGAAATTGAGAACTACCAGAGCAAGGTATTTTTTTTTCAGTCAATGGGGTTGTTCCTTTAAAAGATCGATTGCGTAGATGTCAGCCACCCCTTTCCAAGTGCTTTGCCACGTGGGTTTTCAAAGAAAAATAATCAGTGCATTGTCATTAAACTAGCAAATTGGGAGGGTGGGGGGAAGGTGGCCTGGTCACCAGAACACCTGAAACAAGCAGTAGGGCTGTTGGAGTCCAAACCGATGCTTTGATTTCCTTAAAAACCGAATGTATTTGGATCGTTTGGAGTCTTTCCTGAGAAAAGTTTAGCACACATTGTGAAGTCCTTGGCTCTTTTTTCTCTTCCCCAGCAAAGGGAGGTCATGTGGCAGTTATGTGCAGTGAAGATAACAGAAGCAATACAGTATGTCGTAGAGTTTGCCAAACGCATCGACGGCTTTATGGAACTATGCCAAAACGATCAAATTGTGCTTTTAAAAGCAGGTTTGTGCCTTTTGTGAAATGCATTGAAGGGTTGTGCAGTGTGGGTTGCAACGGGAATCCAATCTTTCCAACAGCTAAAACTACAAACTTTCCTCTCAATTATTGTCAATCATGGGTTTCTCCGTTGCTCTGTTCGTGAGGAGTAGTAATTGCTGCTAAGAAAAACAACCCCCAGTTAAATTTTTTAAAAATGACAGCAATAAGCCCTTTATGATAAATAAAACATGAAAAGTAGAAACTCCATTCATTATCGAAGAGCACGTTGGTGCTCAATTTAATTAAGACCACCTGCAATTTCCTGAAATCCTTGTTCATCATGTCATTGATTGCATGGAGGATGCAACTTTAGCCTTTGAGGAAATCATGTGTTTCTTCCTGGTGGTACAGAAGAATCCAGAGAAGGAAATTATGTGACACTAAGGCAGATGTTGAAATCCACATTTGTTTCAGTTAATCCTAGAATCGCTCCGGTAAAAGTGCAATAATTATTTTTGATATGTTCCTGAAAGGTTTTTAGAGAAACCCCAAAATCTAATATTCTAAAGCAGTATTCCTCAACCGTGGCAATGAAGACGGGTGGACTTCAAGCCCCCAAATTCAACTTGAAGATGGATGGGGTTCGCCATTCTGACTGGGAAATTCTGGGAGTTGAAATCCACCCTTCTCCAAGTTGCCACGGTTGAGAAATACTAATCTAAAAGGATCCTTCAATAATAAGTGAAGAAAATATTCTTTTTTTCTTTTTCCATTAGTTTTATATGTATACCAAATAGATGAAATTGATTTAATAAACAACATATACATGAACTTAAGGTATTTTAGTTCATTGAAAATGAAGTTACAGCCCATAACAAGGCGTCCTTGGTGAATAAGACACACTTTTAAAAGCAACCTGAAGCCTATTTGTTCTTTAAGACAGACCTAATATTGCCACTGAAAAATCTTTTCCTATTTCGTTTAGGGTCTTTAGAGGTTGTGTTTATCAGAATGTGCCGTGCCTTTGACTCTCAGAACAACACAGTGTACTTTGATGGCAAATACGCTGGCCCAGATGTATTCAAATCATTAGGTAAGGCAATAAATGCTTCATTAGAATGGGTTCATACTCTAAATGTCCTTTCTAAAAGTGCTGCTTTTTGAAAATTATTTTTTTATCCTAAACAAATATATTTTATAGAAATAACTCAAAGGATTAATCATAAATACCCAGGGGCACAATTTAATTCCTGTTCTTTAGCCTTCCGTGGGACTTAAATATCATACAATGGTACCCTGACATTTAAATTAAAAAATTATGGGTTTAAGCTAGAAGAATATACCAAGCAGAGTTTTAGCATACTAAAAGCAAATGTATGTGTACACACAGTATATAATCCTTTGTTGTATTCTTTGGAAAAGACCCTATTTGACTGTTTTATTTTGCAGGCTGTGAAGATTTCATTAGTTTCGTTTTCGAATTTGGAAAGAGTTTATGTTCTATGCACCTTACTGAAGACGAGATTGCATTATTCTCAGCTTTCGTTTTACTATCTGCAGGTAAAGTATCAATCTGAGGAAGTAATTTTGCTTTTTTCAAATTAACTTTTTGGTGATATTCTGAGAGTATGAAATTCCACTTGAGTATTTTCTGCCCCTGCGCCAAAATATTTCCTTCAGAACAATATGTTTAATTCACTTCCAACAGCCTGCAGGTTTTGTTATCGAAAACCTGACTTCATCACTTAGCTTGGTGCTTCTGAAAGTCAAGTAGACGTTTGAGGAGAGGAATGACATGCCTAGATGTACTCTTTTGTGGTCTCCTGAAACTTGTAGACCCAGCAAATCTCTTCTCACACTTGAAAGCCTTTTAAAGTCCAACAGCTAATATTTAAAGAGCTGTGGTAGCACAGTGGTTAGAATGCAGTCCTGCAAGATATCTCTGCTGCCTGCCGGCTGCCTGCAATTTGGCAGATCGAATCTCACCAGGCTTAAGGTGGACTCAGCCTTCCATCCTTCCGAGGTGGGTAAAATGAGGACCCAAATTGTTGGGGGCAAAATGCTGATTCTGTAAACTGCTTAGAGAGGGCTGTAAAGCACTGTGAAGCGGTATATAAAAGCTGCTGCTAGTGTTATTTTGCCTGATCCTCCCAACTTCATGGAAAATGTGAGCCATTTCCAGAAAGAAACAGCCATCTGTTGCTCTTCAATCTCTCTCTGCCAAGGAATTGAAGATGGCAGATCACCTGAGATTGGTGCACTATCAGGGGAGCTGGATTGCTCTGTTTATGGTAGTGGAGCTCCCCAGACACTTCAACCCAATAAATATAATTTCTGCAAATTATACTGGCAAAGAACCACATGAATGTCCCCCACACACTCTCTCTCTCTTTTTACTTTTAGATCGATCATGGCTTCAGGAAAAGGTAAAAATTGAAAAGCTCCAGCAAAAAATTCAGTTTGCACTTCAACATGTACTGCAGAAAAACCATCGAGAAGATGGAATATTAACAAAGGTAATGAATCTACCGTGGTCTTTTGTGCTTTAAAGTCTTATTTAACTAGCTAGACCAGCAGTCCAACTTTCAACTGAATTCACAGCATCCTTTATGGAATATTCTGCGATGCTTGTTTAACATGTGGTGGAAGAAATTACAGTGATTATCTAATAAGCCTGAATAATAAAGGTGAACAAATTATGAGGAATTGGTCTAGAGAACATTAGATAAAGTCTTTCTTTCTTCTGGAGTTGCTGTAGATGCTGAACTGGCTTTGGATCTCAGGGTGTCAACTTAACTCTTTAGAAATTGAACATTATTTATGCAGCAATTTTATTGTCATTCTTAAAATTGTATCAAGTATAATTCTTCCTCTTGGAAGGAATCCAACTTCCTTTATATCCTTTTTTTTTGACATTGCTACCCAGAAGGAGGTAAGGCCACTATTGCTAGATGCGCATTATGGGTCCCATACTCACCTATAACCCATAATGCTTCTGAAGGATAATACTTGATTATAGGGGAAGGACACACACACACACACACACACACACACCATTGTCCCTCAGCTTTTCTAACCCCTGTTGCCTCGTAGGTCCTAAAATGGAAAAAGGGAGCAAGTAGAATAAATGAAAGATGAGGAACCAGTTAGAGAAGCCGTATCTTACAGCACTTACAACTGTTTAATATTTGACTCATTTAAAGCATTGGCAAAGCAGCCCATCTTAACACCAATTTGTGGGCAGCTTACAATGAAGGAGTCTTTACCTCCAGAACAGCAGCAATATAGAAAACCCAAGAGAGGAAGACTTGGTGGCACCAACACAGCTCCTTGATGGTTCAACCCCTGAAGTTCTCCTTCCACAGTGACCTCACCCCATCTTCTCTAAGGATGCTTAGAAGTTTTTATGGGTCCTCCCTTCCAGCCCACACCCTCCCCCCCCCCGTGAAAATAATGTCCAAACCCCTCACTGACCCCCCCATCTGTTTCCCCTCTCCCCTCACAGCTAATATGCAAAGTGTCTACCTTAAGAGCCCTGTGTGGACGACATACAGAAAAGCTCATGGCGTTCAGAGCAATATACCCAGAGATTGTGCGACTGCATTTTCCTCCCTTGTACAAGGAGTTGTTCACTTCAGAATTTGAGCCAACGGTGCAGATGGAAGGGTAAAGGGATCTTCTCAAGCCTCCTGGAAGCTCTTGGGGGGACAAACATTCAAGCAGAAAGAGAGAAGAAAGAGATTCAACTGAGACACTTTGGTGACCCTGCTTAAGACGCCAGGAGCCAACACACTGCAGCTCTTCCGGGCACCGGCGCCAGGCGAAGGAGGGGGAGAACGCAGCAAGGGTTGGACTTCCTTGTCTCCTTGGCCCCGTTGCTGCGATGCCCACCCAGAGGGGCCCTTCCCCCCACCTGGACTTCTCCGTCTTCAGCCTCTGTTTACACAGAAGGAGGGCTCTCCTCTGTCTTTGTAACTCACTGCCCACAGAGACGCTTGCTGAACAAGGTCCGACACCGAACCTCCAGCTCAACTCTGGCGACTGGTGTGCACTGTGGAGGCATCGCTTCATCAGTTTTTGCACAACTTTTGCTCATTCTTTCATGAAGGACGATGTCTTTTCACCGTACCGTGTTTGCCGCCGGGCGGGATGGCATGAAAAGAGTCCATAGCAATAGCATTATAATCTATTACAGGGTAAATGGGCATGAAGTCAATATATAGCAAAAAGAGATGATATTGTTTATATATTGTTTTAATTAATATAAAAAAAATTGTAGTTAACTGGTATAGCTTTTATTGTTGAATTGATAAGGCACTTTCATTTTGCACCTTTTTTTCTTTTTAAATTATATGCTGGCGTGTTCAGTGTTTGTGCTGCATGTACACCAGAAATACAAGTTTTAACGGAGGGTTGGAAGGGAGAGGAGGACACTGCAAAGGAGGTTGTGCTGCTATTTTCCACATTTCCTTTGGCAGAGAGGCAGGCCCTGGTCCTGCGGTGCCCTTCCAGGGTCTTTGTGGAAGGGGCAGGGAGGGAAAGAGGAGGGGCATCAAGTTTCTAAACCGTTTTCTGGGTCTTAAAACTACGATTTTATTGGAGAAGCAAAAATAAATATATCCCTATTTTGAAACCAGATTGCTGACAATGGGGATTGAAAAGGGAAAAAAAAAAGCTATGTTTAATCACTTAACAAATGTGTTGGTTTTTTTAGTAACACCTTTTCAAAATCAGCTCATTTCCTGGAATGAGTAAATATGGATTCCGACAACCAAATTTAGACAGTTGTGTTTTGGAAATATTGGTCCTAATACTTTGTTTACATTTTGTGTGTGTTTGTGTAATTGTGTGTGTGTGTTTGTGTGTTTGGAGAGAGAAAAAATACAACAAATTAAGACAGGTAGGGTACATACATTTTTTTCCTCGTGGATAGGGTCCATGGACTTAAATCTTGTATTCAGTGCACAGACACCTGACTATTTGCTGAATTGTGACACAGCTGGAGGCTTGTTTAAAAAACCTGCTCTTGCGTGTTGCTCCTTCCTTTGTAAACCAAGAGGTGCTACTTGCCCCCTTGCTTTACAATCTGTTCCAAACAGAAGCTGCCATGGGATGTGGTCAAACACGTCGGGAGCTTGGATCCAGCAGCTGCCATCTTGATTTCTTGGTCACTCCACCTTTTGAAATCTAAAGCAATCTGAATTCATGCTCTACCTACCACATGCTACACTTTAGCCACCCGCACCTGGAATCATGAGCAAGAAGCTCTATATTAAGAATTATTTATATCATGGCCAATGAAATCCAACTATTCAAATGCAAAATCTGATCCAAAAGTGGTGACACAAGTTGGACTCCACTTCTCCTATTGACATTCCATTTGCTTATTGGACCACTTTGAAATCTTGGAGAAAGTTCCCTCAAAATGACCAGAAGTTCCAATTGGATTCCTGGTCTTTAAAGTTGTGTTTAGAGCCAGTGACCAAGGCTGTAATCCTATGCCCTTTGATCTCCCGTTGAGTTCAGCGGGATCTCCTGCCACATAAGATTTCCCTAAGGCTCTTGGGTTGAGTTGTTGTATCACCCATATTTAAATAAACCAATTGCATAGTCTTTCATTCTTGTGTATTTCACTTCTCTGTATCTTGAAGTACAATCTGTATTACCGGTAGTAGTGAACACGTTTATCAGAGCAGCTTAGGTATTTTTAATTTATTGACCCTTAATGAACTGTAATTGTTCTGAGAGTCATTTTCAATTCTGATTCCAGTTGTCATCAATCCATCAAGAATGGAAGTGGATTGAGATGTTTATTCATGGACACTAGTAATGTCAGCCAGACTTGCTAGCTCCTCTTCTTTAAAAACTAAGTTAAAAGAATAACAAGCTTTGGCATCCCAATGATCTGAATATAAAGAGTATGTAGGGATGTGTCTTCTTGTCTCAAACTCTTTATCCTTGACCTAGAGACCGTTTTACTAGGCAGCTAAAACTTTTCATCCTTTGCTTCATCATCAAGCATTCTATAGGATCATGTGTGTACAGAAACCATATCAGAGTTTGTTCATGTTCTGTCATGTTTATGAAAGAAAAACAGTGAGTTTTGGTTTGGAAATCAGCATTATTTATGGCTCATTTTTTACACTTAAGAGCTCATAGTAGGAGCTTCTGGTTGCTTGTAAATTTCCAGGATTCTGACAAGGAACATTGTCTTCCTTGTGGCAGGTGATTGACCAAGTGCCATCACCTCTGTGTCAACTCCTAGTGACCTTCTAGATAGATTTTCTGCATCTGGTCCTTCAGGTCTTTCAACCCGAGTTACAACATTGTGGATGGAGGGTGGCCATCCTGTTCTCTTTTCTTCTGTCTTTCCCAGCACTATAGGACTTTGCGTCCTTAAATTGGTTGATTGATTATATACCACCAATTGTTGATTGTTAGCAACCATGACCATCCCTCCTTTGCTTGGTCCCTGGGGTCTTCCAGCAGCACCCCCATCACCACTTAACTGAATCCCACCACCTTCTGCTGATCATCCTCTTCTTCTCTTTCCTTCCCACCTGCCCAGTATAAGAACTTTTTCCAGGGAGTTAAGTCTTCAAACAAAGTGTCCAAAATAGGATAATTTGAACTTGGTCGTTTGTGCCATGAGTGAGAATCCTGGATTGACTTGTTGGATGATCCATTAAAAAAACAAACAAACATTTCTTAAGATGTTGATGCTTTTGTCGGGAGTCTTACTCAGCCCCAAAGTTCAAAATCATCAACCCTCTTCCTTCCCTGTTTCTCTAGGGAAGGACCACAGGGAATACCATGGCTTGCTCTGTTCTGATCATCTCCTTTTAGTTAATTGCAAATTACATTTTGATAATGATAAAACGGTGCTGACAACTTCTTATGAAAGATGCTGAGAGACTCTGTAATCAGCAGTATCTGATTTGAATATCAGATCAGAGGGGAAACTCATCAGCAAAAACATAAAATCCAGGAATAAGTTTTAACATTGGTAGCCTAATATTCTTGTTGGATATAACAAACTCCAGATGGGATTCAGCTATATAAAGTGTAGCATGCTCTATGGTGGGAGCATATCAAGGCTTCACGATATACCTGCAGGTGAACTCCAAGTGAACTGGCAGTTAAAATTAATTTGGGTTTTCATCCTCCCATCCTCTTTTTGGGTGGACCTATTACACCAATTTAAAAGAATGCGGGTGGTCCTGGACCTTGATGACACAGTTCTGTCTGTCGTATTTATATTGTTTAAAATTATGAACTGACATGATAGGTGACATTCTTTCAAATCTGGTTGTCTTTTTAGGGAGCTTTTCATTATCATGAGGTTATCAAGGTCTGAATGTGTGTGTACTCTTGAACATGTGGGGTGTAGGTGTGCGTGGTTGTTGTTAGGCCATTAAGTGTCCATGGAATAAAGAAAATGTGTTGAAGATATGTAAGTCAAAAATAGAAGGTGGAAAAAATATTCTATATAAAGCCTTGTCTGGACCACTTAGAGAGACTTCTATTTTTTTAACCCTTCTATAAATATTTGGTGGCACTTGAAATATTCCTGCAATAAAATGTGATTTGTGTAAAGGTAGAAACAAACAAAAAAGATTTTGTAATGTGAAAAAAAAAATGAAAGAAAGCAATGTAATTTTTCTAAAAAACAAAAACAAAAAACAAACCAACTTTGTATTATTTTTGTGGATGGAATTTGTCTACTTGTCTTTGGGAAAAGCATTTGATCTCATTGGATGTGTCATAGCAGAGGTGTGTGGGTGGTGGGTCTTTTTTTTGTTACGTCGTAGGCGAAAGGAAGGAAGTGATTTTGTGTTTCCGACATTCCATAAAGCGTGAGGCCATCACAAAATAATCCGTGTATTCGTGAGCTTCCATCTTCGTTGCTTTTTTTTTGCACATGTCGTTCATTTCTCTCTAGTGCAATATGGACGCGTAGAGCACTTGTGGGTTTTACTCAGGGAAAATTACATATTTGTTATACAGGGTTTTACGTTGTCGTTTTTTGTGGTTGTTTGGGGTGGGGTGGGGGCTGAGGGATGTTTTTTTCTTTTGCTAAGGAATGTCGATTGAATCACCTGTTGTCAAGGGGCAGCCAGATAATAATCCTAACGCCACTGCCAAAACCCCGAATCTTCTCTCGTTCCGGCCCTGCCATTCACCACAACAATTCCTGACCATTCTTTGTGCGAATTGGAAAAAAAGAAAAAAGGGTATATAAGCACCTTATGATTGACTTAACTGTGAATGACAATCCATCTTGTGATCGGTAATAGATGCCCAAGAATTTAGAAGTTTTGGTTAAAGCTCAGGGACCTTTCAAACTCTTCAACAGGGAGACCAGAGTTATGGGTCAAAACACTTTTGAAAAACGTGGGGGCTTTTCTTACATTGAGCAACTAATCTGGACAGACCTTTGTCCCCATGGAATGTCACTTGTTTGGATTCTCAAATTTCGGCTACTTAACCCTGTTAAAGATTCAAACTAAACCAACAGGAGAGGGTTTACAGCAAGAGTGTCCAATCTTGGCCACTTTAAGACCTGTGGATTTCAACTCCCAGAATTCCCCATTTATGTCTGGCTGGGAAATTCTGGGAGTTGAAGTCCACAAGTCTTAAAGTGGCCAAGGTTGGACACCCCTGGCTTACAGTATGTGTTGGGGAAATAAGTTAACACTGACCCATTATGCATGTCAAACAATATCTTTTTTTAACAACAACAACAAAATCATTGAACCCTGAATATTTCCAGATACTATTTTGTGCTTTTCCCAAGTAAAAAAACTCTGGGGGAACGTGGCAAGATTTTCCAAGGCCACTTTCCCCTACATTTAAAAAAAATTTTTTGACAAGGGATGAGTAGAGGATTGGAGAGATCACCAATCCGGAAGATTTCTTTAGGTGCCAAATACAATTTCATCCTGTAATCTTATATCAAAACCCACCTTTTGTGCAACTTGGTTTAAATTTTTAACTTATTTATTTATTGTTCCAGATTTGCCATCTGGTGCAACCTGCAGAGTCTGGCAGTGTTCAGCAGCATTAAACATAAAGGAAAAAGCAGTCTTTATTATACTGAAATAATTAATTATACTGTCTGCTGGGAGGAGGTGAAAATGATAAGATGGTTGTAGTTGCCATGATTGAGTCTTAATTCCTTCCCTGCAGACACCTCTGATTTATTTACTTAAATAGATTATTACAACTTTTTAAAAAAGCTATTTAAAATCCCCCAATGATATGTGAGCAGTTTTTCTCAACCTCAGCAACATTACAAATGGTAGATTTCAATTCTCAGACATCCCAGGTGTACTGGCTGGGGAATTCTGGGAGTTGAACTCCACACCTCTGACCTTTGCTGGAGCTGAGAAGCCCATGTATTTAGAGAAATACGCTGCTCAACAGTGAGGGGTGAGTTTTTCATTTAATTGAAAAGACCGCTTAAATGATTTTAAACAGCCTGTAGCCCTGACCCTCTAAGTCAGGGGTGTCCAACCTTGGCAACTTTAAGACTTGTGGACTTCAACTCCCAGAATTCCTCAGCCAGCTGGGAGTTGAAGTCCACAAGTCTTAAAGTTGCCAAGGTTGGATACCCCTGCTCTAAGTAATTCCATAATTGTCATTAACTGTGCAGCCACTCATCCAGTGCCAAAACTTTTGAAGGAGGGAGGCTGGAACAGAAATGAGAAGTTCGCTTGAGACATGCATTATTTGCCTTTTCCCCATGTTTCTGAACAGGAGGAGTTCTATAGAGGAAAAGAATTAGGAATTTATTGAACAGGCCAAAGAAAAGTGAATCGCATCTCAAATACGTGACTGGATTCCTCTGACTCCGATCACACCCATCCTACCAATTATGGTTGTTTCCCCCCCCCCCCAAATTGGTCAACCGATCCAATCACATTAGACTGCAGACTTTCTTAAGGATTGACTTCTTAACTATATGCACAGGTCTTGGGAATGCCAGGGACACAGGTTTCATCCAAAGGGGTCAACGATTAGAAGGGGTTTCTGTGATCCACGAAGGTCAAAGAGAGGGCCAAGGGGCAATGAATATGGAGGTCAGAGGTCAGTTCTGGGAAACCTAACAATGTGATGGGTTACTTGATCAGTGAGGATGGAGCTGCAGATCCCACAGCCATTTCATGCACTTTGATCCAAGTTCCCCAATTGCCTTAGATGGTATTCCTCACCTTTGGCAAGGTTCACACTTGTGGAGTTCAGCTCCCAGAATTTGACCGGGGAATCCTGGGAGTTGAAGTCCGCCCATCTTCAAAGTGGCTGAGGTTGAGAAACACTTAGATACATCTATGACCTTACTGAGTTAGCACAAAACACGGAGCAGAGCTCTTGGTGTTACCCACTTAGGAGTTGTTAGGGGTTTTTATCAGATAATTTCTGTTTATCATTTTCAGAAAAGCAAGCATAAATACAACCTCACCTGTATGTTTGGCAATAAAAGCATGTTAAATTATTGGGCAGCCAGTCAGAATTTTCCCAGGTTCGATTAGGGTATTCTTTGATTCAAATCCATTTTCAACCATCATAATTTACGAGTAATATTGTGACCAATTTAAAATTCATTATATCATTCTGGATGGTTGGGTTTTTAGAAAAATAAGTATTAAGGAAACCATTCCAAGTCCTGTACCATCAATCAGTTAATTGTTTATTAATGAATGATGTCCCAATAACTTTTGAAGATATAGAACAGAATAGAACATCCGAGTTGGAAGGTTCCTTGGAGATCTTCTATCCAACCTTCTGCTCAGGCAGGAAACCTATGCCATTTCATACAAATGGTTGCCCAGGCTCTGCTTAAAAACCTGCAACATCATCTGCATGACTATATCCTCAAAAGTTATTGGGACATTATTCATTTTCATCCTTCATTTTACTCTCGTTTGTCTTGTCATCACCCACTCTAATGCAAACTCAGAGGAATAAGGGCATATCATGTTTATATGTGGGAATTAGCTTAGTCCTACAGTTGTTTTAATAAAATTAGATACGAGAAGCTCTAGAAATAAAATGAGCCGTAACCTATCGTTACTTTATGTCAATAAATAAATCCACTGATTGGATTTTTATGGGTAGCAGGGCGTAATCCTAACTCTTCAGAGCAATAAACCAACTGAATCCAAAAATGAAATCCTCAACTCCTGTGCATTTTGAATCTTCAAGTGAGGAATTGTTATTTACATTCAGATTTTAGAGTCTATCGCTATGGTACATATTTAGTTACTCTTAGAAGATAACTTAAAAGTTATCTTTGAAATTCAGAGTATCTCCTTCTTTCACCCCTCCTTGGCTTTACCCCTCATTTACTGGAGATGCATAAATGCACAGGACCCTATAATCATGTGTTATCCTCTCGAAATGCAGAAAATTCATAAGCAATACCGTGAATTTTATTTCACAAACCACAGAGGTACTGTATATATATATTTTCCTAATTCCAAAATTTTCTATTTTGACACGACAAAAAAAATTTGTATAAAAAATGACAAAAAAAACACCTCCAGTGGTCCCTCTTTTGATGAATAGGACGTTAGCTGGCTGCTTCTCTCTGTGTAAATTGTCTTGTCTGCCTGCTCCTTTTTTCGTGGAGATGCGTTTTTGTATGGATGTTTGAGCCCATGGGAGGCTTCAAGCGACAATGTATTTTTCCCACTTGGAATATATTTAACATATTTAACAAACCCCAGACAAGGCTTTTTAAAAAAAACGTAAGAAGAATTGCAGTGGTAGGTGGTTTATTTGCAAATTGTTTTCCGTGCTATCCATTTTATGGCACCTTTAACAATATTCTTATTTCCAAAGTACACAATAAAGGTTTTTAAAAAAATACTCTAGCCATAACTGAATGTCAAGCAATAAAAACAATGATTTTTGTGCATAGATTTAAAGACATACCATTGTGGACATCTGCATGTAAATGCAAAATCTCTTGTTTACTGCTTTTTTAAACTTGATCAACCAATTCCTTATTTTACTACTAATTTAAGGACTTGTAATGGCCTGTATACATTTTCTCTAGCTCAGTTTGTTATGTCATTCTTTGTGTCTCAGCTTCTGAGTCATATTTAACTGTTCCGTGTGGTTCTGCTCACCTCCTGTACGGTTATAACTACTTTGCGTTCTTTCTCTATAGATAAAGATATACTATTTAAAAAAGGAAAGCCTATGCGGTGCAAATATTTATCTGTTTATCAAATACCACATTATGCTGTATAATATCTGTTTTACTATATACTCTATTTTAGAAATAGATGTTTAGGACTAGCGTCTGTTCTTTTGTGTTTTCGGATGTGTGGTGCTAGCAAAGTTAATTTGACGAACAACAATCCTTTCCTCTGTTTTATTCCTAGGCAATACCACACTTGATCTTGTACGAATATTTCATGGAATATTTATGTGTGTGTGTGTGCGTGTGTGTGTGTGTAGGTGCGTATAGACCTTATACACGCCTGCCCACGTGCCCAACGAAGTACCTGCATCAGAGTATTAGTTGGGGTCATGGTTTTCTCTTCAAATATATAATTCTATAAAGTTGTCTCTAGTATATTTAATCAGGAGGAAATTAACTCCTCGCTATGATATTTGATATCCAATATAGTGTATCCTCTCATTTTACCCTCCTGATTAAGTTCTTGCAAGACCAGGGATTCAACATCATTTGGGCTGTTTTTTGGGTTCTTGTTTTTGCTCCAAAAGATCTGGATTTTGTCCTGCTAGTTCCCAAGGCAAGAATAAGAACACAGCTTTCTTTTTTTACTGGAGATCTACAAAGCTCTAATGCTGTAAATTAGGTAGTCCTGGAATGAACAGGTGCTCTATAGGGCAATTTTAGGCATCATATTTTGAAAATATTATCTGGAAAAACCCAGGTGAACTTCTGATTCCGGAATCTGGTGGGCAAAAGTAGGAATTGCAATTACATCATAAAAAACTAAAGCAGGGGTGTCCAACCTTGGCAACATAAATACTTGTGGACTTAAATTCCCTGTTTCAACTCCCAATTTCTTTAAAAACGTTTAATTGGGCGCAGCTCTTCCCTAAACCAATACATATTTCCTCCCAGGGAAACAACTGCAGATTCACCACCTCATTTATTCAAGAAGATACTTATACACAAGTAAGTTGTGAATAGATCTGCATAGGAGGGCATTGTAAGCACGATTGCCTGATAAATCAATACATGCCAAGGAAAAAAGAACAAATATTATAAAGATTCTGATCAATTCTTCCATTCTTGTACTTGGGCAATCACTCATCCATTCAATAGTGTGCATTTACTGTCAATCTATAAGTGTAGACGTACAAACTAAAAAGTGCAAACCTAGTTCTCCATGGCACAGTCTAATTCTGAACAAAAGTTAGCGCTGAAATTGACCACCACATGAAATTGACACTTAAAAAAAAATTAGGACCAGTATTATTTTAGCAATAATGGATATCAAATATCTAAAGCAAGGAATACACTTTGAAATATTTATTATAACTCTTTTATGGACTATTGACTGGTTATAAAATCTTTAGCAAACATTTTTGAGGAATTTAAGAAGCTGTTTGTTTACCACTCTTTTTGATAATAGAAGATAGTGACTATTAAAGTCTCAGCTCCATGCACTAGTTCTGTTTTTGATTTAATACACCAGTTGTTTTTCGGGCGGGGGGGAATCAAAATTTATGTGCACCCGGCTACATTTTAATAAGCTTACGTACATTTACTCTGTACGTATTAATCAGTTAATCAAAGTTTTTTTTAAACATACAATCTTCTTTAAAGTTGCAAGTCCATTATTACTGTTCACTCCCTTATCAATCCTAGTCACTTTTTAACCAGAGTTTCTCTTATTGTTTGTGTAATCCATGTTTCACATCCTTTCTACCAATCCCTCACTGTTTGGGCTTCATTGTTTTATAAATTATGCAAGTCTGTGCAAGTAATGTTTCTCATAGTGTCTGAGAAATAATAAATGCTGATTATAAATATGTATTGGTCTGAAAATTAAGCACATATACATCACCAACCTCATTGAGAGAAATGCTCAGTCTTCTGTAAATACCTACCTACAAATTGACATGAATCTGTACTGGACATGCAAAAACGTGTAGTCTTTTGTGTACAGTATATATAAGTCCATTTTCTAGTTATAAAAAAGTATAAGCCATTGGGATGGATATTAAAAGTAATATTGTAATAAAATGATACTAATGGTCTTTTCCCTGTTATGACCTAATTTTTTTCACTGCAATCAGATTTTCTTTAGAATTCACTCCTATACCTGACAGCGTAGTTGCAGCAGTTTTATCCTGATCCCGAATAAAGTATTTTGACTCATTTTGTAAATACAATTGTAAAAATAAGAGATTTAATGTTGTCTTTTAAATACTCTGATTTTCATTCTAATATGAATGTTGTTATATTGTACTTAGAACCTGTACCTTTAATATTACATTACCTTTATTAAGTGCATTGAACACATCAATTTTAGATGTGCTTTATGTACTGGTCTCCTGTAATAAAACTTCAGCTTCTAATGGAAACCTTCATCGCATTCGTTTTTTGCCCTCTGTGTGCCTTCTTGGAGTTTGCTAAGGGTTCAAGCAAAGGTCCCACTGACAGGAGGGTGTAGTGGTTTTGGGGTTGAATGGTGATTTAAAAAATGGAAATGAGGTTCTGATCCAGAGTTTTCCCAACTACCAGAACTTGATGGAGGGTTCACAAGAAATGAAGGGCAAAAGAAAAGAATAACCAACCCCCTGGGCATGCAGAAAACCCTATACCAACATATAAAGAATGGCTGCTGGAATTGGGTACTAGTTTAATGAAAATAAGGACTTGGGGTGACATGATAGCAAGGTTCCAATATCTCAGGGGCTGCCCCAAAGAAGAGGGAGTCAAGCTATTTTCCAAAGAACCTGAAGGCAGAAGCAACGGATGGAAACTCATCAAGGAGAGAAGCAACCTAGAACTAGGGAGGAATTTCCTGACAGGGAAGACAATGAACCAGTGGAAAAGCTCGATTCCAGAAGTTGTGGGTGCTTCAACCCTGGAACTTTTAAAGAGATTGGACAATTATTTGACCTCCAAGGTCCCTCCCAACTCTCATTCTATTATTTCAGACAAAAATCTACTCAAACACAGCCAATCCTCAAACTTTGCCTCTTGGTCACAAGGTTCTCAAGCCGAACATGCTTGAGAGCCCTGTTCTGGTCCACTTTCGCCCACATAACCCTCAGTCCAATCTGAACTGCAGGGTTGTCCTTATGATTTACACTCATCAGGGAGTTAGTTCCCCCAGTGAAGTGAGAGACCACTTTTGGGTAGGAGTAAAGGAGGAATCAGGCGAGTTTCATCCTGGGCACCGATTCCTGGGCAGTGTTTCTCAACCTTGGCAGCTTTGAAATTGGGTGGACTTCAACTCCCAGAATTCCCCCAGCAAAGCTGGCTGGGGGAATTCTGGGAGTTGAAGTCCACCCAATTTCAAAGCTGCCAAGGTTGAGAAACTTCAGCTCATTTCTAGCAGGATGTTATTGCAATCTCAATCAAAAAGAATAACAGAGTAATAGAGATGGAAGGGACCTTGGAGGTCATCCAACCCTCTGCTCAAGCAGGAAACCCTATATTCTTGCTGTTTCCAAGGTGCTAATGCTGAATATTCAAATTTATTCCTAAATATACAAGCCCGCATTTATTGATCTTCGTGCAAGGAAAATCAACGTTGCTTGCTTCCCATTCGAAACGCCCCGCGCTTGCCCTCACGCAAGTCGGCGTCTAGTTCCCCACTACGCATCCTTTCCTCTCCACCTCTGATTGGACAGTTTGCTTCCCGGGCGTTGTCTCGCGGTAAGGTCCACCCCGTGGATTGGACCTACTGCGAGCTGTGGGCGGTGCTTGCTGAGCCTCCCTCCAGATCGGTAGCCACGCAAGGCAAGTGGCAGCGGGCCACGGTCAAGATGGCGATGGCGGCGCCCGCTTGGATGGCACTGAGTTGGTAAGGGGGCTGCGGGGCTCGGACGATGGTCTTTGAGGGTGGATGGGAGTAGGGCTGCGCCCTGGCATGCTTTGTGGACCCTAGACCCCCGGAGCATGCGAGGGGACGGGGAGGAAAGCGAACCTCTGGGCATGTACAGAGTAACTCACCCCTTCCCCAGCTAAGAGCCGCAAGAGGCTGGAAACGGATCGTGCCAGAAAGGGGGGGGGGCACCTTTTAAAAATAAATAAGGGTTGCATCATCCCCATTAAATGCATTTGGGGGGAGGGGTACCATCAACCCCCCCCCCAAAAAAACCCCGCCTTCCCTTGTGGTCAGACTATAGTTCCCATCCTCCCCGTCGCTGCTGGGTTGGAAGCAGCAAAGCCCCACCATCTATTATAATATACTGCGAGGTGACTTGTAATTAATCCCATTATAATGATTTAATTGTCCTGCCCTAAAGGCTTGTTGGCGCTTTGCCTTTTTTGGGGGGGTGGGGAAGTGGGAGGGTGCATTCAAAAAAAAAACCCATAAAGTAATATGTGGGTGTGTTGTATAAGTTTATCTAGCAAATTTATTGATTTGATTCGATTTCTATCGCTGCCCATCTCAGCCAATGACTCTGGGCGGCTGACAATTTAAAAAAACGTATTTACAATTAAAATCTTGAAAACATTTTGAAACAGGAAAAACAGTCTTGATGGATTCACAGCCCCCCCCCCTCGCTTTTTTATGCTTCCCTACTCCAAGGCATTTGTTGCACCCAAAAAATAATTTTATTTATTTATATCACCTCTTGTTTTGGAACGGGGCAGTCTAAAAAAATCAGAATATTAATCGACCAGTCCGTGATTGTTGGCTGTCAATTTCTCTGAGTCGAAATTCCACCCTTTTCATTTAACCTTTGATGAAGACGTTAAAATTTGTATCGATGTGGCTGTTTTCTTTTTCCTTGCATTTTAGGGACATCCCTCCCCAAAACGGGCACAATGTGTATTTCTCGCGAGACCTTTATGAGAAATATTCTCTGGCTCCCACCCTCTCCGAACTGATGTCACTATCAAAGAGGAATCAGTAAGTGCATTCTTGAAACACCTGCTCCAGGTGTTCTGTCCCCTCCTCTTCTCTCCAAATCTTTTCTCCTTTGAATTAAGGAGGGCTTTAAATAAGACCCCAACTGGTGATGCACAGGGAAAGAGGTGGCGAAAGCCATCTTTGGCTTTCATTCGGCAGGGGCTTGGACATTCATCCCTCCCCCCGCCCCCCCCCCCCAAAGTTGCTGACCTCTCCTGATGGGCCGCTCCCGTCCTTCTCCATGAAAGGTGCTAATTTAAGCTGCTCGAGTCGCTTCTTCTGTGCCGAGCCTGGCAGAGTCAGCATTTCCCTGGGAGAAGGGCTTAATTAAATTTGCTAGTTTGTGCCACAAGGATGGACGCGCTCCCTCATTCCGAGAGACAGCTGTGCGGTGTTATTAAGAGCGGTAGGGACGGTGCTGCCGAGACCTTTCCTGGGACACAAGTCAAGTTTTTCCTTTTCGGCTAGGTCAGCAGTTAACACCTCGCTTAGTTCACCCCAAATACGCTCAGGCTTTAACCATGCTTGTCCGACAGATTTAAGTACAAAGCGAGCCCATCGCGCAGTGAGGATTGGGCCTTGTTTCCCAGACTCCTCATGGTGTGTGCAGGATGCATAGAACCACACAGCACTCCGGGTCTTCCTTCCAAGTACTATTTGGCTTAGGATAAATGGTACAGCTGAGTAGAATGTAAGAAAAAGAGCGTACAGAATAAATGAACCCAAGAAATGTATTGTATATAGTGTATATATTGAATGTACAACAATAGCGGTCTCAAGCTTCTCTCCTATTATATAAATATTATGAAGGTTTCACTGATTAAATAATACAGTTATAATTCAATAGGAATAGTAGAGTAACGTGTTACTTATTAACTAATATGTAATCTACAAGAGACAAGGAATACTTGCCGATCATTACTTATTGTCTATTATGAAATATCCAATCTATTATCAAATGAAAGAAATATGTCTATTGTTCTGATTATACATTTTTTATTTCTGTATAATTGTATGTGTTTTTTTAATATTTTTTTTGTGAATATTTATAAAAAAATTTTTTTAAAAAAACCGCAAATTCTTTGCGATCACAGCGGCCTTAGAAGATTTGCACACGCGGAACACCCCATCGTGTATCAAGAGTTTGAGGGATGATAGGAAATGGTTTGGGCTGATGGGAAAAAAAATGCCTTTTTAATGTTATTTGTACCTGCTCCTGAATGGGCCTCAGCTCTGTTTCCTGCCAGCCGTTTGTGCTGAACTCCATGTTCTTATCTGAGGGCAGGAATACAAATTCACTTGGGAGATTTCAAAGGCAAACAAAACAGAGTTATCAGGATTATCCCAGCCAGCGTTTAACATCTGTAACTCAAAAGTCACCCCATGTATTTTTCCTTCTAAGTCAACTTCTAAACACTCTCTTTGAGGTTGTGGGAGTGAATCCAAAGACTCCCTATCTCTTTTGGCCAGAATGAAAAAGAAAAGTGTCAGGACTGTGTCCCGGGAGTCCTCAACTTATAAAAGCTCATTTAGTGACCATTCAAAGTTACAATTGCTCTGAAAGTGATTTATGACCGTTTTTCACACTTACAACCATTGCAGTACGTGATCTTTTCTTGTGTCCTCCTGACCGGAAAGCCAACGAGAAAGCCAGATCCACTTAACCACCATGTTACTAACTGAACATCTGCAGTGATTCACTTAGCAGCCATGGCAAAAAAATGGGGCAAAATTCATTTAACAAATGTCTTGCAACATAATTTTGGGGCTCCAGGATTATCTGTAGTCACAGTGTGGAAGTTGCCCCTCTTTGAAGGGGAATTGAGACAGCTTGCCCGCGACTGAAGGCAGCTCTGTCTGTTTCAGGCCCTCGGAGAACACAGCGGCTACGTTGCACTGCGTCCCCGAAACAAAGCAGAAGGCTGGCCAAGAGACTCCAGTGAAAAGGAGGCCTTCTGTGGCCCCTTCACGGGAGCCCCGGGTCCCCTACCGTTACGTTTCAAGCCTGTCTGAGAAAGAGCAAAGAAGATACTTGTTTCTTCTGTCTCAATATTTAAAGGCCGACCCAAACCTCTTACCCTGGTCCCAGCAAAGGAATTACACTCAGTATCTGGTAAGGGCTGCCTTTCTTGTCCTTTTTCTCTTCTTCTTCTTTCTTTCTTCCTAGTTTGCTACGGAGACAGTGTAAGAGCAAACCTCTAAAAAGATGATAACCTGTGTTTCAGCAAATGAAAGAATTTGTGAGCAAAGAAGTGGCAGAATTCTTGAAATTCGCCCAGAACGCTGCTCGAAGCTGTGCTAAAGATTACAGTGACATCTCTGACGACGCCTTGCTCTACACCAAGGTAATACTAAAAGAAGGCTCTGCGGCTTTTCCCAGGAATGGAGAATTAATGGTAGATTGTTGGGGTTGGTTTTTTTTTCATGCATTGGTTAATTTTTAAAAAAACAGAAGAGAAATAATGTTCTGCCTAGAAGCTCCTCCATGCTGTAGAAATATAAGCAAATATCGTCCTTTTCCCCTTTCTTGAGGATTTCCTGAGCACTCGTAGGAGCTGCGTGAAGAATTATCCTGAACAGTATTCTCTGCACGAAGTTACCAGCCTCATGGGCGGACGATTTAGTAGAGAGCTGACCCTGAAGTTTGAAAAAAGTCTTCTTGCCTTGGTAAGCTTCCCAGAAAATCCTAAAGGTGCTTTTATTTCAAGAGGCAACTGGACTTTCTGGTTTTTCTTTGAAGACCTTTCGCTTCTCATCCAAGAAGCTTCTCCGGTTCTGACTGGTGACCCTGATGCCATATATATATATATTTATTCTCTTTTTCCAAGGGAATGGTGCACCTGGTTAAGCGATTCTTCCCCAAGCTGCCAGCGTCAATTAATTTGCCTGCAGATAAAGCCAAGCATGAACAACTCTGTGGGACTCCGGAGCATCGTGCTGCCCAGCTTCACAATGTAAGGATGCAGTCAGGCAAGCCATGTTTTGCTCGATTTCAATCACGTTTGCACATTAACCAGTCCATGCAGGTGATCCCAGTGGCTGATGTGTTTTTCTTCCACCTTAATAGCTCCCCTTGTTACTCAGAATTCTCTTTGTGGTGAGTTTTGAAGCTGTTCGTTAAAAAAAAAGTGAGCAGAAATACTTCGTGTGTGAACACACTTTGGCACTGTGCGAATGAGCCATAAGCTGGTGTGAACTTGAGCTCTCTCTCTCTCTCTCTCTCTTCCTGATCAGGAAAAGGGTTTAATTTGGCTTCAGCTTTTTCACTTTTTATTATAGACAAGGCAGAAATTATAACTTTGGACCAAACCAACATTTGCTGTTGTTTGTTTTAGAAAAGATGAAATTTTGCTTCAAATTGAGCTCAACCCAACTCAGAAATGTCCTATCTTTAGCAATAATCAGAGTTTGCCATTGTTTTAGTTCGGAAAAAAAACGTCTTCATCATTCTATTATATTCTGTACTCAAACAGCTGCTGCAAATCTGGTTTAGGGACAATTGGAGACATACTTGGGCAGCAAGTAATAAACCTAAGCATTGTTCCAAAGTGAAATGATATCATTGGCAACCTCTACAATTTAAGATACCTTATCTCTAAGCACACACAAACACCCCCCCACATCTATAGGTAAGAGTGAGGTATTTGCAGAAGGAGGGCAGGATGCAGACTCTGCTAAGTCCAATTCATGCCTGAACAAAGGGACTGTTGATCCTTAAGGGCACTGCTATATAATAGTCACGTTTGCCTAATTTTGCTGATTCTTAAGCGCACAAATATATAAATACAGCAGTCATATTTGCCTAATTTTATCATATGGGCTAAAAAGACTTCAGTATTTTAGTTAAGTAGTTAATTCTTCAACCTTAGTAATGCAATCATGTCATTTCGTACAATCTAATTTACAATTTATTATCTCACCTCCATTTTTCTTTTTTAAAAAAGGACATCAGCACCGACCCAAATGCTGAACAACTGGCTGCCAAATACTGTCCTCAGGTGGTTTTGACTGGTGAATCTCTGTATACTTTGTTGAACAATCACGGTCTGGATTATAAGCAGCAGTGGGAACTTCCTGTGTCAGTGAAAACAGTTTCTCTTGCTGGTGAGCTCCACTTTTTTTTTCTCATTTTAGTGTAGAGTTGGTCATAATGCTGACTTAGGCAAGTTATTTTGAAGTGAGGGTCAGCCTCATCACTAGAACATTACAATCCGCCAAATAGCCCATGCATATTTTCATTTTCCTGTCCAGTTTCCTGATAGGGAGCCCCATTGAACTTCAGAATTATGCCTTAACTCCAAACAGAATAGTTTTGCTTAAGTGTTGTATTTGTTTGGAAACAAAAGCAAACAAATGTGGTTTCTTTTTATACAAAATGACTGTTTATCTTGTGGTAGCGAAAAAATAGGAAACAGACTAGGAAAAAGAAACAGTAGGTGGCTTCACAGTTTCTTTTTGATGTTGAACATTAACTGGGCCTGGAAAGTGAAGAGTGTTTATTCGGGGTTATTATTCTGTTACATGACACCTAAAGACTCCATGTGGAGATTAAAACAATCTCTATTTCTTGTTTATTGCCTGTTTATCTCTTTCCAACTAATGATGGTTTTTTAAAAAAGGTTTTGGGAAAGCGAATGCAGTTTTTTTAATCTGGGAAATTTTACTTCTTGCACTTCCATATTTAGATTAAAAATAATTGTCCTTTATTATTGAAAAAAATAAAAATCAATTTCCCCCCCCAAAAGGCCTGAAACCTGTCAAAGTGGCCTACATCAACCCACCTCTCCCAAAGAAAGAGATGACGGTGAGGGGAAAAAACCAGCTTTTTCATGAATTCCTGGCTGATTTTCACATGACGAAACAGTCCAGTATTGTAGCCCGGGCTGTGATACTGGACAAGCCACCAGAAGTGCAGGTGAGTTTCACTCTTGTTTTGTTTGAAGTCCTAAAAGGAACTTTGGCTAAATTTAATAGGAGAAGAAGCTTGCATTTAAAAAAAAAATAGAATATGGGCAATATTCAAGGGTTGTGTTGTGATGAAAATGATATAATGTGTGTCTCCGGAGTGCATCCCTGTTTTTTTTAACCTCCTCTTTCTCTTCCAGCCGGGAGCAGAGCTCAAAAGCTGCCAAGGCAGGGCCTTGCAGGAATCCGTTTCTCCGGATCTGGACTTCGATACGGACGTCACTGAACTGGAGAGCTTTGCCTCGGCCACAAAGCCTCTCAGGGCTTCTCCAGCTGAGGTCTCTCCTGCAGCGCCGGCCGGATCGTCTGTGGGCTTCTCGGAGCACCTTGACCTGAGGAAAGGGCGAGAAGGGAGGAGGAGGAAAGCAAAGGAACCGGAACCGGATCTTAGCAGTGGGAAGACACTCCTGGATTTAGACAGTGAGGGAAACTCATTGGGCGAAGCTTTCAAGCCCATAGAATCGGACCCAGATGGCAGAAGCTTCGCTCTGGCCAGAGAAGAAAATCTGGACTGCAATGTCTTGATCGCTTCCTCAGATAAAAACGGCAATACGAATGAAGGGACTGCCGAAGACACGGATGGAGAAGATCTGGTCATCGACGCCGAATGTGAACCCGGCCTCGTGTCTGGTGTGGTCACTTCCCACCCCAGCCCTGGGGGGTCTGCTCCTCCCACCCCCAGGCCCGCACAGGTCCTCTCAGAAGAACCAGCCCAGGAGTCTTCAGGGGCACACGAGAGGAATGCTCCCGGGAAGCCTCGCCCACGACTATCCCAGGAAACTGACCCCCTGGGGAAGATTTTGAAGATGCAGACAAAGCTCCTGAAACCCCCTTCTCCAAATGGTCGGGGGCACCTGGCGGTAACCAGCGAGAGGAGTTTGAATCCGACTCCAGACCAGGCAGATGCCCCTTCGCTCCCTTTGGCCTCTTCAATTGTGGAGCCAGGACCAAATACTGTCACGAATCCAGGCCCCTCCTCCAAGTTCACCTGGGCAACCTGCTACCAGGGGCCTCAGAAAGGTAGGTTATGCGACGGCTAGATGGCAGCTGCAAAACCATGTTTCTCAAAAGCTTGTGACCTTCCTAATTCCCATCTCTTCCAACGAATAACTGTAACCGCGGTGCTTGTATCTTTACAGTTTATATTGTTTTATTTGTTCCCTAGTATGATTTGATTGCTTATTAGTAACCTATGACTATCACTAAGTGTTGTATCCTATGATTCTTGGTGAATGTACTTTCTTTATGCACACCAAGAGCTTGTGCACCAAAGACAAATTCCTTGTGTGTCCAATCACACTTGGCCAATAAAGAATTCTTTCCTAGTCCCATTCCATTCTATTCTATTCTGACTTCAACTCCCAGAGTTCAACTTTAAGATGGGTGGATTTCAGTTCCCAGGATTCCCCAACTAAGCTGCCTGAGGAATTCTGGAAGTTTTAGTCCTGCCATCCTAAAGTTGCCACACTGCTGTAAACATTTCTGGTATGCGTGTACACAGTTCATTCTTTGTTCAGGATCCATGGGAATTTCATATTAATGAGTAAAGTTCCTTTAAGGGGTGAAGCATCTTTTGTGCACCAGAGCCATTATGACCACATGCTCCTTACCCACTTCCCTCTCTCCTGAAAGGGATGCTGTGGGACGCGGTTGAAGAGGCGGCCGACTACGAGCCCCCTCAGCAGGGCAACCTGGTCTACAAATTGTACAGCTTGGACGGCATGCTGCTGTTGGTGCGGACCTCTATCCAGAAAGTTGAGCTGAGACCCCATCAGAAAAAGGCGAAATTCAGGAGGGTCGGTTTTCTTGTCTTATCGAGTGGCAGGATGGCTTTCTTGGGGGGTACATCAACGCTTAAAAAGAGGTCTCCAAACTTGGCCCCTTTAAGACTTGTGGACTTCAACTCCTAGAATTCTGGGAGTCAAAGTCCACAGGTCTTAAAGTGGCCAGGTTTGGGGGTCCCCTGCCTTAAAAGAACGGCATCTATTACAAGGGTGCTGTGTTCAGAATTGCAATCAACTTTAGCCAGTTCCGATGCTGGATTCCTGCTGGGGTCATTCGACTTGCATCCTTTGCAGGAACTGTTTCTTCCAGGGGATTAAATGTGAAGCTGAGAGTTGGTAAGCCCTGTAGTAAGAGAGAGAGAGAGAGAATTCTTGGCAGAAGGTTTGCAGTACTCCCTTAAGCTGAGTTTGTAGGGCTGTCATCTCTGATTCTTCATCTTTCTCCTCCCTGGATTTCCCAAGCGGGCAGTATTGCGGGGTTAAATTTGGCCAAGCCTCACCTAGATTTGCAAGAAATAGGAGTGAATGTTTCTGCTGCTTGCTCTTTTTTTAACACTGTAATCTTGGTGGTCTGTTGTAGGGTGAGCAGTATATGTGGTAGTGTAGTACATGCTAGAATTATATCTTTGACTTCACACTTGCTCAGCAGTGAAAGCCTTAGCATTTATTTTTTTTGGAAGGCCGGTGTAAGAGGCACATTCCTTGTTTCTTTTGGACAGTTGGAGCCACTTTCCTGTCCAATTCCAGCTTCATAAATGAACAAGAAACAACAATGTCATGTGCTTTCTCTAGAATAAGTAAAAACAAAAATTGGCTGAGGAAGAACCTTCACAGTATAACTCAAGAAATGTGAGTTTCCTATTAATCAATAAACGGTAATTCTCTAAATGGCCGTTGCTTTTCTTACTTATAACACTTAATTAGCCGGTCTCGGAGAAGGCAAGTCCTAGGCACTAGGGTGAGATTCACCTTTTGCTTTTCCACTCAGTAGACCAGGACTCCCCAAATTTGGCAACTTTTTAAGACTTGTGGCTATAGCTGGCTGGAGAATTCTGGGAGTTTGGTCCACAAGTCTTAAAGTTGCCAAGTTTGGAGAGCTCTGTGCAGCGGGCAGACTGAAAATACTTTGAAGTGGAAAAGCTTCTGTTTGTTTCCCAGCACTTTCCTGTTTACGTGTTGCCAAAGTTAGAATACCAGGCCTTCTACGGCGTAGAAACATTGACTGAAGACGAAGTCTGTCGGCTGTGGATGGAAAGCTTGTTACATTCCAATACCTCGTTCACTGTGGGTAAGTGGATTTTCAGACTTCTCCTTCTCTTTGTTTACCTCCATGCAAAACGGAGACCCCTGTTTTAAATAAGAGTCCAAGCAGAACAACCTGAGATGCCTGGTGCATGCATCATGCTAACCATGGCTGATTGGATAAACCACAATATATACAACAAGCTGATAGGTGAGGGGGACAGGTGAGCTCAGCCTTCGAATTATGCCTGCCTTTTCCCTGCGACTGTGTCGCAGTTCCATTTTGGTCTAAGCTGTGGTGCCTCCTGCATAGACATTTCTTCATTTCCACTTGGGAAACATCTCCTTCCTTTAGGTCACATCGATGCCCTGACTTCACAACTTTTCCTGCTTGAGCGCCTGACGGGGAAGGCCTTGAAAAGGCGATTTGGCACATTTAAGTAAGTCAGATGGGCGGCACAGAAATGGAACAAACTTCCCATAACAGAAAGGTTTGACTTACAGGGAGTTCCTCTTTCTACATTTAAATATTTTCTTCCAGCTAATGCAATAGAAATCGTGGGCTTAAAAAGAAATAAATCAGTATTTACCCCTTAGTTGTATGATCCTCCTGTCTCTGGTCTACAAATAATCGACTCTTCATTAGTTTTCGGCTGATTGATCATTTAGATCAGGGGTCTCCAACCTTGGCTCCTGGAAGCCTGGCGGACTTCAACTCCCAGAATTCCACAGCCAGCTTTGCTGGCTGTGGAACTCTGGGAGTTGAAGTCCGCCAGGCTTCCAGGAGCCAAGGTTGGAGACCCCTGATTTAGATCAATGTTATCCACAAGTGAGCTGCTAATATTTAGGACCATAATTGAGCCAGGACGTATGATCTGGTTATTAAACAGGTCATCTCATCACCCAATTTTATAACTTTTTTGCAATGGTCATTAAGCGAACACACTGGTCATAAACCAGGTGGGAGGGGTGTCAGCTGTCGGAATTTCAAATCTGGGTTGTAAATATATATTTTTGGGGTACTGTTGTAAAGTGGAACAGTCACTAAGTGACTTTAAGTCAAGGACCACCTGTTTCCCTGGTATCCTGGTAGCCAATATCAGTTGGAGGAGGGTCTTTTATTTTACCATAAAGATACTCGGATCCTGCTTAGCCACAGAAGCCCACCCAAGGCTTCAATTTCTTGATCGCTTTGTGGAATGACAGCTGACAAAGTCCAGGGATTTCCCAAACTCCCCTTTGAGTCATGAGGTCTAGGAACTTGGTGCTCCTAAAAGTGACTGACAGTTGAGGGTGCTGCACTTCCTGTCCGATGCCAGGCTTTGTGGTTTATCCACACATCCTGCAGCTGCTTGGAATGGATTTAAAATAACTGAAGCAGCTGATGGAGCCTGACCTCTCACCGGCCTCTGTCTGGGCCTTCAGAATCCATACATTCCTCGGATTTCTACACTGCCTGTTTTATCTCCTGAACAAACAGCAGTTGGGATGTTTGCAGAATGCCTTAATTTCCCCCTGGTTATTTTGTGGCCTCTGAATGCTCTTCTTCCCTCCACAGTCCGACCAATTCATTACACATTCTCCAAAACATCTTGAAGAAAGTGGCTGGGTACGTACTTGGCTTTCTCCATTCCTTCCCTTCCTGAACGTTGCGCGCGTAACAAGTGATTTAAACTGAGGAGAGGCCCAGAACTCCCGTGCTGGGAACACTTGGAGTTTAGGAAAAGGAGGAGGAGGAGGAGGAGGGAGAGATCTCTTCTGGATCACTATTGCACACGTTCAAAACTGCATGTCAGTGATGGGGTGCGAAGGAGGCCGTTTGCGTCCCACAAAGCCAGAGGGAGCCCCTGATGGGTTGGTTGGTTTCGATTTTGATTTTGATTTGCACAGCCACCCGTGTCAGCGAACGACTCTGGTAGGCTCGCAACTCAAAATGTACATTACAATTAATTTTTTTTTTTTCAAAAAATGTAAAAACAATAAAAATAGTAAAAAGCATTAAAACAGTAAAAACAAAAAAGTCATTAGAACGTCGAATTCAAAGTGCACCCAAAAACAAGCTAAGTGGGGCTTTTACAATACAGGCGGGAGGTGGGAGCCGTGGCGCATGGAGCATCCCAGGAACAGAGCCAGGTTTTTAGAGCTCTGCGGAAGGCCTTGGGGGTCTCCAAAGGAAGGAGAACAGGGGCCGCTGCAGGAAAGGCTCTGCAGCAGAGGTGGGATTCAGCCGGTTCTGACCAGTTCTAGAGAACTGGTAGCGGGAATTTTGAGTCGTTGGGAGAACCAGCAAATACCCGCATCTATTCTCTGCCTCCCATTGAGTCCCAGCTGATCATTCAAAAATAGATTAAAGCCTTTCAAATAATCCAAAACATTTATCTAGAATGAGTGGGTAACATTTGATGACTAGAAAGTCCACTAATTTCCTTCCTTCCTTCCTTCCTTCCATCCATCCATCCATCTTTTTTTTACTTTTCCTTTCTTCCTCCCTCCCTCCCTTCCTTCCACCCTTCTCTTTCTTTCATAATTTATGAAAAAACTTTTCCAAAATTACGCGACCATGGTATATGACCTGGGCTAAGTTATATCAAAGGGATAACTGGGGAGGGAGTGGGGATTTTGCCGTCTCCTTCCCCTGCCACGCCCACCAAGCCACGCCCACAGAACCGGTGGTAAAAGTTCAAACCCCACTTGCTGCTCCGCAGGTGTGTAACGGCTGTTGTGTTGTCAGCTTGCAGGAGGGCTCCTTCCTCTTGACCCACCTAGCGGGAGACTCCTCGGCATCTATCTACAAGAGCTTGGATGGCGTCGCCACTCGGGCAATGTACAACCTGCACGCTGCGCACGCCGACCTGCCCCCGGCCCCGGCTGTCCTCTCGGTGCCCTGGATCCCCCTGGACCCCAACGTCCCCCTGCCACATCACTTTGCTCAGGGCCGCGTCCCGTGCACTTTCCCTCCGAGGCCGGATGAGGGCGCCAAGGTGAGGAAGGATGGTTTGGGGGGTGGGAACTATTTAGGGCAGGGGGTCCCCAAACTTGGGCACTTGAAGACTTGTGGACTTCAACTCCCAGAATCCTGCAGCCAGCATAGCTTAACTCTCTTGTAATCCCTTCCTCTGCAGTCTCTCTCCACTTGAGGAGATTAAGAGAGAGAGAAGAAACAGGCTGGAGAATTCTGGGAGTTGAAGTCCACAGGTCTTAAAGTGGCCAAGTTTGGAGACCTCTGATTTGGGGTTTGGCCGCCCCACGTGAGGGCAGGGCTCTCCCTTTTTTTAAATTATAAAACCTTTCCAGAGATGGGCCTCTTCATCACCTTTCAAAGTAATTCCGGAAGACATTTGAATACGTTTGTCAGGAGTTCTGGGACTGGAGATGAGGGAGAAACCTTAGAGCAGCAGACGACTCCAACCTTGGAAACTTCAAGGCTTGTGGACTTCAACTCCCAGAATTCCCATGGCTGCCTGAGGTATTCTGGGAGTTGAAGTCCACAAGTCCTAGAGTTGCCAAGACTGGAGACCCCTGTCCTAGAGGATAGGATAGCGAGGTGGAGAACCGGTAGCGGAAATTTTGAGTAGTTCAGAGAACCGGCAAATCCCACCTCTGGCTGGAGATTTTACAGTATCCTTCCCCTGCCACGCCTACCAGGCCACGCCCACAGAACCGGTAGTAAAAAATTTTGAATCCCACCACTGATAGGATAGGATAGAAATAGAATATAATTTAGAATCTAAATAGGAATAGAATAGAATAGATAATGGAATGAAGAATAGAATAGAAAATAGAATAGGAAGGGAAGAGAATATCGAACAGAGAATAGAATAGAACAGAATAGAATAGAATAGATAATGGAATGAAGAATAGAATAGGAAGAGAAGAGAATATCCAATAGAATAGAAATAGAATAGAAATAGAATAGAATAGCAGAATTGGAAGGGACCTTGGAGGCCTTCTAGTCCAACCCCCTGCCTAAGCAGGAAACCCTGCGCCACTTCAGACAAAGGGTTATCGAATCTCTTCTTGAAAACTCCCAGTGTTGGAGCCTTTACAGCTTCTGGAGGCCAGTTGTTCCCCAGGTCCAGGGGAGGGGAAGCAGATAATATCGCTTTGGTGATACCGAAACCCTGACTGCCTTGCGGTAACTCCCTCACAACAATGTATATTTACAGTGGCCCTATTTTCTTGGACAAAATAGACCACAAGCCTGAAAAGGGAACAACTCTGAAGGAGGTTGTTCATAAGGATAAAAATCGATGCACTTTGCTTTGCAAAGGAAAGTTCACGAAGAAGGCCAAGGAAAGCACGAGCTCACTCGAGAGGGCTGCTTTTTTCTGAAGTACAGGGTTGTGCTGTCCCTGTGCACAGAAATTAGTTTGATTGTTTTCCTTTGGGAGCAGAGCAGCAAAAAGGAAGAGTTTTTCCCTGGGTTTCAGGGTGACTTACGTTTTATAACCCGTTCTGGAAGAAACTTTGACTCATTCTGAAGCCGTTTCCTCTTTCTCCCCCCTTTTGGGCTTCTAGATGAGGAGAGAAGGCAAAGCTTTTCCGGGCACGCCCAGCCGCCGAGGGCCAGGCTCCACGGGATCCAGGGACGGTTCCCTGCAGGCTGAGCCTCCGAGAAAGAAGTGTGGGGCTGCCCAGGACAAGAGCTCCAGGCTGGCAAATCAAGGCCCAAAGCGGAAATTCTGGAAAAAGAAGCGCCCCAGCTGAGGCCACCTGACTGAACTGCAGCCTTGCTCAGTGAAAGAGCTGCCTCACCAGTGAACGGAGAAGGTGGTGGACCATTCCCTCAGGCCGGGCAGAGCTGCCGTGAAACCTTTTCCATGTCTCCGGCACTCAAGAGGAGCATCTAAGGAGATTCTCCTGCGGCGGGAAGGTCTGGAGCAACAGGGGAAGGAGGGCAGCCAACTCTGCACGATCAGAACCGCTTGCATATCACTGTTCGTTCCAGTAACGTCACTGGGTGAAATCCAAGCCCTGCTGTAGCTTCCCTTCAACCTGGGCCGTTGCCTTAAAGAGCTCGGCTCCTTTGGGGCAGCTGGAGTGGAAGTGGCAGAGAACAGACCTGGCTTCCAGTTTCCCTTTAAAACTGCCCTTTTCTGCCAGTTGCAGGAATGTCAGGAAAACAGTCTTGGCCACGACCACAAACAGCTTTTAAGTTTACATGTTGTTTTTAGAAGTCTCTGATTTACTAACGGCCTCCCAAGGCTCATCCCTGGGCCCTCAGGCACGCACCATCAGCCAAAGGGCCCAACAGGGGGGCCCAAACTTACCAATTGAAGCTAAAAACAGACTTTAACTTCAATTTATTGGCTTGTTTCCTTTTCCAGAGGGTCGAAGTGAGTACTGGGCTGGCTTTGAGCGTGGGTGTCTTTGTCTTTTCCAAATAAATTCCCTAGTTGCTGGTTTCTAATTTCTTTTTTCGTGGAACACGGATTTGAGTTTTGTTTGGGCTTTTTGCCCGGCTCGTACGCATCTTGTCATTTGGCACTATTTTGCATGCCAGACTAATTAATGTTGGAGTCTGTGGTTGCGTGGCCGCAGTTGTACTCCTGCCCCAGGTGAGACCAAGATGAAGTGGGGCAGGGAAGGGCAGCCTTGATGTCATGGCACAAAAAAGTTTGCTGCCAAAGCACCGGCATGTTTTTGCAAAGTTTCGCCCAGTGTCCGAGACATCAATCCTCCTGCCCCATTCCAGGCCCCAAAGTTTTCACATTTTTTGCTGCTGCTGCTGTTGTTATAGTTGTTTCTGCACTCATCTTTATTTATTTTTTTAGGCAAGATTTTTTGCTGCTGATAAATGCAGTGCTTTATCCAAGAAAGAATGTGGCTTGAGTTTGGTTTCTACCTCGCCACGTAACGCCGGTAACACTCTCTTGAGTCCCCGAACAGCCCTAAGATATTAAAACTGGTTGTCACAACAAACAGTATTTCCTCTTTGTTTCTGCAATCGGCTGGGGTTGGCTGGTTTTAATGAGAAGGTAGAGAGGCTTTGGGGTTGCAGTGTTGCTTAAGACCATTTTTTTTCTTTCAACATCCAATCTGACCTCCCACAAGGAAAATATTTCCAAGATGACTCACCCACAATCATCGGGTGGGGTTCCCGAAGCTTTGCCTGTCTCCGGAGAGGAATTGTAAAAAATAGGCTTGACAACAATAGAAGAGAGATCTGTAGTAAGGCCTCTGAACTCCACCTCTGCAATTACGGTCCAGAGTCCCTACAGGCCTCTTCAATGCGGCCGTAACTTCTTTGCTTCTTGGGGAATTTGGGGGTTGCTCAGCCCCGCTTTTTGTCTGGCTTTTGGGGTTTTCTGGGTAGCTGAATGGGTGGTTTAACTTGGCCCCCTTTTTACACCGCGTTAAAAAGAGGCAAATTCTGAATTTACAAGTTTTGAGCATTTGAAATAGGGGAGCCCAACCTGAGCCACTTTTAAGTCCTGTGGATTTCAACTCCCAGCTGGCTGGGGAATTCTGGGAGTTAAGTCCACAGGTCTTAGAATTGTGCCAAGGTTGGACACGCCTGGTTTAAAAGAATTTAACTTCTGATTTGCCATTTTCCTCTCGCTTACTTATTTCAGTTAGTCTTGTCAAGCTCTTACGGTGACCCTGTACAGAATGGACATGGAGGAGTAGCAGCTTAAGCCGCTCTCGCTTGTGGGATCTGTACACCCACCGTAAGATTAAATCCCGAATTCTGGTTTGGAAATCCATTTGCTTTCAGTTTGAAGCTCTGAAATCTGAGCGGGCGGTTGGCCTTCCACGCCTCTCCCAACCCAAAGCAAAGTTCAGAAACAGAGGCTTCCCTTTTAACTCCCCACAGGAAACCCACAAACGGCTGCCATTTGGGGTTTTCTGCCACAGGGAAAATAACGTGCGATTTGCAAGGAATGGAGATGTTCCCCAAGCAGCTGCCAGCCCTGGCTCGCTTGTTCGGGATTTTCCCCTGACTGTGCGTGCAATAAGATGAAAGCATAGCTGGTGCTCAATTTACAACCATTTGTTTAGTGGCCACTCAAAGTTACGACGGCATGAGAAAAGCGACCTGTGACCAGTCTTTGGGTCTCCACAGTCACGTGGTCAAAGTTTGGGCGCATCTAATCGCCCTTGGTAACATTTGCTTAGCAGCCACAGCAAAAGCAGTAAAATCGGGCACAGCTCACTTAGCGATGGCCGTAAGTCAAGGACTGCCTGTAAACCTGCCTGGCCCATTGGGCTTATGCCTCGCCAAGCAGCTCCCTCCTCTGGCTCCCTCTTCCCTTTGGTGGTCTTGCACTGGCAGTGGGCGAATGCGGCCCTGCACAGTTCCTTCCAGCGCAGCCGATGTGACGTCACTGCATTTTCAGCTGGCCCCTCCCTCCTTGCCGCCGAGCCGATGATGCAGGCAGCGAGGTGCTCCTGTGGGCATTCGCTGGGCTCCCTTCCACCGCGGGAGACCTTGGGCTTTTGCCTCCCCAAGTGGCCTGCAGATCTTCCCAGGGAGGTTCATTTGCCCCCCCCCCCCAGCTTAGACTGGGAGGATCCGTCCATCGATGCTGCTTGTAGAAGTCTCTGGAGACAGCTGTTGTCTCGGACACAAACAGGACATCACAACGGCCAAGGGTGGATTATCCTGTCCCTCAAGGGTTTCACCCAGCCGGCTGCTTCGGTGGAGCTGGGGTAGGGAGGCTGGTCCCAGGAAGGACCCCCTGATTCATTCACACACACACACTAATTAATTGTCCCTCAATTCTTGGAGCAAAGTGAATCAAAATCCCTTTTTCTGCTCTTCTCCTTCAGAGACGCTGCTGCTCCTTCAGCAATTCCTGCCTGTTGGAATCACAGCAAGTAAGGGAGATTATATTTTTGCATCGGTTTAGAGGCAGATGACCCTTAGCTTTGTGGTCCTGGCCATCTTTGTCTTTTCCACCACCAGGCTGGCTGCTCATCGCCTTCTGCTGGGCCTTGGCTGCATCCATGCCGCATAGAGTGGCTGTGTTTTTTTTCCCATCCTGCTCAGCCAACAAGGTTACTGGAGTAAATGTATGAGAAGCAGGTTGCTCTTTAAAGCACAATTGCCCATGAGGGAGAGCAAAACACACACACACACACACACACTCACCTACGGTGTTGTCTGGCTTCCTTTCTGCTGGTCGCCTGAAGGACGGGTTATGCAGCCGGCCGAATTCATCAATAAGGATCGCGAGGAGCCCAGCAGGGACTCTGGTGGATCAATGTTGCTAATGAGTTTTCTCTGATGTTCCTCCGAAACCAGCTGGCTCACTCAGGCCCTGGTGCCAGCAGACGGGCTCATGCCTGCACACGCATACCGGCTCCCTGGGAACCTTGAATTTTCTCCCTTTCCGCTGGATGATGGGCACGGCGGCATCTTTCCAGCGAACGTGCTGGGGCTTGCAAGCTCTTAGCTGGGACAGGATGACGTTGGACACCCAACTGCTGATTCTCTTCCTCAGCAGGCTGCCTGAAGTCGGCCTTCTCTGGGAGCTAAGAAGGAGATTTCCAATCCTACTAAAAAAGAGCAACCCCCCCCCCCAAGCCCAGTTTCCTTTCTGTTTTATTGCAGTTTAGGGCAGTGGTGGTGGTGAAATAAAGTCATGAAGTGGAACTGGAGGCACAGATCATGTCTCTTCATAGCCAGGCCCTGGAGGAGAAGAATGGAGGTCAGCCTCCACTTATAACCCCAGAAGGACCTGAATTTCCATTGCTCTGTTGTTAAGTGAGTCACACTTGGCCCGGAGCGGCTGGTGTTCCTCTCCAGCTCCCGTTTCTCTAGTGAGCGGGATAGGAAAACTGGAACTGGCAAGTCTGCAAAAGGAGGAGGGGGCTCCAAAGGCCTTCTTTGCTCCCCAAACAGCCTCCCTGGCCTGAAATTCTTCCCAGCCCTCCTGGCCTCCCAGAGTCACTTAGGTGAGGTGAGTGACATCAATCAGTCAATTGTCAGAGGCGCGCCTGAATTCTTCCAAACAGTCCTGGCCTGGATTGAGTGGAGGGTGGGTGGGAGGCACCTTCCTTTACAAACAAGGATTTTATTGATCTGTTTGCTGGGTGGATGGATATTTTGCAGTTTTCTTACATTTTGCCATTCATGATTCGATTGTGCCGAGTAATTGTGTCTGACAGTCAAAACATTAAAAATCTGGAGTCTATTTTTTTTTCTCCCAGAAAATACCAGGGGTTGTTTCTCCGCCTTCCACTCCCACCCCTTGTTATATTTTTCCACAGAGTTTCCTTTTTAAGTGAGTCAGGAAATGGGTATGGCCAGACTTTGGGTAAAATTCTAGCCACACCGGTTTCTTATTCATTGTTGATGCCCCCTTCATTCAACCCCTTTGCTCCAGGCATTTTGGAAAGTGTCGTTTGCACCCAAGGCAAGGTCTCAATGCAGACGGTTCAGCAGGGGTTAATGACTGGCAAAAGCTTGTAAATCTAATTCTGAGATATTCCATAAATTGGCTGAGACCTCCATTGCCCCTTGCCTTAAGCAAGGTTTAACTCAACATTACCCGTCAACGGCAAGGACTCTGAATACATATCTCTGGCCCTACTGAAATCCCCAATATGTTTAATAAAGACTTCAAATTCTTTCTTTAGTTGACCTGGAAACATTTCTAATAACATCCTCTTTGTGGGAATAATATTGGTAATTTTACATACAAAACTCAGTGCATGAAATGCAGAATACATTTGCGGTAGCATTGAGTTATCTGCTTTAAGTGCAGTTGCATTTTGTGCCTTAAGTTTTCTTTCAAACTTCTTAACAAAGATACATTTGCCTTTCTAGTGCTTTTCCAACACCAACAAGCCCTCAGTCAAAGCAACAACCAAACATTGTCATAACAATAGAGCAGGAGTAACAGAAGATCATGGGCTTAGTTAGAAAAGTACTAAGCCAACCTGGTTTGTCAACACTAACCTCAGATGTCTAGCACAGCGCTAACCTGGTGAAATGGAAAACTTTCTGGTGATTTCCTCCCCACACGCTTTGTTTTAAGGGCAAAAGTGGAGTAATTGTGTAACCACAACAGATGTCCAGATACACAGCAACATTCTTTTGGTGTTGTGTAATAAAATGGGTATTCAGTGAAGTTTTTTTTCATGTTCAGCATTCAAACATGATGCTGCATTACAGTTGTTCACTTCTGTCAGGTGATTCAGCAGCCTAGAATATTTTTTTCCCCAAATTTAGGGAACACCTCTCACACTTTGCACGGCTTCACAATCGTTTCTTTGTGCAAATAGCTTTCAAATTAAAGTGTGTCCCCTCCCTCTCAGAAATCAGAACTGGGACTGAACACCTTTCCCCTGGATGTTTGGATGTCTGAAATGATGCCTTAAAATCATTTTGCATCCCAGTGATTTCTACTCTCCTAGCACATTGCCACAGCAACGTTATCAATCATGCCTTATTTTCAGGGCTCTGGACAGCAGCTAGATCGAAGATGTTCGGCCTTAAGATACAGACGGGTGAAAAAGGTGAGGTTCACCAGGATATTGAGGCACTACCTGTCCTATTTTCTGCTCTTGAAATACAGTTTGGCCTAGTGGTTAAGGCACCAGGCTAGAAAGTAGAAGACCGTGAGTTTGAGTCCCGCCTTAAGCATGAAAACCAGCTGGGTGACTTTGGGCCAGACCTTCTATCTTATCCACCCAACCTGAAAGGGCCATTGTTGTGGCAAAAATAGGAGGAAGGTGTGTTGGATACGTTCACCGTCTTCAGCTATATCTATAAATAATAAAAGCAGGCAGGATACAAATTAAAAATACAGGAGAGGCTAATGAAGTTATGTCACTCTGGTTAAGGCCAAATTGGGTAGGAAACACCCCTATTCTACTTTCCATCCATGGAGTGTTTTTTCCCTCCCTCCCTTCTTCCTCCTCCCTCTTCCAGAGATACTAACTCGGGGGTCTCCAAAGTTGACAACTTTAAGATTTGCAGACTGCTAGCTGGAGAATTCTGGGAGTTGAAGTCTGCAAGTCTTAAAGTTGCCAAGTTTGGAGACTCCCTGTACTAGATGCTCTTTTGCACAGGATTACACAGAGCAAACAAAACTCTCCACTGACGGGGCCCAGGAAAGGAATCCAGGCCTAGCTAGGAGACTCTTAAGGCATAGCATTCTCCTCTGAAGGATCAGCTGGTTAGGATAAGGTCACTGGCCCTGCTCCCCAGGGGCTGGCTGACAACAAGCCAACAACAAGCCAAACTCATCGCAGTTTCAACATCATCCAGGTTAGAGTTCAGACCTTTCTCAACTCAACCCTGGTCCCTTTAAAAATTGTGCCAGATGTTTAAAAACAGACAAAGGAGATTAAGAAGTGGCCTGGATCCCCAAGCATGAAATATTTCATGTTGCATGAATATCGTGCACAGAGAAGGTTTTTGAGCACCAGCCGAGGATTCTTCATCTTGGAAAAGGTTAAATCAAGACAAGATGGCTCAATAACCTTCCAACCAACACAGCTCCCTTGTCTTTCCCCCTGGAACAACAGAATAATGGGGTTGCAAAGGACGTTAGAGGTCTTTTAGTCTAGCCCCCTGCTCAAGCAGGAGGAAAAATAAATTTTGAAAGAAATCAGTTGCTCCAGAGGATTTTGACTGCAGGGAAAGAGAAATTAAACCCCTCCTATTGTTCTAGTCACAGTCCCAAAGAAACCAACATGCCTGCTTTTTGCAAGCTGGTTAAATAGAAAATACAAAAGGGGAAAAAACGAGCAATAAAACCAGGAAAGAAGCAATAAGCTGTTTAAGATATGATGTTTATGTCACTTTATGTTCTCTACCCTTTCTCTACCCTTATGTACCAGGCCTCTTGGACAATGTCTAATGTTTAAGTAGTTGAACAGCACTTAGAAAAGTGGAGGGACGTGGCGGTGTTTTTCATCCAGCTGGTGAGCCTCTTGAGGTGGTCTGTGAAATGGGCAGGCAGGCAAGTTGGAAGGCTGCAAGGGACAATTGCAAAAGGGCTGATGGGATCTTGGTTTCCCCCCTCCCCAATTTGGCCACGATCTCATCCTTGGAAGATAAAGTCCACACCTCTTAATTTTGCTGAGATGGAGCAATGTTGCTCTTGCTGCTGGTCAAAATTTTCTCAGAAGGGCCATGCAAAAAAAAAAAAGGGGGGGTTCTTTCTTGAAGCTTCCAGCCTCAATCAACTTAGCCTGCGAAGCCACTTTGCTTCTGGGAAAGATGGCCGGCTTCATCCAGGCCCCACCAGGTGGCCATGATTCCATCTGCCACCCGTGTGGATTCAAAAGCTAAGCCTGGATGGAGCACGGAGTAGAGATGCCCGGAAGATGGTCCATCCCCTTTCCATTTCAGCTAAGAAAAGTTCACTGCTGTACCCCTTTCAAGTCACCTCAGCTGGAAGGAAAACTCAAGTCCTGCTGGGTTTCCATGAGGTCTCAACTCACGACACCTTCAGGCAAGTCCCAGCGGCAGAAACCAGCTTTGACTGCGCCCTCACTCCTGGCCAAGGTCTGCTGGTGGGAGAGGGAGAGGAGAAAGTGCTGGCATTCCTCTTGTCTTCTCCTTGAGTTGAAGACTTGTCCCATTCATTGAGTTGCCCTGTTGGCCTGTTCCAGAAGAAGCCGGCCGGGGTCTCCAGAGGCCGGATTTTATCCCCTGCAGGAGGTCTGACCCTCTGCACAGAGATGGTCCCTCCGCCCTTGGCACCTTCCACCCCCCAGGGCCCTACTTGGGGCAACTAAGTCGGTCTCCTCTTGCAGCAAAGGGAGGGGCAGGACTTCCTCTCCATGCCGGCCTCTAATACTTCGGCTTCAACCATAACAACACAAGAACACGCAATAGATACCAACTCAAGGGAAACCCCCACCAAACTACTACAACTTCAGCAACAGGGTGGTCAATGTCTGGAATCCTCTACCTGACTCTGTGGTTTCTTCCCCAAACCCCAAACACTTTAACCTTAGACCAGGGCTGTCCAACCTTGGCCCCTTGAAGTCTGGTGGACTTCAACTCCCAGAATTCCCCAGCCAGCTGGCTGGGGAATTCTGGGAGTTGAAGTCCACCAGGCTTCAAGGGGCCAAGGGAGACTGTCTACTATTGACCTCACCCCTTTCCTAAGAGGTGTGTAGGGGATGTGCATAAGCGCACCAATGTGCCTACTGTTTCTTTTTTATTTTTCTTACATGTATCCATTTCATGGATTCATAACGATGTTTATCCTTATACCTGTTATCTTATAATTGCTTGACAGAATAAAATAAATAAATCATAAAGAATGCAATCAATATTGGGGGGTCGGGGAGGGCAAGTGCTACCCCAAAGCTGCCGCCGGCCCCCGCCCCCGCGACCAGCCGCTCCTCCCGCCCCGTCGACCCGGGGCTCAAGCGCCGGCAGCCTCCCCCGCGGGGTCCTTGCCAGCTGCGCCAGGGCCCCTCCCGTCCCGCCGGAGCTGAGTCAGAGGCGGCGGCCGGGCTGGGCTTGGCCTCCGTCAAGGCGGGCGGGGACTAGGAGGCAGCCCGGGTTACAAAAGGGCTGTCCGGGCGCCGCCCGCTCTTCCTTAGGCCGGCCGGCGCTCGGAGTCTGCAGCCCCGCCCGGTAAGTCCCGTCCTCCCGCCAGCAGCTCCCCTCGGGGCTCTGCCCCGCATCCCCCCCCCCCGCAGCCTCCCTTCCCCGGAGGGTCGCACTGCGCCCCCCACCCTACGCCCAGCCGGCGTCCGCCGCAGCTGATGCCGGTCGGAGCAAGAGGCTCGGCTGCAGGGAAGGGGGCCCCCCTCGGGCGGGGGTCCCAGCCGAGTCCTGCGGGAGGGACCCTCCTGGGCAGCGCCAGGGGCGGGCGGGTGGCTGGTGGCCGAGCCCGCTCGGGGTCTCTGGGGTCTTGCAAGGATTCCGGAGCGCCCTTTTTGGGGGTGGGGGTGGGGGGAAGGATGTTCCTGGGACCCCCGGCTGCTCTCCGCCTCTGCTTTTCCCCGTCGGGGAGCGCGCGAAGCGGCGTTGGCTTCTTGCAATCCCCTCCCCACGGGGTAGAGACTGGATTGCCTCGGGGATTCCCCTCCTGGGACCCTTCCTGCAGGAGGCAGGCGCCCCCTCCTCTTTTTTCTCCTGGCCTCCATGGCGCCACCTTTGGGGGTTCCCCCCGTCGTTTCAGCTGGCACGAGGGGGAGGCTGAAGGGCTGTGCAAGTCGGTGGCTCGCCTGGGACTGGACGCAGCCCCTCGGGGTGGGCATGAAAACGGCCCCCTCCAACCTATGGAAGAAGCAGGCTCCTCTTGTTGTTTGGCTCCGGAGCCCCCCCATAACTGCCTCCCGCTTGCCACCAGAGGAAAACTCTCCCTGTGGGGTTGTGTGCGTGGATTGGACTCGGGGCGACACAAAAGCTTTTCTCAAAGTCTCAGCCGAGAGGAACGGGGGCTGCAGAACTGTTGCAATGGAGCCCCTGAATAAGGCCCGCTTTCTTCTCCTCTCTCCCCCCCCCCCCCCCCCCCCGATTTGCGCTTTTCTCTCTGCCAACTGCAGCGGTGATGCCTCTCCTTGCAAAGCTCCTCGCTCGGGTGTGGCTCTCGGGAGGGGCTGCAGGCCGTTTCTGTGACGTCATCCAGCGTGATTCTCCCCCCCCTCCTCTCGCCCGCCCGCCAGCCCCTCCCCGGCTGGCATGTTACAGCAAGCAATGCGGTATAAGCTGTTGAGCACAGCAGGCGCCACGCCCTGTGCTTGGCCCGGTTTTGCCAAACGTTTGGAGGAGAGGAGCAATTGGGGGGGGAGGGGGGGAGAAAGACACCCCTCCCCCATCTGTGACTCTGTTTCAGCCGCATCCTCCCACCTCTTGTGGTCGGTCAGGCTGATTGTCCTGTGGCATATTTTTAGCAGAGAAAATGGAATTTGTTGCACAACAAAAAGCTCTCCTTGTTACTTGAACAGAGAGAGACAGTGATCATCAGACCAGCTTCTGATGAACATTTGCGCAGAAGAGTTTGGGGCCAAGCGCTTGGCTTAATTGACTCGAAAGGAAAGACTGGAGGAGTGGAGTATCTCCTCTTCATGCATCCGGCGAGCATTAAAAACCTCCCAGGGACATTCAAAAGCTGCCTAGCCTCTAAAAAATACTGTGGACTAGCACCTTTGCACTCTAGTTTGCAAATCTGGAGTCACAGTTGCGGCCTCAAAAGAGTGTCATATTCCTTGCATCTCATCCAAGGAACGGAATCTGCACTGTATCTGTTTGAGCTTTGCTTTTGGAGAGTTCCCAATCGCTTCTCGGTTGTCTCAGATAAGGACGGCCATAAGAGGGAGCCAGAGGTTCTTCTAAGCATCCTTCATGTTGCTGCAACAGCCGCTGAGCCTCCAATAAAATATTGGCCGAGCCCTCCGGGGCCTTTGGCTGCACTAAATCTGTTTGTTATTAAGCCTGAATGTGTTTGTGGTTCAAAGAGGCCTGATGGGCTGCAGCCAGGATGGTTTCCAGCTTGTTTGCAAAGGGGGTGGCAGCCCCCCCACTCTGAGGGCCTCTTGGACTGGGGGGGGGGAAATTCCACCAGCAGTGAAGCAAAAGAGGGGGAGGGGTGTAGCATAGGGAGTAGAGCCTCACAGATGACAGCTATGGAGACCTGGGTTCAAATCACCACCCACCCACCATGGGCTCGGGGTCCACAGAAGAAGCGGGTGGCTGGCTGGAGCCAAACTAGTCCCCCCCACATCTTCATCCAAGGCTGATTCTCCATGGGGAGGGACAGACCCCGTTTTGCAAAGAAGCTGCAGGCTTAGAACAGGAGTTCAGCATCTAGGGAAGGCCTGGCATGGAATGGACTCTGCTGAACCAGAACCAGTTCTGATTCAGCACCACCATTACTGGAGGTTTCCAAGAAGGGACTGGACAGCCATGGGTCCAGAATGAGACATGGGCAAGCAGGGCTTTTCCAAACTTGACACCTTTGAAGCGTGTGGACTTCAACTCCCAGAATTCCTCAGCCAGCCATGGGAATTCTGGGACTTGAAGTCCACAAGTCTTTAAGTGGGCGGGTTTGGAGACGCCTAATATGGGACTAGAACTTAGTCCTTCAAGAAGGTTCCTTCCAACTCATCGCTTTATTCTGTATCCTGAATCCACAGTGGTGCAGTACGAGGTTTGGTTTTGAAGACATTGTCTGATTTTATGGGGTGAGGGAAAAATGCAGCCCAGAGTAGGTTTTCTTAACTTCCTCCCCCCCTTCCCAGAAAGGAAACATCTGCAGCTGTGGATGATGGCCTCTTCCGGCAGATCCTCCCCACCACCAGATTTTCCAGAGCCTTCTCTTCCCTGCGCCCTGCCTGCATTCCTGCCCAGCCACACCCAGATTTCCTTCCAAGCCAGGAATCCGGCCTTGCAGCCCCTCCTTGGCAAGAAAGCCCCCCTCCCCTCTTTTCTCACCTGCCAAGCAACTGCTGCACCTCAGGGAGCAGCCAGGGGCAATGGCAGCAGTCCCAGGCAGGAGGCTGGGTGTCTGGGCACAGCCAGCTTAGCTCTTGGCCCAGCACGGATGAGTTTCTGGTTGTGAAATGGCAACTCGGCCTTTGCTGGAGAAGCCGAATTGGCTGGTAGGATGGATTAAAAGGATTTTTTTAAAAGGGTTCTTGGTGAATTGAACAGCAGTTACTGCAGTATTAAAGTCGTTTTTCTCAATTTATAAGAGCTTGGCTGGCTGGGGAATTCTGGGAGTTGAAGTCCACCCATCCTAAAGTTGCCAAGTTTCAGAAATGCTACTTTAGGGACCATGAAACTGTTAACTCCAGATCTAAATCTCTGCTTAAGCATATTTTGAATTTTCTTCATTCCTGCTGGGCACCAGCACCCTGGCCTACCTCACAGGGCTGTCGCAGACCTACCTTTCATCAGAAAGCTTGCATTTTATTGGGAAAGTAAAAGGGACTCTCTAGATCAAAGCACCTGCCTTGGTGGCTTCCAGATGTGGCCATTTCAAATTCTATGATGGCTATGAAGCACTAGCTCCTTTGAGCTGTCTTTGCCCCGGCTGGCTGAGGATTATGGGTATGGAAGCACAGGTCTTTTGTGTGTGGGGGGGGGGGGACCAATTTGGAGCAGATTGCACTGATATGGCCAACTCTGTCTTGAAGTTTTGCAGCAGTCCTTGGGGGAAATCTAACAGAAGAGAATTCACTTTGGGGTTGGAACAGACCCAAACTCCATCTGCTGTGTAAGCATCTTGTGCCCAATTGTGCTGAGCACACAACTCAGCCTTTCATTCCTGCTCTCAGGAGTAGCTGGGATGGGATCCCCTTTGCTGTTTCCTCCTGCCAGACGGAAGGAGACAAGCCTCTCCAGTTCCCCGTGAAGCCTTTAACTTCCAGGCCGCAGTTCGATAGGATTTGTGGTAACGGAGGCCAAAGAAAGAAACTTGGCTTTTCTATTTTTTTCTTTGAAGGCATTTCACTCCTCACCCACGAAGCTTCTTCAGCTCTCTGCAGCTTCTTGGATCCAAAAGCAAAAACGTCTTCAAAGAAAAACCAGACAGTCCAGTCCTGGGAGAACCAGGACCTGGATGGAGGATGCAGAATCTCCATAGAAACTAAGAAACCTGGGTTTTAAAGTTGCTTTTTCAAAAGGCAACTGCACGAAGACATTTCGCTTCTCACTCCAGAAGCTCCTTTGCTTCTAAAGAAGCTTCAGTTCTGAAGAAGCTTCTTGGATGAGAAGCGAAAGGTCTTCAAGGAAAAGCAAAGTTGCTTTGGGGGAAAAAAACCCCCATCTTTGGGACAGCCATGGCCTGGAGGACTGAGGACCTCCGTGGACCCCTGGATTTAAAACATGCCTTTTGGGGGGGGGGCTAGATCCAGTGTTAAGAGGTGCTTTTAACATGCACCAAGTTGGCTGGCTGAATTCAAAACCATTCCACCCCCCCTTTGTGGAGCTGAATGAAACAGCGGATGGGAACCAAGTTGGATCTAAGACAGACGCTTAGGGAAAGCAGCGGGGTTGTTGCCCCTTTCAAGCTGCTGAACCAACGCTCCTCCATGAGGACTAATCCTCTTCTCCTGGCTTGAAAACAGCCAGATTCTGCACGCTGCAGAGCGGCCGCACCTCAATCCTCACCTGTTTAAGGCGGCCCCGCCACGTAAGCTTTCCTCCCCGACCAAAGATCGCTCTCCAAGCGGAGGAGGGGATCCTTGCAGGATTCCCTTGGGATGAGGCATCTCCCCTCACCCCCTCAACCTCCAACCCATCCTCGCCTTGCTGCCTTCCCTCTGGTCGGGCCTCCTGGGTCCGGGGGCGGCTCACCGGGAACCGCCCGGGCTTTCCAGCGGCGGGCTGGCAGGAAGGCTGCGCTTTGGCACGGGTTGCACGCGTGCGTAACGTGGGTGGGTGTGTTTCCGTAAGGCGTTCCTTGGATTCCGTCCTCCCCCCCCCCTTCAAAATCTTTTCTTCTGCTGCTGCTTCTCCCAGATTTGGACCCTGTAAATCAGAATTCCCCAAACTTGGCAACTTGAAGACTTGTGGATTTCAACTCCCAGAATTCTCCAGCCAGCTGGGAGTTGCAATCCACAAGTCTTCAAGTTGCCAAGTTTGGGGGCCAAGAAGCGCTCTGGTGGAGAATAAACCTCCAACCACGACCATTTGATGAGGATTAATGAACAGACCCAGGACTTCTATTGGATCCTAGGAAGGAATTGGCTACAGAGTTGAAAGCATTTTGAGAAGAGAGGGGGAGGGGCCCAGGAAGGAGGCAAGGGATATCACCTGGTGGGTGTTATGGAGCCTCCAAGGCGGAGGCAATATACCTGCGAACAGGGTTGCCAGCAGAGAAGTAGCAAGAAGGAAAAGCTCTTCTCATTGGGTTAAAATAGCTTTTCTCAACCATGGGATTCTGGGAGTTGAAGTCCCTCCACCCATCTTAAAGTGGCCAAGGTTGAAAAACACTGGAGATCCCAATGAAGGGAAGTGAGCAATGTGCTTGCCAGTCCCTCGGCTAAACATCAGGGTCTCTGTGTCCTAGGATTGCTCTGCAGCTTTGGAAAGATGGCCAGCTGCCGGGATTGGACTGGAGGATCTCAAAGCATCTTCTTTGGAGTTCTTCAGATTTTTTTTTCTTTTCAGGACTGGATGTTTCAATCAGGGCAGTGGGTAGTGGCTCTTCTAGGGGTCTCTCAGGCACCCCCCCTTGGATTTTGCAAGTTGGCTACTGGCCTTGCCCGGGGTGGATTTAAAAAAGAAAGTTTGCAAACAATTGTCTGGGGTTTTTTTTGGCTGCATTTGTGGGCAGCAGAGGGAAGATTTCTCTGAGCTGAGGAATTTGGCATTGCCCCCTTCTTGGAAGAGGGAGAGGAATGGTATGGTGGGATCCCACCCTCCGAGGACCACTGCTCCTCCACCCAGCCCAGCCTGGAAGAGACAGGATGCTTGCAAACACTTTGATAGAAGTTTGGGGCAGAGAGGAACAACTTTTCTGAAGGCTCGGCCGGGGTGGGAAGGGCTGGCAACCCTGCTCCACAGTGGAAGTGGAATCTGGGCTCTGCAGGATGGAAAACCTGCCTCAGCTGTGCTGGATGGAGGCCGCTGCTCTGCCTTGCAACATTTCTCTCCATTTTCTTTTTTGCTTTTGAATCTCAAGATTCTTCCTAATCCTTTCTAAAGAATGTGCATTCTTTTGCGGTGTTCAAATAAAATGCTTTCCTTCCTTCCTTCTTTCCTCCTTTTCGTTTACCTTACTTTTCTAATGTTTCTTGAAGTCTTCATAACTGAAGAACGAATAAGGTTGGTGGGGCCGGACAATTCTTGGCAAACCGTGGTTTGCCCATCCTTGCCTCACCCTTAATAGCTGGCTTATTAATTGCACGCTGCTGGCTTCCACTTCCTCAATGTTCCCCAAGTTGTTCAGTTGTTCTTGTGTGGCTTGCAAGAGGCCAAGCCTCTTTTAAACGCTTCCTTCCTTAAATTGTGCCTTTCTTTATAGTGCTTAATTGTATTACCGCCTTGGCAATTGAATCTCTTGCCCCAAGTCTCCAAGGGCAGAAAATCCCCTTTGGGGAACCAATTCTAATAGCAGCAGCAAAATATCTCCTTGTAGGAAATGCCATGTTTCCTCAATTGCCTTCTTCCTCCTCTTCCTCCACATAATTGCAGTAAGGATTCCCCTAACCAGGTGTCTGAAATGTGTAATCGAAAACCCAAACTGGGCAAATTGGATTTAGGCACTTTTTTAAATCTGCCATTTGAAATTTTCAATTATGGATTGACCAGGTATGAAAGTTTTCTATCTGCGAGGACCCAGGATTAGTTCTGTTGGGCTAGCTGGAAACAAAGCATTTCCTTGGAAGCTTTGGAAAATCCAGAAGAGAAAGGCTGGTGAACAAGGACGGCCATTCATTGACTAGGCCATGTGGTCAAGACAGAGGGGGGTGGGCTACAGAATCAGAGTTTTTAGGCCAGACTTGTAGATCTCAATGCTTCCCAGAAGTTGAGGTGGATTTTTATGACACCTTATTTTTTCTGTTCTTCCCTCCAGTTTTTGGTCAAGATGTCAACTGTCCACGAAATCCTCAGCAAGCTCACCCTGGAGGGAGATGTAAGTATTGTAGAGGGGGGGGCTACAAAACACGACCCCTCCTAAGCATTCCCAGGTGCTACGAATCCGTTGGCGATGTCCATTTTGCTCACTGGATTCATGGGGGCCGCCTAACCCTAAGTGGGTTTGCACCCCCTCCCCACTAATTTTTCCCAGAAAATGTAAATAGGGCAGGCTCAAACAGTAAGCTCCCCACTCCCTTGTAGCACTGACGATGTTACCTAGTTGGGTAATAAAACGTCTGCAAGAAAACAGAGAGCCATTGAGGGCTATCTGCAGGCGATGAAGAGCTTTTGTCCGTGGAGTGGCTGCAACACTGCTGTGGTGTGTGGGGTGTGGTGGGGTGTCCGTCCTCCAGCCCAGAACGGGCTCCTCTGACCAACAGGCTCAGCAGGTTCTGTGCAAGAGGCTCTCCCGGGGCTGGGTCAGCTATTTCCTTCCCCCGTTGCAGGCTCTTTTTTTCCACTGCTTGCTCTTCAACGGCCAAAGAATGTCCTTTGTTTGGAGAGCAGACAAGCTCAAGAGTTTGGTGCATTTAACTTTTCCACTCCTTGTTGGTTTTGGCTTCATGAATCAGCAGCTTCTTCTGGGAAACTGTTGGTGGTGCCAAGCCTGGCCTGGCCTGGGGCCAGCTCCTGCCTGGGGAAGAGGGAAGGTGGCAGGATGAGTTCCCTGGAAAACACGCCTCGCCTCCCCTTCCCTCTTGCAGGGAGGATTTCCGAAGAAAAGCAGAATAGATATTTTTCTCTGAAGCTGCCCTGGTGGAACCTGCTATACAGGCTTGCAAGAGGGTGCCCCTCCCTGCCCCCCCCCCCGCTCCAAAACCCGCTTTGGAGACCTGCCCCCCTCCCCTCCCAAGGGAGCGGCCTTTGGCAGCCTGAAATATTTTTGGTCAAAGCCACTTCTCCTTTCCAGCACTTTGGGCAAGCAAGACGGGCTGGCTGCACCAACAGTCATCTTCCCCAATCAGGGGCGTTGGGACTACAGACCCCATCAGCGCTAGCCATGGGCCGTCCTTCCTGCTGGGCTTAAGAGGGGGCTGTAATTCAGCCCACCACTTATGGGGCCCAAACGTGAGCTGGGCTGAATTCTTTTAATTGTGGAAGACCATTAGCCCAAAGGTTTGTTAATGAGATTCGGATTGTCAAGAACTTGAATACAGAACCTGGAGAAGAGAGAGAGAGAGAGAAAGAGAGAGGAGAGAGACCTGCCGCCCTCCTGAATTGGGGGGGCTCATTGAGGGTGGGTGGGAATCTGATTACTTGATTAGCTTCAACCCACATCTTCCCCCTGTTGATTTGGGGGGGTTCAGAGACACCCCTCTTCCTTTCTGGGCCTCACTGAATCCCCTTGCAGGGGGGAGGCTCATGAGGGGTCCTTCACCCCCCCCCCGTTTTGTGGCCCCCATCCTCCTGCTTTGTTCCCAGGCACCTGTGGCAGCCTGGCGTTTGCAAATGCCTGATTGAGCCCATAAGTGAAGGAGCCCCCCCTCCCCCCCCATCCATGGGCCAAAGCTTGCCAAGCATTCAGGCTCAGCCAAGGTGGGGGCCTGCAGATGGGTTGATGCCAGCCCTTCAGGAGAGCACCAGCTTGGCAAAGGGGGCCTCACTCAAGGCCAACGGCTTCCTTTTCCTGGGGGGGGGGAGGCTTGCCTGGGTGAAGGGCCTTTTGTCGGCTTCCCCCCACAAGCAGGTCTTCTCATTGATGGTTGCCTTTTTTCTCCCCCCTCCCCCCAGCACTCCCTTCCCCCCAGCGCCTACGCCACCATCAAAGCCTACGGGAACTTCAATGCCGACCGCGATGCTCTCACCCTGGAAACCGCCATCAAGGCCAAAGGTAGGTGCCAAGGAGACTGTGCGGAGTTGGATCCAAAGTCAACCAGGGCTGCTGCTTCTCCTGGCTGGGCATGGAGGCAGGATGAGAGTGGGGGGTTCCTTCCCCTTTTTGCCCTTTTCAATGGACTACGGCTTCTCCAGAGCAGGGGTCTCCAACCTTGGCAGCTTTAGGGCTTGTGGACTTCAACTCCCAGAGTTCCTCGAGGAGCGGAAGTCCACAAGTCTTCAAGGGGCCAAGGTTGGAGACCCCTGCTCTGGAGGACCTGCCCGGGATCCACTCTGTGGCATGGACCACCAGCTATGGTTTTCCCACCCTTTGGGGGGCCTTTGATGAAAGACTCCTCCCTTCTGAAAACCCTTGCTCTGCATGACTGGCGCAACCTCCGGACAATCCTCTTTGTGCAGGGAGGGGTGTGGAGAGACGCCTTCGTTTGCCCTCCCCAATCAGACTCCCAAGGCTTTTTTGGGGTTTTTAAAAAGAGCCGGATGATGCTGGTCAATCAATCAGTCATCACTAAAGGAAGAGCTGATGCTACAAACTCAACTCTTGACAAGTTGCTCTTATTGGCTTTGGGATGCTCAGGAAGGGATGGAAGGATTTCAGGCCTCTGGAATCTCCCTCTTGGGACCTGGGAATTGCACTCAGGGCAATAGAGAATTAATCAATCACTTCTATCAATGGAGATTATTATTATTTTTAATTTCCCTCTCCTCGGGCTTTTCTCTGCAGTGGTGTTTTTCAACCTTGGTGACTTTTGGATGGGTGGACTTCAACTCCCAGAATCCCCCAGCCAGCCTTGGGAACTGAAGTCCTCGCTTTCAGTTGGCAGTTGAATTCTGGGAGCTGAAGTCCACCCACTTTAGAGTGGTCAAGATTGGAAAACAAAGCTATGGACAGAGAGGGACACAGAAAGAGAGAGAGAGAGAGAAAGAAAGAAGGACAGAATGGAGAAGTTTTGCTGAGGTTTACAGATTAACACAGTTAGAAGGGACCTTGCAGGCTATCTAGTCCACCCCCCCCCCCACTTAAACAGAAGAACCTACACCATTTCTGTCAAATGGCAGTCCAGTCTCTTCTTGAAAGTCTCAAGGGAGGGGCGTTCTTCTTTCTCGGCAGGGGTGGATGAAGTGACCATTGTCAACCTTTTGACAAACCGCAGCAACGAACAACGGCAGGATATCGCTTTTGCTTACCAGCGGAGAACAAAGAAGGTACGGAAGCTGCGAGTCCAGTTCCTAGAATTCCCTTGGTCGAGGTGGGAACTTTGCATCGAGTCATTGCATAACCCATTGTGGCTTGTTTGACCCTTGGTAATCCTGGCTTAGGGTGACAGGTCTGGGTTTTGTAGGGAAAATCTGGAGCCTCCGATTTGTAAGCCACAATTTATGGCTTGTGGGAACGGAGTGGCTTGTGGAGCGGTCTGCTAATTCAGCAGGCATTCTAACGGGTTGATCTCGTCCCTGCCGTAGGAACTCGCTGCTGCTTTGAAATCTGCCCTCTCCGGCCACCTGGAAACGGTCATCTTGGGCCTCTTGAAGACGCCGGCCCAGTATGACGCCTCTGAGCTGAAGGCAGCTATGAAGGTCAGTGAGATCCACCCCTCCGTCCATCCCACCGACTCCGGTCAAGGGCAAGATGTCTTTTGCTCCCAGAATGAAACTGAGCTGTTCCTTCTCTCCCAAATGTCATCCACCCTGCCCTGCCCACAAGGATGGTCTTAGTCCACCTCAGCCACACAGACGGGGGACATTTGGGAGTTATGGGCATGGAAGAACCACCCACTGGCAGGTTTGGGAAAGGGCTTTTTTTGGGATGCTCAGGAAGGGATGGAAGGATTTCAGGCCTCTGGAATCTCCCTCTTGGGACCTGGGAATTGCACTCAGGGCAATAGAGAATTAATCAATAAAATCAAACAATCGAACTAATAGCAAGGGAATAGTATTTTGTTTATGCAACACTTTCCTCCAGTGTCCATGACCTGCATTGCAATCTGAATTGACAATCCCTTCGCCTTCTAGCTTGGAGGAAGGAGTGAGGACATCTCTTTCCCTCAGTGTTTTAAGAACGCAGTAAAAAAATACAAAATAACACGTGGGTGGGTGGGAAACAGAATTAAATGAGTGTTGGAAAACCGAGTAAGTGTTTAACCTTCCATTGGTGCTGTGAATGAAAGCATGTTAGGTTTCCTTAGGTTTGTAGGGTTCCTGTCGCAAGCAATGGATTCGCTTTCAGTTGAGCCAAAGAAAGAGAACACTGCATTTGCAAGAAAAACTACTAGGAGGAAACAAAAAAAAAAGAGGTCAAGTTAAGATGCAGCCATTAATCACAAAAACGAGCGTTGTGTGACTCATAAGTCCCTCCAGCCGTCAGGAATGGTGGCAGCTGCTTGCCAAGCTTTAAGCTGGACTTTTCCCAGTGATTCCCAGGAGGTGGGAGGGCTGAACTGGAGCTCAGTTCAAGCAAGGCTGCTGACTAAGACTTTCCCGAAGGTTTTGCCAGTGATCGGAGTCAGACGGTGATGCATCTCAACCGAGATGGCCGTAAAGCACTCCGTGGATTTTTCTCTTGCCTTCCAGGGCCTGGGAACCGACGAAGACACGCTCATTGAGATCATCTGCTCACGGACAAACCAGGAACTGGCCATCATCAACAAAGTTTACAGGGAAAGTAAGTTGGCCAAGTTGCTCATGGAAAGAGCGGGAGAGGGAGGGAAGACTCCCCTTTAAGCATCCGGGGTTTTGTTAAGGATGGACAGCAACAATGATTTCTTACTGAAGGAAAAGAGGCCTGTTGCGAAGATGACACTTCTGTTCTTTTGTTTGTGCAATCTCCAGAATTTTTTTATTTATTAATTTATATATATATTGAATAAGCAGCTTGCATCCAGGGAGTGGAAAACTTAGCAAACTTCATTGGATATAAAAGTCAAACAGGTCCCATCAGGACTGAAGGAATAGAAAATATGGTTCTTGGCCAAGATATCTGCAGTGGGTGTGAAAACAAGAAATAATATTTTCTATAATACACAGTTTGAAGTTTGTAGGAAAAAAAAAATCCCATCAAGTTTTCCCAGCTTCATCAGTCTCCTCTGGGTGAAATTTAATTACAGGCACTCCTCATTTAGTAACTGACTTGTTTAGTGACTGTTCACAGCTATGACAGTGAAGATAAAGTCACTTTGCAAGCGATCCTTGCATTTATGTCCTTGGCAGGTCTCAAAACAAAATGAAAACTTCATCAGATCTTAAGCAGTCGCTGTTTCACATAGCGACTGTTTTGCTGAATGTCTGAGTGGCTGGTCCCAATTATAGTTGCCAAACAAGGACTACCTATAGTCAGGAACCCGGGAGGTTTCCTCTTATTGCAGCTGCTTTATAGGGCATCAAGCCAAACTTATTCCTGCATCTGTACTGAACTTCAGGGCTGCAGTCAGGTGTGACCAACATTCAGGGTTTGTCAGATTAAACCCAGAGGTGTTTCCCCCATCTTTAACCTTCATTCCGCTTGGTTTTTAGTGTACAAAACTGAACTGGAAAAAGACATCATCTCTGACACTTCTGGCGATTTCCGTAAACTGATGGTTACGCTGGCCAAGGTAGGAAACTCCTTGCAAAATCAGTGTTTCTCAGCCTTGGTCGCTTTGAGATCCATGGACTTCAATTCCCAGAATTCCCCAGCCAGCTATGCTCACGATGATACGCTCAGCGATGATCCCCAAATGGTTCTGACACCCAAATTGATTTGATTTGGATCTCAGAATCTGATGGTGGTGCTGCAGCCACGGGATTCTGGCGGGTGTCCAAAAGTTGGTGGTTGGATTAGATGTCCTCAATGGGCCTTCCCTACATAGGGACTCTGTGATGGATAACAGGGGTTTACTTTGTGTTTCTGTTCTCTGTTTCAAGGGCAGGAGAAACGAAGACTGTTCTGTCGTGGACTTTGAGCTCATTGACCAAGATGCTCGGGTAACTAAATACTCCCTTTTCTGTGTCAAAAAACTAAAAATAATGTGTTTACTTCCAGCATTTATAGCCCCCCATCTCCCAAAAGCGATTAAAACAACCCGCCTTCCCCCAGATGTGGCATAAAACAATCTGCCTCTCCCATTTTGATTCTCCGTCTGTGGTTTCTATCACTTCATCTGACCACGCAAATTTTCCTTTATAGCTGTCCTTGTTTTTTTGTGCCACTTTGGCAAGAGCTGCAGATTCTGCCCGCGGAATTGCTGTCTGAGCTCTTAAGGTGCTCGGGTCATTCCAGATGTGGATGGGAGCTGACCCCAGACATGTCCCTCTCCTCCCCAGGACCTCTACGATGCCGGAGTGAAGCAGAAGGGCACCGATGTTCCCAAGTGGATCAACATTATGACTGAGAGGAGCACCCCCCATCTCCAGAAAGGTAAAAGGAACCTCTGCAGACAGCTGTGGGGTGCAAGTCAATGGGCCAACTCCATGGGGCTTCTGGGACTCAAACTCCACAGGTTTTAACATTGCCAAGGTTGGACACTTCTGGCCTAGAGGATCAGGGGTCTCCCACCTTAGCCACTTTAAGGCTTGTGGACTTCAACTCCCAGAGTTCCTCAGCCAGCCAAGGTTGGAGACCCCTGGCCTGGAGGATCAGCTTTCAGAAGAAGGTCCAAGCTTCTTCAGCTCAAAAGGAGCAGGAGAGACAATCATGGCAGACGCCTCTGCCAGCCAATATATAAGACTAGGAAAGAAGTCCATGCTCTGGGTAGCAGTTTCACTTTCCAGAGCTTTCTTGACCATTGAGAAGCTCCTTATGGACAACCAACTTCTTTGATAAGCAGAAGTACTGAGCCAAGGCAAAAGATTAATTCCGTTACTCATGGAGTTGTTTCCTGCTATCATTTCCCAACCTGGAGGAGGCTTATCAGGAGGTCCAGAAGTGATAAGTCCAAAATGGGGGCCTTCTTCCTGAGACCTGGCAGTGTCATGATAGATCTAAGTTAGATCCCGACATTCTTCTTGAACTTTGTCTTCACCCAAATGATGGTTTTGACTTTCCTTTCCCTTGTCTTGGTAGTGTTCGAAAGGTACAAGAGCTACAGTCCCTATGATATGTTGGAGAGCATCAAAAAGGAGGTCAAAGGTGACCTTGAGAACGCCTTCCTTAATCTCGGTAAGGAAACGGAGGGAGAAGGGAAAACCGGCCCTCTTAACTTGGCCGTGGACATCTTGGGTGGGCTGTCTCCAAAGCAGGAAGCTGACATTGGCCTGGTGGAGGGGAAACTGAGGTGAAGACACTTCCTGGATCCTTTCTTTAAAAGAAGAAGTAGAGATGTCAGAACATGAGGGCACTTAAGAGATCTCCCTGGTTCTGAGAAATTAATTCAGTGATGAGAAGGCTTTCAAGCTTGGTTGTCTTCAAGTTACAGATTTGTGTCACTTTTTAGGCTGCACGATGTCAGAGAGGACAGAAAATAATCTCCAGCTGAATTTGAGGCACATCTTTGGATGGATTTCTTGCATTATGCAAGTTCTCAAAGAAGTTGCATTTCTAATTAACACCAGATGGTTGCATTTCAGCAAAAAAAACAACAACAAACCCACAATATTTCAAAATCCATGTCTGTTATGAGTGTCCAATGGAATGTAAATGATGAAAGATTATTTGCTTTTGGAATCAATTGCATTGATTGGACCCGTGCATAATTGATTAGGGACATCACAAAATTGCAGCTGATTTGTTTTAATGGAGGAGAAATCAATAGCTAGGACAGACTGAAGGCGCCCCTAATTTTGATTTCTTCCATTTTAGAAGATGGGTTTTGAGATTTTGGCCCTGTCCTCACTGTGTGTAAATTGTTTCTGAGTGTTGTACATTTACAAAAGTTTTTTAATGGTTTTCTTGTTTTGTCTCGCCTTCATTTTTGATCTTATTCCTTCCACAGTCCAGTGCATTCAGAACAAACAGCTCTACTTTGCTGATCGGCTCTATGACTCCATGAAGGTAAGGCCCTTGGAGAAGCAGCCTGGGTCAAGAGCTGGAGGCGCAGGGAGGGTCAAAAAAGTCAAGATGGTGGCCCTGGTGGTGGAATCGAAGCTCAGCTGAATCTTACATAACATCTTTTTGAACCAAACCTGCCAATATCCCTGCAGAGTGAGATTGTGGTGCAGATGCATACTAGAGATGCAGTTGAAGTGTTAATACAGTATAAATGTCAATCTTTTGAGGCAGACACTGACTTCATTGAGTTCAATTGATTGATTTGTCACTTAAAAGGAGGTCAGGAGAGAAGCTATGGCTTCTAAACTACCCCAAGGTTAGAATTGGACATTATTTCCCCGATACTGAATTGCTCTATCATCAAATAATTTCCAGAGCCCATGGGGGCTCTTCCCCCCCCCAATCAAGATGCAGAAATGGGAAAGAGATCCAACCCTTTGCAATTAATTCTTCTGCTTATGCAGATATTCCCCAAGTTGCTTTCCCCATCTTTCTGTCAAGGAATTCTCAATTTTCCTTTCGTTGGTCTGAAGAAGGAGAGTGGGAAAAATGCCTTCAGAGATTTCCCAGACGTTTGGTTTCAGCGTGAGGTGTTTTTATTCTCAGGGCAAAGGCACCCGGGACAAGGTCTTAATCCGAATCATGGTTTCCCGAGCTGAAGTTGACATGTTGAAAGTTAAGAGTGAATTCAAGAGGAAATACGGAAAATCCCTCTACTACTTCATCCAGGTGGGTGAACAAGAGGACGGAGCTGGCTCCAATTAAAATCCCTTGAAGGGAGCCACGTCCCCACTGAATAGGGGCCCATTTCTTCCATGCCCTGCACCCCCAGGTGGGGTTGGAGGCCCCCAATTTATCTCATGTCCTGTGCTCTGGAGATTAAAGGGGAGGGGGAATTGATCCAGATTTGGTGTACAGGGAGTCCACAACTTACAACGGACCCACAAAATGTATGTGGTTAAGCGAGACATTTGTTAAGTGGCTTTGCTCATAAAAGGGAGCCACATTCCTTTCCTTGCCACATTCGTTAAGTGAACCACTGCAGATATTAAGTTAGTAAGACGGTTGCTGAGTGAATCTGGCTTCCCCACATGGACTTTGGGTTGTTGGAAGGGTGCAAAAGGAGATCACATGACCTTGCAACCATCGTAAAGATGAACCCATTGCCAAGCATTCGACTTCTGATCACGTGACTGTGGGGAATGCTGCAACGGCCATAAGGGTGAAAAACGGTCATAAGCCACCCTTTTTCCAGCACCGTTGTAACTTCCATGAACTTTTGTTAGCGGAGGGCTGTTTTTGCAATGTTCAGAGGTTTCATCGGCCGCTTTTCTCTTTTGGGTTTCCCTGCAGCAAGACACAAAGGGCGATTACCAGCGGGCGCTCCTGAATCTCTGCGGGGGAGAAGACTGAACCCCAGGAAAGAGGCTCCCCTCCAACCACTCCAAGCTGGAAATGTGCTTTCTTTCCACCCCCTCTACCTCCACTGCTTTCCTTTCTCTCTCTCCCTCCCTTTGCAGAACTACGAGGAGCCCGGCTAACTCAGCTCCTGCCTGCTCTGTACGTCAAGCCTGGCTCGCTTTCTGTGTGTGTCTCCCGCCTTCTTCCCGCTCAGCTCCTGCCCAGTAGCTAGTCCTGTGGGAGTCACCAGGCTGAAGCAACTAACATTCCTAAGAGAGGGAAGCGGATACGACAATAGGATCCATCACGAGGTTCCACCCGTGGTGGGGTCTGGTTGAAAGGACAAATAAAGGAAAAAAAAATACACGAGATTTTTACTTTAAAAGAAACCCCGTGTTTGTGCGGTTCTTCAGTCTGCCTCTGGCAACAACAGCCTCCTTGCATGTAAATTGGACATTGATTTGTCTGGCATGGGATAAGGACTCCTGCCATGAGCAGAGGGGTTGGACTAGAAGATCTCTAAGGTTCCCTCCAACCCCAATTCTACAATTGCAGAGTCTTTTAGGCACATATCTTGATTCTGTAATCTTCCTTTTTAAAATAATATTCTGCCTTAAAACAGCGCCCAGTTTCTGATAACAGCTCACACACACAATCTTGTGGGTCTGTGTGGGCTGAGAGAGAAGAAGAGAGCAAGGGGCATTTTTCCAGCGTGTGTGTGTGTGTCTGTGTGTCTTCAGTAAACAGATTTTCCCCCTGTGCTTTGACCCGAAAGAGAACAACTTCTTCCTAAGGGTGGGGTGAGAGTGGAACACAGCAAGTCCTCCACTTACGAACGCAATTGGGACCAGAATGTCTCTTGCAAACAAGGGGGCTTTTCAATGAGCCATGCTCGATTATACAACCTTTTTTTTTTTTTTTTTTTTGCCATGGTTGTTAAGCAAAGCATTGCAGTTAAGTGATTCATGTGATTGTTAAGCAAATCTGGCTCCCCCCACTGACTTGTCAAAAGCTGCTGGGAAGGTTGCAGGTGGGGTTCATGTGACCCCAGGATGCTGTGATCATTGCAAATATCTGCCAGATACCAAGTGCCTGAATCTTGATCACACAACCATGAGGATGTTGCGATGGTCATAAGGACTGGTTGCGAGTCACATTTTTTAGTGCCCTTCTAACTTTGAAGGGCCAATTGATTACTGATTGATAAGTAATTGGAGGCAGCTGCCTGTCTGCATTTGCTGGTTCACAGCCACATTCTTCTACCTGCAGAGAAAATTGTATTTTAGCAAGAAACGTTTTGCTTTTCCAGAACAATTTATAGTACACAAGCGAGGCCTGCAGAAATAACCTATGTCCACCAGGAGGCGCTCAAAGCAAAGCGGAGGGTTCTTGGCTCTATGGCCAACTGCAAACACTTTATCTAAGAACTGCCTCTAAAGAAAATCATTCCACAAAATAAAATAAAATAAATCTTTCTTTTAGTCTCCCTCCAGGTTGTGGGAGCAAGACTCGAAAAAGCTGGGTTTGCAATAAACTTGTCGGCAGCAAGGAAAAGAAAGGACAATTCCTGGATAAAAAAAAATCAAATGTCATTGATGATGGCAAAATTTTCTCGATTTTGTGACATCCTCGCCCTCTAAAAGGATCAATGAGTTTGGGGCAATCCCCCCAATGAATAAAATAAATGCACTGGGTTTAGGGGTGAGTAAGACACTGGACACCCCTTGCATTTCCGAATGAAACTTTAGGTAGTGCAGGAGTTTTCAAATCTGGCAGGGATGTCAATTTCTCCAGGGGGAATTCTGGGAGTTGAAGTCCACACATCTTAAATTTAAGCAAAGATTGAGAAATCTTGAATTCGGCCAACAACCCCATTTTATGGAGCATGCTTGGTCTGATCTACAGGTGCTACAGCTGGACACATCTGGACAATGCAGTCAATGCCCCAAAGGGGGCTAGTTTGCCAGTTTTTCAAGTGGGGAGCTAGCCCCACTCTTGATTAGATTAGATTCAACTTTATTGTCATTGCCATGGATACAGGCAATGAAATGCAGTTAGCATCCAACCGGAAGTGCAAAACAACAGTAAAATATAAATATATGTATGCAAATATGCAAGGCATCCATGAATAGAATTGGAGATCCTGGGCTTTGCAGCAGAGATCTTCTTCACACAAAGAAGTGTCCTATGAACGGTCTACAGTAAGGGTGTCCAAACTTGGGCACAAGACATGGATTTCAGCTGTGCTGGCTGGGGAGTTCTGGGAATTGAAGTCTACATACCTTATAGTGGCCAAGATGGACACCTTTAGCTTCCAGTCTTTATCCCATCTTTTTCTCACTCAGTTTCCTTGTGGAAGGATTAAACACGCCCCTTGCCCTGTCTGTGTAGAATGTTGTGGGTAAAATGGATAAATTTAGTGCTAGGAAAGCAAGTGTTTACCTAAATTATTGCAAGTCGTGTACCAAAAAAACAACAAAAATTCTACCCCAGGTGTTCGTGTGACTCTTGCAAAGAATCACTAACATTTAAAGATGCCCTTTACCAAACAGAGCAACATTACAGTAATTTATGGTGCTGGGGTGTTATTCAGGATCCAAGTAAAAGCAACAATTTTCCAATTATTGGTGGATGCAAGTGTATCTTTTGCTCCCTTTCCAAATGGCCTATTTATACTCAAGAGCACTTTTAAATTTTTAATAGGGAGAGAAAAGTCTTTAATTAAGCTGGTTGACTTATTTATGTCCAGCTTGGACATTTTTAATGTTGGGACAATAGAAACAAGCAGATTCCTACCCAAAGTCTCCTCTCCTCTCCTCTCCTCTCTTTTTTCTCTTTTCTCCTCTTTTCTCTTGTCTCCTATACCCTTCTGTGTGGAAATAAGCCAAAGGGGAGAGAGAAGCAGGCAGGTAAAGGATCCAAAGCAAGAGAGAATTTCTCTCCCCCCACACCTCCCAGGCCAACAGTGAGGTTAAAGCTGCCTATTTTAAAATTTTAAACGCTGCCATCTCTGGCCAGCACAATTTCGTAGGGGCCGTGCTGACTGTAGCAAACATTTGTGCAGTCAAACTACAAACCATTTGAATATTTCCAGATCCCCAAGACACCTCTGATCTTCTCTTGCAATGAGATATTTTGAGGCTGAAATCATCCCAAAAAGCAAGGAAGGGGGAACTGAACCCCACTTGTTGAAAGAGGCCAGCTGGGCCCTTTGATCCACTGTGGACCACTGATTGAACTTAATTGCTTCCAAAGAACCGAGCAAAACTATTCTATCCATGTTTACTCCGGATTTAAACACAGTTACACAGATATCTAATAGTTGTGATACAATGTAAAAGTTCCATTATCTTGGGTATAATGGTTTACTTTTCCAGCTAGGGGAGGTACTTCAGTGGGGTCTGTGTGTGCACATTTGCAGCTACAATTATGCTTAATTTGAAGCCCACTGAATTAAAGGCAATTGGAAATTAAACTTTGTAGGATTTCTGCTACAAAGATATTGCAAGGAATTTAGGTCCTTTTTTTTGCCATCTATTAATATTATATAGACTCTAAACAATTGTGAGTGCAGCTTATTTCCCTGCATATTCAAAATATATAGAGGATTTTAGAATTATACAAATTAGTACTGGCTGTTCCAAATAGGAGAGATTTTTTCCCTGAAGGGAAAAAAGAAAAGCTTTTGTCATCTTGACATTACACTTACATGCATTTCAGAATTGTCAGCCATTTATTATTTAAAATGTGCATCTCCACATGTATATATGATAGATAAAAAAAGTGTGTGCACATCCAAAAAGATTTGCATGCAGAGAAAAAGATTGATGTACCTCTACATGCAAGTACTAGTCTTTGTGGAATTTATATTCAACTTTATTTAGGATGAAACCTTCACAAACCACCCCTAAAAAGAATGGCATTTATTACAAGGGTGGTGTGTTTAGAATTGGAATAAGAGCACGTTAAGACTGCAACTATTCAAATGCGAAGAGTTTTATTTCCTACTCTAGCCTCTTGTATTAAATGGAAAAGCAGAAAAATGATGTATTTCTTGAAAGAAAAGAAAGAAAGAACAGCCAATGTGTGAGATGTAATTCATGGGAAGCAGTGAGTGACCACTTGCATCAGGATGAAATAGTTGATATTATTTTGGCAAAAGATATCTAGGTCACTTTTAGCCAGAAATTTGTTTAGGAGTCCTATTTGAACAGAGCGAGTTTTGCATTGGCCAAAGCTATTATATAAATTGGTATAATTTTACAACGTTCCAATGCAAAATAGAATTCACGTCAAGTCCATCAGGGTGAATAATAGCAGCCGGCTGAAACAATGAGCTTAGTAGTTGTTGACAAACCAATATTGTTCTATAACCAAAAAATCAAATGCAAAAAAAAAAAAAAATTCTCTGAATTTATTTATTTTGGCCACTGAAGATATTTTGGGGGATAATTGTTCCCTTACACTCTAATTTCATCAGAATCAGAGATGCTGAGCTGAAGTTTTCCATCACTTTGGCATGAATTCTGAAGCTGTTCCAGGCGCCTCCATCCACGTATTTCTATCGTGCTTCAAAATGTTGGTGATCCCAGATCATCGGAAAGCATTCTGTGTGATCAAGTCTCCTTAAAGTAGAACTGTTGTTTTTCACCTGTTAACTAAGAATGCATTGGGTAAAACAGCACGCTACTTTGCGAGATCTCTACTAGGTTTATACCTCTTTTCGGCAGCCAATTTTCAGCAGGGCCTCGGAAAGCCGGGGGGGAAAACGCAACCCAGAGCCGATGGGTACTGGCTTCTGCACCAGCCTCCTCGCTCAGCCACGGGCCTGGCTCTTCCGCAGGGGCCCATCTGCCCTCTTTATTATTCCTCATCATGCGGTTGGGCCTCCAGCTTTGGGGTGGCGAGGGGGAGATGCTCACCGAATGCTTTGTTGCTGCCAAAACCCCGAAAGGCAAGGATGGCCGCCCGTCAAACCTGCTAATCACAGCTGCCTGAGAAGTGGCTTTAATCAGCAGTGTGAGGTTGTCTGAACTCCAGCGTTGTTTGCTCAAACTAAGGTAGTTTAGAGGTGCTCCGTACACGGTATTTGTAGTCGTCAGTTCTCCAAACGAGGAAGGCAAACATCAGGAAAACCAGCCTATTAGTGTCTGATGTTTACAAATTAGAAGGAGGCACACTCCCTCCCTCCCTCCCTGGAATGAGATGGAGGCAGAGGTGGAATTCAGCCGGTTCTGACCCGTTCTGGAGAACTACCGGTAGCGGAAATTTTGAGTAGTTGGGAGAACCGGCCAATCCCGCCTCTGACTGGCCCCACCTCCCATCGAATCCCAGCTGATTGGCTGGGTCTCCTTTGGTTGCCCTGGGCAGGAGAACAGAGCTGGAAAGCAGGTTAGTGCCATCCACCATTACAGCTGGGAGGATTGTAGCTTGCAGAAGAAACCAACAGGACTAGCATCTTGGTCCAGATGGTTATCAGGGAGGCCTACAAAGCAGTTAAGAAAGCCAAGGGCTGTGATGGGAGACCCCATTCCGTGTGTTGAAGCGCCACCCCTATTCCACAGCTGTCCCTCCATGCAGGTGGGTGTGGCTTTGATCATGTGACCCCAGCCGCCATCTTGACCCCTCCACCCACCCCCCTCGTGATCTACAAAGCATTTCCTCCATGGACTGGGCTATCCCCAACAGGGATGGAGGCAGTGTTGCATCGGATGTGGGTTGTTTTTGTGGCACATCTGGAGCTCCAGGTTGAAGAAGAGACCCTGGAGCTCCCTTGATGTCTTCCCCACCTGAAGTGGAAACTATTCACCATAAAGTTTTCAAAATCCCTCATCAAACATTCTTCGCTGGAGTTTATAACCACCAGGACTTAAGAAACAGGGTGGGCAGCCTTTCCTTTAATGAGCCCGTTAGGCCACGTTTCCCCCTGGAAGATTATAATTAATTACCTCTAATCTGCTGGTAATCCAGTTGGGCTGAAGTCAGGCACGGATAAAACAAGTCCATTTTCTGCCTCTGTTTATTATCTTTAAACATTTTAATATCGGGAAGAAGCTGACAAGTGGCTGATTTCACGCTGCTCGCAAGCGACTCTTGGGGCCGGGGTCTGCCTGGAACCCAGACCCTGTGCCAGGCTGAATCCCTGGTGGATAGAGAAGCCCATGGATTCATTAACTTGGAAATTAAAAGGTTTGCGGGGGTTTTCTGTTTTTGTTTACGAGGAACCATCTGGGCTGAAGTAACCTTGTAACACCCCCAAATTTTCATAGAAAGAGGGATTAGAGTAGCAGAAGCATTTCTGGTCTTTTCTGATATCTTGACTCTGTGTTTTTATGGATCTTGTGGGACAGCAGCTTCTGAGAAGAAGTTCAATTTTGACCAATAATTCCTTTAATTTTGTCACCCCAGAGATTCCTGCCTCTCCTTTTCATTATTTGCTGCAGGAGAATTGCTTCCTGCCATATAATTTGCAACATAAACTGTGGCTCACGGAGCTTGGGGTCCCTCTACATTTAAAGCTGTGACTTTCCCCCCAAATTGGGCACCAGGATGGGCGCTGAACCTTCCACTGGAGACTTTTGTTGGTCTGTTGTTTCCTTTAGTACACACATTATTCTATTCTTGTCCTGTATTATTTCCTGTTTGTGCACCACTGTTTGTGAGTCTCTTTAGGGATCCAATGCATTTGACTAATTGTTTCCCAACCGTGGCAAGTTGAAGACATGTGGACTTCAGCTCCCAGAATCCCCCAGCCAGCCCCAGTCCCCTTTCCTGTAGGGTCCTCTGGGCTGGCTTTCCCTGCCCCCCTTTCCCAAGATTGGACCCTCTTCTTGTCGCACCCTGTTCCAAGCAACACAGAACCTTTTTCTTCCTAAACAAGTCAGAATTGCAGGCAAAATTTTGCAGATGCTGCATTTTTCTTGGCAGGTGGAAATGACTCTCAGCCTCATTCCCCCCCCCCCCCCGCAATTCCTCCCCTCCAAAGTTGGGATGGCAGGAATGAGTTTTTAACCAGGGCCAATTGTCTTTGGCCAGAAGTCCACCGCAACTTTCCATGATACATCAGGATGGAGTTCTGTCAAGAGGTTCTTTGGATTATGCTTTGCAAAATTGTTTGGAGGGGGATTCTTGTGTTTAGGGGAGGCCAATTACACTCCACGCTGCTTCTTGCTGGTGGCCAGGATGAGGGGAGGGCAGGAAGCTGCTCAAGTGAAACAGATGCTGCTTTGCAGAATTGTTGGAGGCCTCTCTGGTCACTTGCTCGGCTGCTGGGGGCATCGACGCTGAGCTCTGAAGCCTGGGATGGCTTCTCTTTGTGGCTGCCTCTCTGAATATCTAGTACCAAGGAGAAAAGAGCAGGAGGAGCTGTCCTTAAAAAAAAAAAAAAAAAGGAAATGGGAGATACGGTTCTTGCTGATTTTTGCAAAATTTCAGGGCTGCCCCCGTTTTTAAATAGGAACAAATATTATTCATCAATTGCGGTTACTTGTGGCTGTGCCAAATTGCCTCCAAGTGCCATTTCTGCTGTGATCCTCCCTTCAAAGCAGGAGGGTGTGGGTGGCATTTGTCGAGAGCTGCCATCTGCCCCTCGACTGGATCCTGCTAGGACCCCATGTGGGAAGTGGTTGGAACCGAAGCTGGATTTGACCTCACTTTGGTTCAAATTGATCTGCTTTAAGCGGCAATCTGACACTACCCTGCCAAGCAGGAAGAGATCTTTCTGTTGAGCAAAGATTAAAAGAAAAATTAGCAAAATCCTCAAATTAGCAAACATGGTCAGAAAAAAATAGAACAAAATTTAAAGGAACTTGGAATCTTCTGCAACACCACATAAAATTTCATCCTGCACGCCCCCCACCCAGGAACCTAGTAGGTGTAAGCCAGGATCCCTGACTGATATAACTTTTGACCTTCCTGGACCAAATAATTATTTTTGCAAGAAGAAAACCACGCTCTAAAGTCAGTGCAAGAATTTCATATGAAGTCAGTGAGACTTTCTGCAAATCGAGGCAAGTGTTTAACCCCATAATTGGCAGCTGAGCCAGTGGGAGAACTTGTGGGGTGTGTGTGTTCAGTCACAAATGGCCCATCTTGCAGAATCCTCTCCCAAATAAGGCCATGTGCTTCTTTTGCTGCTATCCTGGAAGCTGAGCCTGTTCAAAGCCAGGGAGCTGGCTTGGTGCTGTGCAGGGATGGGAGGCGTTCTGCACATGCCCAGGGGAATGCATGTATGGTCAACAGTGGCCAACGGGAATTCTCCCCAGAGAAATTCAGGAGAGCGAAGTGAACAGAAAACAGGGGCTTTTTTTTTCCTCCTAAAACTTAGTTTTGGTGCTTGGGCTGACTCTGGGACTGGGGTTTCAAAGGGCTTCATCTCAGCTCTGTTGTGCGCAACCGCTGGCCTTGAACTAAAAGGGAGAGGGAGGTGGGATGTCCACAGGGAGGAAGCAGGGGAGGGAGGGAGGGAGGCTTCTTTCCAAGATGGGGCCCGATCCACTGGCAGGCCCTCATCGCCATGCAAGGGGTCCCCGGCGCAGGTCCCGCCAGGACTGGGTTTTATCTCAAACTCTCCAGGTTGTCTTTGCTGCTGGGTTTTGGTTTTGGTTTCCCAGGTGTGTGTGTGTGTGTGTGTGTCTATGCGTGCACCAGGAATGCAAGTCCTGCACTTCCCCCAGAAAGATTCCTGAGTGGGCCTTGATGAAGAGAGACCCCCGCCCAGCCTCCTTCCTGCTGCTTGCTATGTTCTTGCCTCCTCTCCTTCTGGCGAAGGGAGCCGTTCTCTCCAACGGTGGCCTTGATATGCAAATGGAGACACGGGAAGGTGGCAGAGCCGAAACGGTGGCCTGAAGCTCTCTCTCTCTCTCTCACAAGGGGGCGAGTTGTCATCTTCCCTCTCCTGTTGGTGTCTGCTTGACAGTGCAAAGGGGGCAGAAACGCACAGAGGGAAAAGTTGGTTGTTCTTTCGGCAGAGGAATACAGCGTATAAAAGGACCAAGACAGCGAGCGAGAAATGGGGGAGGCAAAGAAGAGTGGGAAGGATGGAGGAGGCCAAGCAGGAGCTGAGCAACGGTTCGATGCAATTATTTTGGGAAAAGTCTGGGTAGAGCAGTAGGGCCTTCCTGTGATGTGCAAGGCAGATCAGCATGTTTGCTTCAGATTAAGGGCCTGCGTTTGGGATCCGTCAGATTCTGGATGGATTGGTGCATCAGATTGTATCAGGACCTAGAACCTAGAATAATAGTTGGAAGGGACCTTGAAGGTCTTCTAGTCTGACCCCCCCCCCCCGCTTGAGCAGGAGACTCTATACTGTCTGCTGGGAGGAAGCCGAAGGCCAGAATGGAGAAGCTGGAGCCAACCCTTTATTTTAAAGGATGCCACTTCTTCAAAGGCCTGTATTTTCAAGTCTCACAAAAAGGTTGGGTGAGGAGTAGCAGAGGGAAAAGGTACAGGCGAGGCACCTTTGTTGAGGTGAAGAAAACCAGAATCATTTATGCTTGAAGTCCTGCTAAAGGATTGTATTTTTCGAAGGGTTGTGGCAAACTCGTGGTTGCCTTAGTGAATTGTCCCACAGCCACACTGGCTGTGGAATTCTGGGAGTTGAAATCCACCCATCTTAAAGTTGCCATGATTGCAAAGAACAGATCTAGAAGGAAAGACTCCCAAGAGCCTCTAGAGCGGGTTAGTCTGTACAGGACCTTGGACAGCTCCTGCAGATTGACTCGTTGCCTTGAGTTCCTCTCCCTCTGATCTGCATCCCCTTGAATGCCAAAATGGAAGCCAGGTATCCTAGAAATAGAATGACTTTAAAAAAAAAAAAATCATGGCAAGGCCTCCGGTTTTGCCTTCTTATCTTGACGAGGTCAGTTCTGCTGTTTTTCCTTTAATCTGAGCCTGTAATTTGGGAGGCAAATGTCAGCCTGGAGCTGTTAAGGTAAAAAGGCAGAGGCTGTTTGGAATTAATAAGACCATAATTGCCCATTCAACTCCCATTGATTGCTTTAAGTGTGTTTATTGAGATTTAATGGCTGTGGAACAGATGTATTTCCTGCAGATGTTCTCCGACGGACAGGCACAAACATCTGCACTTCGACTGCAAAAGATGTTTACTTTAAGGGGGACCAATAGCATCAATACTTTACGTTAAAGACACCGGGTGGAACATTTGCACGCTCTTCTTCTGTTTTGTCTGTCATGCAGCAAGTCAGCCACGTTGTATGTGGTGATTTGTGAAAAACAGAGGTTGCGGCGTTTGGTTTCACGTGTTGTTTTGATTATGTGCCCTGAAACTGGTGCCAGTTTTTAGTGACCGTGGAGAGAGACCTTGACTGGGATGACCTATCTCCAACACTTTCCTTCTGCGCCTCCAACAACGGACCTCCAAATCTCTTAGGGCCCTCCTTAATTAAGAGGTGCCCTGTTTCTGACCCATAAAAAGGCCCCTTCCCAGCCCATCATGGTTCTTCAGGCTGGCCAATTTCCTTATCGTGTCTAGTGGTTACTCAGCCTCATTTTCTGTTAGGGCCTTCAAAGAGAGTTGGGGTCTCCCCAAGTCTAAATCTGACCTTGGACCAAACCTCAGCCCAGAATTTCCCCCGGGTGACTTCCTGGCCTTCTTTGAGAGACATTCCCCCATGTCAGTCTTGTCCCACTCTTAGATAGAAGCAGATATCAAAGAAAAGGGGCTAGAAGTATTCTAGATCCTGGCTTATTTCCTGAGTCCTGCAGAGTCTTTGAGTTCAGGACGGAGAGTCCAGCCTAACTGCTGGCTGCAATAAAACCAGTCCCTTCTTCTTGGTCTCTGGCCATCGGTGGGGTGGCTTCCCCAGCTGATACCTTAACAAAAACACCAACTTTTTCAGGGTTCTTTTCTTCTGCAGCTGCTGCTGTTTTTCCTCCTCTCCTTTATTTCCACAGGCAGGTGCAGAGTTAGGAAGGTTTTTCCTCCTGACATGATGTCCAGCTCCCCTCCTCTTCCAATCTAATAAAAGCACCTGAATGTTTAATATCCTTTGATGCAGAAGTCAGGAGATCAAAGTGGACGGATGCTTCTTTTGGGGGGGCAGGGTGGGGGGGCAGAGGGAGAACATGAGAGAGAGAGGGGGGGGCCAAAACCCACCAACTTCTCAGAAATCCCTGAAATTTTTATCGTTTCCCATCCGAGCGGAACCGCTTTTGTTCAATCTTCCTTTTCTTCTTGGTTGTGTGCCCCTCTTCTTAAGGATACGTGAACTTTATTCGCCTGGGCTCCTTTCAAGCTTTTCTGTTTGAGAATCGGGAATCAGGTACCTCGGCTGCTCGCCTAAGGGAAGCCGCCTGCGAAAGGGAGGAACTGACTGCATAATCTTCCTGGACACCCCAACCTTCTCCCTTCATTATAAATATTGTTAAAGGAGCTGTAACCACTCGGAGCTCCAGCGGGAGAAAACACCCCCCCCCACCTGCCCCAATAAACCTCCCCCCCACTTTGAGACCAACCTCTGAGTAGTTTCTGCTGGGGTGAAGATGAGGAAACTGACAGAGTCTCTTTTCTGCTTTCAGGGAGGCTTTGGGACCCTCCCCTCCCCCCCCCCCCATTGCATCCTCCTGAATGTCACTTCTGGGAGTAGCTCTCTTGTGCCCGACGCAAGGGCCGCTTTATGCCCACCAAGGGAGCAGCTTCTGCGGTGACCTAAATGCCACCTGAGGAAGGAATCTGCAGAGGGCCTGGCAGGTTGCAGCTGACAGGTGGCCTGGCCCATTTTTCTCTCTGCTGCCTCAGGCATTAAGGACTAGAAGCTTTGTAAAGAATTCCACGGGTGTCTCTTTCTCTCTCTCTTTCTCTTTCATTCTCTCCCTCTCCCTCCCTCCCTTTCACTCTCCCCTTTTCTTTCATTCTCTCTCTCTCCCTCCCTCTCTCTCTCTCCCTCCCTCCCTCCCTCCCTCTCTCTTTCATTCTCTCTCCCTCTCTCCTTCCCTTTCACTCTCCCCTTCTCTTTCATTCTCTCTCCCTCCCTCCCTCTCTCACTCTTTCATTCTCTCTCTCTCTCCCTCCCTCTCTCTCTCTTTCATTCTCTCTCCCTCCCTCCCTCCCTCTCTCTTTCATTCTCTCTCCCTCCTTCCCTCCCTCCCTCTCTCTTTCATTCTCCCTCCCTCCCTCCCTCCCTCTCTCTTTCATTCTCTCTCTCTCTCCCTCTCTTTCGCTCTTCCCTTCTCTTTCATTCTCTCTCTCTCCCTCCCTCCCTCTCTCTCCCTCCCTCCCTCTCTCTTTCATTCTCTCTCCCTCCCTCCCTCTCTCTCTCTTTCATTCTCTCTCTCTCTCCCTCCCTCTCTCTCCCTCCCTCCCTCTCTCTTTCATTCTCTCTCCCTCTCTCCTTCCTTTCACTCTCCCCTTCTCTTTCATTCTCTCTCCCTCCCTCCCTCTCTCTCTCTTTCATTCTCTCTCTCTCCCTCCCTCTCTCTCTCTTTCATTCTCTCTCCCTCCCTCCCTCTCTCTTTCATTCTCTCTCTCTCTCTCCCTCCCTCCCTCCCTCTCTCTTTCATTCTCCCTCCCTCCCTCCCTCCCTCTCTCTTTCATTCTCTCTCTCCCTCCCTCTCTCTCTCTCCCTCCCTCCCTCTCTCTTTCATTCTCTCACCCTCTCTCCTTCCCTTTCACTCTCCCCTTCTCTTTCATTCTCTCTCCCTCCCTCCCTCTCTCTCTCTTTCATTCTCTCTCTCCCTCCTCCCTCTCTCTTTCATTCTCTCTCTCCCTCCCTCTCTCTCTCTCTCCCTCCCTCTCTCTTTCATTCTCTCTCCCTCTCTCCTTCCCTTTCACTCTCCCCTTCTCTTTCATTCTCTCTCCCTCCCTCCCTCTCTCTCTCTTTCATTCTCTCTCTCCCTCCCTCCCTCTCTCTCTCTTTCATTCTCTCTCCCTCCCTCCCTCTCTCTTTCATTCTCTCTCTCTCCCTCCCTCCCTCCCTCCCTCTCTCTCTCTTTCATTCTCCCTCCCTCCCTCCCTCTCTCTTTCATTCTCTCTCTCTCTCTCCCTCCCTGCCTCCCTTTCTCTTTCATTCTCTCTCCCTCTCTCCCTCTCTTTCGCTCTTCCCTTCTCTTTCATTCTCTCTCTCTCCCTCCCTCCCTCTCTCTTTCATTCTCTCTCCCTCTCTCCTTCCCTTTCACTCTCCCCTTCTCTTTCATTCTCTCTCCCTCCCTCCCTCTCTCTCTCTTTCATTCTCTCTCTCTCTCCCTCCCTCCCTCCCTCCCTCTCTCTTTCATTCTCTCTCTCCCTCCCTCCCTCTCTCTTTCATTCTGTCTCTCCCTCCCTCTCTCTCTCTCTCTCCCTCCCTCCCTCTCTCTTTCATTCTCTCTCCCTCTCTCCTTCCCTTTCACTCTCCCCTTCTCTTTCATTCTCTCTCCCTCCCTCCCTCTCTCTCTCTTTCATTCTCTCTCTCTCCCTCCCTCTCTCTTTCATTCTCTCTCTCTCCCTCCCTCTCTCTCTTTCCCTCCCTCCCTCTCTCTTTCATTCTCTCTCCCTCTCTCCTTCCCTTTCACTCTCCCCTTCTCTTTCATTCTCTCTCCCTCCCTCCCTCTCTCTCTCTTTCATTCTCTCTCTCTCCCTCCCTCTCCCTCTCTTTCATTCTCTCTCCCTCCCCCTCTCTCTCTTTCATTCTCTCTCTCTCTCTCTCCCTCCCTCCCTCCCTCTCTCTTTCATTCTCCCTCCCTCCCTCCCTCCCTCCCTCTCTCTTTCATTCTCTCTCTCTCTCTCCCTCCCTGCCTCCCTTTCTCTTTCATTCTCTCTCCCTCTCTCCCTCCCTTTCGCTCTTCCCTTCTCTTTCATTCTCTCCCTCTCCCTCCCTCTTTCATTCTCTCTCCCTCTCTCCCTCCCTTTCGCTCTCCCCTTCTCTTTCATTCTCTCCCTCTCCCTCCCTCCCTCCCTCTCTCTCATTTTTCACCCTTTTCAGCCATTTTTCACCCTTATGTCCATTGCAGCATCTCCATGGTCACAGGATCGAGATGCAGACGCTTGGCAACTGACTCCCACTTATGACGGTTGCTGTGTCTGGGTGGAGGGTGTGTGTCATGTGATCCCCTTTGGAGACCTTCTGATCAGCAAAAGTCTGATTCGCTTAACAACCATGCTCCTAACATAACAGCTGCAGCGATTCCCTTCATAACCAGGGCAAGAAAAGCTGGTGACCCGATTTGGGGGGCAAAGCTGACGTCACAACCAGTAAGAGAAATGTTGGGCTCAGCTGTGGCCGGAAGTGGAGAACTGTCACTGTTCCTTCCCTTTCTTGTGGGGTTTCGCTACCGGAGATCCTCGGCTGCTTCTCCAAAGTGGAGCCAGAGCTCAGCTTGGACCAAAAAAGACATTTTCCATCTTTCCCACCAGAATTCCTCCGCAGGAGCGAGCCGCTCCCCCTCCTTTTTGGTGCATTCCTTCCAGTGTCCCAGAGACCCAGGGAGGGGGGGGCATTCAATTGTTTTTTACTACTGGTTCTGTGGACGTGGCTTGGTGGGCGTGACAGGAGGAAGTTACTGCAAAATCCCCCTTCCCTCCCCACCGTACTAACCTGCTTTCCAGCTCTGTTCTCCTCTGCAGGGCAACCAAAGGAGACCCATCTGATCAGCTGGGACTCGATGGGAGGCAGAGAAGAGGTGAGGTTGGCGGGGCCAGTCAGAGGTGGGATTTCCCGCTTCTCTGAACTACTCAAAATTTCCACTACCGGTTCTCCAGAACTGGTCAGAACCGGCTGAATCCCACCTCTGCAGCCCCCCCAATAAATGCCAATTGGCAGGAGGGAAGGCCACCATCTGGGAAGGCCTGGCTCCTCCGAGCTCCCCGGAGCCCCCCGGACGCGACCCGTCGCAGGGCAAGCGACCAACGCAATTACACTGGAGTGCTAATGGAGTGGAAGGGCAGAGCGACTTGGCCTCCCCATGGCGGGTCGATGTGGATGTTTGGCGTCTCCCTGGATTAAAATCATGGTGTGAAAGACAAAGCAGATGCAAATGAGGCAGGCAGGCAGCCAATACTGCTGATTGGGCTGGCATAATAAGAATCATGTCCTCCGCGCAGCTAATAACAAGCCCCAGAAATAAATAACCAGGAGATAACTTAATGGCTGCAAATGCGCCGGAGAAAATGCGAAGGCCAGCGGATTCTGCTTACTCACAGGGCAGGCAGGCAGGCAGGCAGGCAGGCGCCCACCAGGGGCAGCGCTTGGGTGCAGGCAGCCTCTCCCCATCACCCGTGATGGATGGATTTCCAAGGTCACCCCGAGTGGGATGTTATCAACCCAGGTAGCCCTCAACTTATAGCAGTTTGCTTAGTGACTGATCAAAGTTACGGCAGCACCGACCAAAGTGACTTACGACCGTTTTTTTCCAGGCGTGATG